>JASTWQ010000225.1:0-325638 GCA_035220615.1 Leptothorax acervorum
TTACATATACACAAAAAATAAAAAATAATATGATAGCCGGTTTGTGCTGACATTATCTCTCAATATTTGCATCCGTGTGCTCACGTATTAGTGTTTGTACTTTGTACATGGTACAACATATGCTACTACATATGCGATGTAAGAGAGACAAAGATGGAATGACGCTCTCTCTTGTCAAGCAGTCAGTATGTTACCACGAAAATTTCCCCAGCTTCTTAGATCTAGTGAGAACCGTAATAACAATATTTTAGCCAAAATATCGAATGAATCTTATTCCATTTAGGATATTCTTAATCAGTAAGTTCATCTGTAGTACGCTACAGAGCCCGATTTTGCATTTTTGCTCTTAAAAATTTATAATAAATGAAATACGGACTCGCGGCTAACCCACCTTACCCGTTGCTAGCTGCCCATTCCCCCAAGTTTATTAAAAATTTTTATTTTTACCTTTTTTTTCATAAAATAGCTCTGTAGCGTACTACAGATGAGCTTACTGATTAAGAATATCCTAAATGGAATAAGATTCATTCGGTATTTTGGCTAAAATCTTGTTATTACGAATCCGTAATTCCAGGCCGGCCGATAGGCGTCTCCACCGTGTCTCCTGCCGACCGTTAAGAATAGAATAGCTTAGGTTTGCCATGGCAAATCTGAGCTATTATATTCTATATGATTAATTTTTTGCAGGATTATTGTCAAATGGCACCTCATACATGTGCAAATCTGTCGAATTTCTATTAAAAGTGCGAGAATGAGGTGTCAGGCGTGTAACTTGTATTTTGTGCCGTCGACGTGTGACTCATGCATGCGCACGTATTGGTTGCGTACTGCGCGAATGGGTGCAAATCTTTCCGCAATGGAACGACCGCGATCGCCACCGCCGCGGTATGAGGAGGCCGTTATTTCTTCGACACCCCCTCCCCGGTACGAGGTGCCTCAGGTGTACCCCATGGTAATATTTGAAGTGACCCTGGATGTCACCACCGACCGGAGGGTTGTACGTCGATCCTAATTTAGTAAGTGCCTTAACTTTTATTTATCTATCTATGTCTTACGTTAAAAAATAATTATCTTTACTGCTTTGGTGGTGTGATAGCAACGGATTGTTACAAGGTGTAAAAAAATGAATCATTAGGTAGAATAGCGTTTTTGAAAACGCGGATTTTCCCGCGAACTGCCGCAAAAAGATACGCGAACGCGAACACGGGTGGCGCGGGCGGCGCGGGCGGTTCGGGCGGGCAGGTTCGAGTTAAGAGAGCGGGCCGCGCGGGCCGCGCGGGCGGCGCGGGCGGCGGCGGCGGCGGCGCCCGGCGCCCGGCGGGCCCTACCCCTAACGCGGTACACCTCTCCCGCGGCCCTAACGCGGTACCGCTCCCCCGCGGACCCTACGCGACACCCTTCCCCCGCGGACCCTACGCGACCCTTACGCGACACCCCTCCCCCGCGGACCCTACGCGGCCCTAACGCGGCACCCCTCCCCGCGGACCCTACGCGACACCCCTCTCCCCCGCGTGACGTCATCCCCCTCGCCACTTTAATACCCCCCCGCCCCTCACCCCCCTCGGAGCTCCCAATCCAGTACCGGTATATTATCACTACTTGCAACTTCCTCCAAACCGGAATTCCCGAATCCTGTGCCGGCCCTGAGCATCAACTCCCGGTTACGGCACTATCGCATACATACCGAGGCGTTACCAATTTTCAAAGTGGACGTTTTCCCCCGGTCGTTCGATAGCGCAACATAGGTCCAATTAGAGGCCCCCATGTACGGCTCTTTTCAGAGCTAGCAGTTTACTGCAAAACAGTCCTTATCAGGACTCATTCCTTCTCTACGTTTCCCCTAATGTTCAAAATATCAAACAGGAAATTCTGTTTAATATTATAAGGAAAAGATAAATCTTTTTGAAACTTAAGGCAATAAACGCAAAACGCCGATCTTAGAGCAAATTATAAATTATAAACGTATTTAATACTTAAAACAAAATACAATACAAACGCTTCGGCCTTAGTTTAGACCCTTTTTAGTGTAATATTTCACAATAATCTTACATCGAATTGTTAACAACGCATAAATAAATGTGAAATGTTATTATATTCGTAATACGTAGGTCAGCGATAAAGTTGTTAGAAAAGATTAAGCATACTGTAAATGCTGCCTTTTATAAATAAAATAAAATTGAAAAGTTAGCTGCATTTCGTATAAGTATTTTAATGTAAAATTCACTTACCAGACAGTGCATAATATCAATGTCATGATGATCTACCGTCTGGTTTCAGTAACGAAACGATTATGCTTATGAGTTTAAGCGTAAGGTGAAATGAGTACAGAGAAATATCATGAAGCATCATATAACAAAGTGACACTAATAAATAAATAAAAATATGTTCATAAATAAAACAGGCTACAGTTGTCAATTTTGTGGAAGTCTCTCGACAATAGAAGAATAATCATTAGAAAGATTGTTTATTTACTAATTTATTTATTAATTTATTTTTTATTTACTAGTGTTATTTTGTTATATGATGCTTCATGATATTTGTGTGTGTACTCATTTCATTTTGCGCTTGAGCCTAAGTCTTCAATCCGTGCACTGATCTTAACTCATAAGCATTGTTTCATTACTGAAACCAGACACGGTAGATTATCACGAGATTGATATTATACTGTCTGATAAGTAAATTTTACATCTTTATGAAAAAACTTATACGAATTGCAGCTAACTTTTTAATTTTACTTATTTAAAAGGCAGCAGTTATCACGTGATTTACCTTATGTTCAACCTTTTCTAACAACTTTACCGCTGACCAATGTTTTACGAATACAATAACATTTCACTTTTATTTATGCATTGTTGACGATTAAATTTAAAATTATTGCGAAATGTTACACTAGAGAGTGTCTAAACTAATTGTAAGACAGAAACGTTTGTATTGTATTTTGTTTAAGTTATTAAACGTATTATTATTTATTATTCGCTATAAGAATTAATGTTGTTCGCTTGGCGTTTTGCTCTTATTTATCTTAAGTTTCAAAAGATTGTACACCTGGACAGCGTTATTCATGACTTAGGATAAATGTTTTTCTCATAAAAGAAGAAATGTCTTTTTATTTTTTAATACTTTATTTTTTAATAATATTTTTAATTTATTTTTTTTAAGTACGAGATTATTTAAATATTTAATTGTTACAGTAAATTTCTCTTAAAAAATTTGTTACTTCTGAGTAACTGGGCAAAATTCGTAGAAAGATTCAATAAGTGCTTTGTCTTATAATTTAAATTAAGTTAATGCGTAGATATCTAACGAAACGGACTGTTTAGAAAATAATTTTTCTATTAATAAATTTTGTATTTTAAAATACACAGTATAATTTTTTGTATTTCTTTAAATTTTCATATGTTGATAATGGTTATGTGTTATGTCTTGGCGAAAGTTTTATCCGTTATCAATATTTTCTGCAAGAAGGTACTTCTGACAGGAGTAACAAGTGATTTCTAGTGCAAGAAAAAATTATTTCTATTATTACAATTTGTTTGCATTCAAGCAAATTATTTTGTTAAATTTATATCTGTCCGTTACATGTGTAATTCTATAATTGTCTTGAAAGCAAGTTCTGTTTATCATGCAAAATAAACGTTTGTCATAATGATATACACAAGTGGGGAAACGCCGAGAGGCCCGGAACCAATGACACGCGCCTGGAGTCCCCGCCAGAAAACCGTTTCCGAAAGACTCACGCGAGAGTCGTCTGTACACCATGCGAGCGTCAACACAAGAATTGGAAGTGATCTTGAGAAAAAGTCGAGTTCGAAAAGCAGCGGTTAGAGATTCTGTGTGCCGGGCGATCCGTTCTCTCGCGCTGTGCGCGCAAAAAACCTCTTTGTTGTCCCGCGCTGGATGCGTTCCTTTGCGCGAGCGAAAAATTAAGTGCTCGACTCGCGAATAAATTCGACTCTAAATAAGGAAATCGCCTGCGGTCCTCGGAAAGACGACAGCTCAGCCGGTGATATCTCAATTCCGAGTGATTCGGCCTCTCTAAGTCGTCTCGGCCTTCCTGACTTTAATTCCGACAATAATCGCCTAATAAAGTTTTATTTAAACTATCAACGGTGTTCCTTCATTTCTGCGGGCAACAAGACGATGAATAGTTTTCGTCCGTTGCCGTGTTTGTCCTTCGTGCTCGTCAACAGTACTGGCTTCCGAGTTCAAAGTGTGACCTCCGTTTACAAAACAAAGCGGAGCCGCACGTAATATCTCGCGTCTTCTCTGGACGGATCCGGCGTCTCGTTCGGCGTACTCTCAGTACGCGCACGAACACAATTCGTTAGAATATTGCACGCAACGCGGACGCGCGCGAAGGCATAGCGCGGCCGCCGCCGTGCCGCCATGCCGTCGCGCGCGGCAGAGCGCTCACGCACACTATCAGGCGCGCGGCTCACCGACGTGGGCCCGCCTAAAAAACGGCGCTGGTTGGACTGACTTTACTCAATGATTACTGGTCTGTTAAGCATTATAAAAAAATAATGGTTCAGAACTTTTCAATTTAGTTTTTGACAAGGAATGTCGCTATGTAGTTAATGGACGGTCTTTTAGTTACACCCTGTATAAAATAAAAACAATATTTAAACATTATAATATAAAAAATATTAAAAGATATTAAAAGAAATAATTTCAGAATATCAAGGGTAAACAATTATATTTTATTAATATTTGTGATATAATATAAGTAATGTAATAATATATATAAGTAAATAAGTAATAATATTTTAATATAGGTAGTAATTTTTGGTTATATTATTTCCTCCTCGACCACCTCGGCCACAGTAATGGCTTCTTGACATCGACCGTCCTCTTGACACGGACCGTTGGCCTCTTGGTTGCATTTCCAGGCCTCGTCGGTAGTACCAATGGGCCCGTCCACGACCGCGTCCTGTACCTTGGCGAGAATCTAAAAAAAAGAAAAATACAAATAACAAATACTAAATGTAATATTGTATTAATAAAGCAAGTAAATTAATAATAAACAAATAACGTACAATTTTCTTGTTGTGGCTGCTGCTCTTGTGTTTGCTGCTGTTGTTGCAGCCGCTGCTGTTGTTGATGTTGCTACCAATGGGCCCGTCCACGACCGCGTCCTGTACCTTGGCGAGAATCTAAAAAAAAAGAAAAATACGAATGACAAATACTAAATGTAATATTGCGTATATAATATTGTATTAATAAAAAACAAGTAAATTAACAATAAACAAATAACGTACAATTTTCTTGTTGTGGCTGCTGCTCTTGTGTTTGCTGCTGTTGTTGCGGCTGCTGCTGCAGTTGCTGCAATTGCAGCTGCATAATTTCTTGTTGCTCTTGTTGCTCCTTCTGCTGTTGTATTATTTGTTGCAACAATTCTTGTAGCTGTTGTTGCTGTGGCTGAATGTAGTTGGATGTGGTCAGAGGTTCACTTTCTTCCAGCAACATTTTTTCCGCCATCTCAGTTAGTTCTTCTAAAAAAAATAAAAAAACTATTCCATCTTATTATTGTTTAGAAGTCATCTTAATATGTGTTATTGCGATGAATATTACCACATGCCCTGGTAGTCGAATTGGTTACGACGCCCGAACGGAATGCGGGAGGTTCCAGGTTCGAATCCTGGCTGGGGTAATATTTTTCGCAATAAAAATTAAAATTAATTTAAACTATCTATATCAACGGACCAAATCCATGGTCAAATTTCATCATCTCGATTTGATCTGAAACGTGCTGTGTGAATCTGACAAATCTGGTCGGCTCGCAGTCTTTCAATAAAGTTCATTTCGATAAGATGATTGAATATTGCCAGTTTAGTCGATTAAAGATTCTGAATTTATAAAAAAACTAATTAAACCATTTTATAAAAATAAATTATGTTACAAAATAAGTATCTGTTAAATTTGTTGTATATTGTGTCTGAATATAAATTTAATAAAATTGTACTCATATAATTATGGACTAATTATATCCGCCTAAAAGAGACATTCAAAATGTAAAAAAAGGACGTCAAGTATATTTTACGCAAAATAATTTTATAAATAATACTAGACAAAAAGATAAAGTATTAATTAAAAACACAAAACATTTAATTTAATGGCACAAAAAAGAAGTGAAATCAAAGTATTATTGCAAGTATATTTATTAGAGTAAGTAATATTTCGCAAAATATATATTTTGTGTGTGAAATTGAATTTAAATAAATATCTTTCAAAGTTGCAGTGAACTTAATATAGGATGCAGAAGACATTTAAAATGTATGAAATACAGTAGCAAAATAATAATTTAATAAAATTGTACTCATACACAGAGAGAACGGTTTCTTTGGATTTAGTAATCCTATTTGTTTAACTTGGATTTGTTTAATTTAAACAACAAAATTTTACACCAAATATTATTTTGTTGGATATAAATTGTGTTGTTTCATTATAGAATATCATATTGTTTAATGGAAAAAACATAATTATTTAAAGAAAATAAAATTTATCTTTAAACCAACAATATTTTATTTAGTTAGATTCAATAATAGTTTCAATGAAACAAAGAAGTTCTTTAATGTTGCTCAAGCATATAATAAAAAGCATTATTTCTTTTAAAAAATTTATTGCTTGTGACAATTATTGTAATGTTTGGATGAAAATCCAAAGTATTTGGCTTAATATCGAAGTGCTAGTTGGTAACATCTGAATGTCTACGATCGTGTTCGCCCGCGTCATGACCGTGGCCCGTGCCGCCCGTGCCGCGTAGTAATATCGTCGAACCTCCTGCATATGCCGGTCGTTGTTCGTTGCATGTTGACTATCGTGTCGTGAAAATGAGTGCCGACAATGTTACATCATTTTTTGAAGCATGTGATCTAGCGCATTTGTCTTCAATATTTGCTCGTAAGTACATTTTAAACAATATCTTTGGTATAACTGATATTTTATCCTTCCTTGGCCTCTGAATAAATGCTTGATATGGCTTCCGGGTTGGTGCCACGTCCTTCATGATTTTGTTTCCGACATTTTGTGAACATTCTAGTTTACTTCTTCAGGAAGAGGAACGATGTCGTACTCTGAAGAAGGGAACTGAAATGTTCACGAAAATCTCCGTATTTACAAAACATCTCCACAATCCACAAAAGACGAGCTTTCTAATCCGCGGAAGCCATATCAGGGTGTCACTTAATTCGCGCCCACTATTTACGCAGTGATATTCCTCATGAAAAACTGAGTCGAAAAGTCCTGAATCACTTTTTTCGAATTATGCTTAGAAAAGTAGTTATTATTAATTAAAGATTAGCCAGTCAGCATCGCTTTTTAAACGGACGCACGTTCGTGAGCCGCGCATTTACTAGCATGCGTGAGCGAGCCTCCGCGCTGCCGCTCGCTCCGCCGCGCGCTCGGTCGCGCCGCAGCGATGTTCCGTCGCCACGATCGTCCGTGTAAAGTTCAGCTACGAAATAATTAATAATTACTCTTTGCAATAAGCATGATATTTCCTACGCTAAAAGCATCTTTTCAGATTACAATTCGTTAGTTCAATTCAGATCTCGTCAAGATTTAACCGCGGCTGTAAGAAAACTGTAATCTTTTATGTAAAAATACACACACACACAAATCATTTTACAAGTTGTTCTTTCTGTTGATAATATTGATCAATGTAATTAAGCTGTTCGACACAAGATAAGCAGAAATCATTAATGTCTCATGCAATCCGTCTTAAGAGACGCACGTTCTGTGAAATTTGCTTAGATTGTTTCGACATCTAGTCAACATTTCTGTTTATTTGACGAATTTGAAATAACAGGTGATATTGCTTCGTTTCTTCTGAAAAATTTAAAAATAGAAAGTTTAGTCAATATGAGACCTATAAATTTTAGAGAGTTGATACCTATGTCTTTAGTCCCATATCTTGAGTTCATTTACTGCCTTACAGGTAAACCTCAGGGAATGTCACGCGTCAATTTGTCTCTAATTTTGTAGAGTTGTTTGTCATATCAGAGTATAAAAAAATCTGTCATTACTTTTAGCTCAAATTAATTTTTCTTGTATTTTTTCAGTTTTACGCAAATACACGACTTTACACGCATATTTAAAGCAGTATTAATGATTCTACGTCCTTACATGTGAATAGATGGCGGGAGGGGAAAAGAATAAAATAAAAATCTAACAAAAGTTTCTTAAAGTAGAGTCTTTTAAAATAAGAAAAATTATTAAATACGACAATTTTTTCGCGGAGATATGCTTATTTGAAGTTACGCAAAATTTTGATATGAATTGAGTGTTGCAATATTTTTTTTTACATTAATGTAGATCCAGCAAATTCATGATTTATTTTATTTGGAAAGAGGGTTTTAACTCCAACCCCCCCAGAATCCGCCAGTGCAGTCTTAAATATCAATAATAATTAGATAATTATTTTTAATACTCTTAAAATACCACTACAAATAATTATCAGCAACATTGTACAGATTCACAGAAATCACTCCCTCAATATCATATCAATCAGACGACTCTAAATAAGAACATTAGTACTAAGCAGTAATTGAACTCAAGATTTAAGACTAAAGACATATCAACTCTCTTAGAGGGGAACCAGTGTAACAGTTAATAAAAAAGGCTATTTTTAAAGATTTTTTTATGGCAAATTATTGTTTTTTTTCCCATATCACTTTATTAACATCACAAAGTACATAATTTAAACTACTTTTGTGAAATTTTTATTTAAAAAATTAATATTTATAGCTGTGATAGCCTAAGTCGCCTGAAAAAAATACGGGCGCATGCGTAGCGGACCAACGAAAGTTCTGAAATAAAACCCCAAGTATTTTCTTAAAATATGAGATAATTGCTTCAGTTGTACGTACGAAATTTTTCATTCAGTAATTTGTTCTTGTAACGTTAAGAAACAAGTCAATTTTTCACCAATTTTTAAACCGTTTTTTTTTTAAAGTGCCACTTAATTGTAACAAATTATTTTTTTTTAAATCCGTGTGTACAACTGAAGCTATTGTCTCATATTTTAAGAACATACTTGTTATTTTATTTCAGAACTTCCGTTGGTCCGCTATGCATACGCCCGCCCGTTCAACATAATAATTTTTTTAGCCGCTAACACTATTGTAGCTATTGTAGCTATAAATATAAATATTTTTTAACAAAAATTTTACAAGAAGTAGTCCAAATTATGTACATTGTGATGTTAATAAAGTGATGTTAATAAAGTGATGAACCGTAACTTTATATTGTTTCGCGAATCTGATTTGTCAGCTGTGTCTTTAACGTGTTTCGTGAACGAGATATATTTTTCTTTAGTTAACGGTAGTACATCGATCGAACCTTCGAACGCGGCAGCTATTTCCTTTATGATAAAATGTGCGTCATAGCCAGATAAATTGTGAAAAACTATGGGAATGAAATATGAGTCTTTATAGTTGAGATTGCAGTTTGAATGCGCGGGACCTCTGTAACGACCGGTCAGATGACAATGATCGCGTACTCGCTCCTCGTCGTTTAGTGTGAACGGTTTTTCACAAATGTGGCAGTGCGTCGCGCTGTGAAACGCATGCCACTGTTCTTTCGAGAGCGTTTCCATGGGGACATTGGCGGATAAAATACCCTTTACGCGATGCGCTATTTCTTCGAGTTCGTTGGCGAACCACGCGACGCAATCCTTATCGCGGCGAAACCGATACGTACATAACGATTCGTCGTACGAGCACTGCACGTAGTATCCTATGCTAAATACCTCGTGGTGTTGATACGCGTACGTCGACGTTCTCTCATCCACGTCCATCTTCTCCAGGGTGCATTCGAGATCGGCGTACACGACGAACGGAAGCCGCTCCTTCCTGTTATAGTTGCGGAAGCTCAGCCATTTATCGTCCTCGCTCGGTAGTCGGATGGCGCAGTCGTTCATCTCACCGCAGTCTACCGTGTGCGATTGCAACTTGTAACTCGTGTGGAAATAGTGTAGACATCTGCAAAAGAAATTTTCATGCATTTCAATTTTTTATATAAAAATATAAAATATCGTAAAATTTAATTTTTAAATGTATACTCACCGATCACAAAAATATTTCATGCCATTGTGTTTGTTCACTTGCGAGCTTACGAGGCGGGACAGGTTCTTTATCCACGCAAAATGTCCCACGTTGTAGTCTCGCGAGTCTTGCACGTACAGCAGATTGACGTGCTTTTCTCTCTTCCGATCGGTGAGCCGTATCGGTAGAACGGTTAGCGTTTTATGTCCCTCGATGGTGTAGACATTTATCGACACGTCATTGAGTCGTTCAAATGTACTAATTCCTTTCAGAGACATAGGAAACTCAATGTCTTGTACATTTAACACGGTTGTATAATGCGGGTATGAAGATTCCCGTTCCGCATGTATTTTGACTGGATACAGCGCGGCGACCACCGACCACGCGAAACACGCATTGTCCGTGGACCGGACGTTAATCACCGCTTTCTTCATCATTATCCCTCGCGGTAATTCCAGGTGACACCCCGCGCGCATAGGATCATATCTGTTGATATTAATTGTAAGATCGAGGATACGCGATAAGGCCCACCCGCTATCTCGCTCCTGGAACTCTTCGAGTTTCGCCAGTGTGGGTTCGATAACGTGTCGCTCGTACCACTCGCGCATATCGGATGTACGAAAGAGAGAATAGTTATTCGTGTTCATACTCTTATTGTCACGTTTATCGCCCGTCACAAACTCACCGTTGAACACGGTGTTCACTTTCACGCTGTTGTGTCTGTTTATAGCGTCTTGCACTTTCTCGAGCACTACACTAGCAGCGTCCACCATAAATTGTCGCGGTTCGATATAGTCTGTGTTAATCACCGCACCAGTCCGTATACGGTTTTCGAACGCGGCATCGATCTCTCGCCAAACGAGTCTTTCCGCGTTATTGCCGCCGCCACTACTGGTGCCCGCGACCACCAAATCACCACCGCTGTGTATAAAACGTCTGTTTAACTGAATTCTCGCACCCTCGAGTAGTCTGACATTCGACACCAATATATGTCTATCTCCTGGCCAGAGCCGCGGACGCTTGGCGCGACTATGCTCTTCGAGCTGTTCAACGGTTTCCTCGCATCGCTGTGCCCACGTGAAATACTCGCTCAAGGTAGCGACTTGGCGCGACTGCTCCAACAGTTCGCGCGCAATTTTCTTGAGGTTTTCCATGTTTTTTTGAGTTTTATAGTAATGTTTTTTTTTTAAATCACGTCACACCTCTACGGAGCACTTGCACGCGACTCGGCCGCACCGTACACACGATCGTTTGTACTCTTGAATGTGATAGCGCATACACGTTAAATGATGAGCATCGAAGCGTGTGACATCTTTATACGTCTCCAGCAAGATATCAAAATTATGACGCTCATCATAACCTTTATAAAGTGTTTTTGTATGGCTAGGATTGTTCACACACGCACAAGTTAGATATCGCGAGGTGTCTATCACCACCACTTCGATATACCTCCCAATACCTGTATCAAGTTGAATGTATACAAACTTTGCGTGTCCCAACGCAATACATTCATCAATTCTGTCCGCCCATGAACCACCATTTTCTAGTAGGGAACTGTCATGTCTCCTAAGCAACTCTTCTTCCTGTAGTATAAACTCATCTCGCAATCGTCTATACACTTCGCGTCTCACGTTATAAGGCCAATCAAACGGAGATCCAGTGTCAATGACGACCCTTGGTTTGATTACACGTTCACTATTGGTTTCGTATACACCAAGTCCAAGGTCATGACATTGCACCTGCGATTCTTCAAAATCCTTGTTTAAAGTTTGGATAATATCATTATACTTGTGCACCCATTCCAACCAAGCGAGATCACGGCTGGTACAGTTGTTAGCTAAGGTGTAATATTTCGGCATGTTGCTGGAGTAAAGGCGCGCACTTTATGTCGTCTCTCTCACACTTCTACGGAGCACTTGCACGCGACTCGACCGCACAGTACACACGATCGTTTGTACTCTTGAATGTGATAACGCATACACGTTAACTGATGAGGATCAAAGCGTGTAACATCTTTATAAGACTCCAGCAAGATATCAAAATTATGACGCTCATTATAACCTTTATAAAATGTTTTTGTATAGCTAGGATTGTTCAAACACGCACAGGTTAAAGATCGCGAGGTGTCAGTCACCACCAATTTGATGCACCTCCCAATACCTGCATCAATGTCGATGAATAAACTCTCTACGTGTCCACGCTTGATCTTGTCATAAATTTGTATTGTCCATTTATATATGTCCTTTGCACTGTAAAAGTCGTGATCGTCTTCTATACACTCATTCCGCATTCGTGTATACACTTCGCGTCTCACGCGATAAGTCCACCAAAAAGGATACGTAATTGCGCAGCTATAGACTTGCGGTTTACGTATGCGTTCAGTAGTTTCACATATATCGAGTTCATGGTCGCTACACTGCACCGGCGATGCTCGTTGTACTTCCGGTTCTCTTTGCGGATCCAGCTCGAGCTGCCATAAAATATAAAATATATCGTAAAACTCAATCCCTTTGCGTTGAGAGCGCTTCCTATAGTACTCGTCATGGTTAAATAAGTAACGTTTTCTCAGCATATTGCTCGCGTACACTTTATATTGTTCGATTCACGGCAATGTTTTTTTTCAATGTACACAAATTGGGCACATATTGCATGGAAAGATTTGATATACTGGAAGTCTGCAATTAGAGCAAGATCGACCTTCTATCGCGTCGTACAGCTCAATCACATGTTTTCGCACAACATACATATATCCGTAATCTGTGTCCGCTATTCTTACCATGCACGATGCACATGCAACAAAACTGCCACCCGTGGTGTAGTAACAATATATCGCGCAAAACTTGGTGAGTCCATTTAGCGAGCAAATTTCTGAGTGCGACACTATTTTTTCAGTGGTTTCAACAAGATCATCTCCTGAAAGGTCACTGATGTAGTCACTATCATCCGACAATGCGTGTTCTTCGTCAGATGATTCGTCTACTATTGCATCGAATTCCATTAACTCTTCATCTATAATTTCCATTAATTCTTCGTCGGGTAACTCATTTACTTCTACTCGTAGGTCTCGTACTATCTCTACTTGCTGCACCTGCTCTTCGTCGGACGATTCGGCTAAGTCTATTGTCTCTATTTCCATTAGATCGTCGTCGGACGACTCAGCCAAATCTATTGTCTCTATTTCCATTTTTTTCGATTCTCATAAAAATCATTTTCTACATCAAACACTTTGCATACACACATAAAAAACAAACCATCGAGTATCCACTTTACTTTTTTTCAAAGCGAACTATACTGACGCGCAGACTTCAAAATCATATACTGTGACTCTGACGCGCTTCACTCATCATTATATATTTCATCTATCATTCTTTTCTCTTCTTCCAACTGGAGCATCACGTATCGTTTCTTCTTCTATCTACTGCATAGCGTCGTCAGAACTATTGTTCTTCATATGCGTTACAGAAAGGTAATATGCCTTGGACGTTGCGTTCTGCTTACGCGCTATTTTGTCCACAACGTCTAGCAGCCTGATCTCGGCGCTCGCTTTGTCATACGCACCGCTATAACCGAATGGATCTATTGCATAGTGTCATCAGATCTATTGTTCATTATATGCGTTACAGAAAGGTAATATCCCTTGGACGGTGAGTTCTGCTTACGCACTTTTTGTCTACAAATTCTAGCAGCCTGATCTCGGCGCTCGCTTTGTAACGCGCGACGCCGTAACCGAATGGCGTCGCGGAATATACCCCGATAAACAATAAAGAGGACACCAGAGGACATCGCGACGTTATACTCGAGCAATGTCGCGAAACTTGTCCTGACACGCAACCCTGATAAACAATTCTTCCTGTGAGACGCTGTTTGTTTACATGCGTGAAAAATGTCGCAACGCGCTCGCTGAAACATGTAGCGACGCGCTCGCTGAAACCTTGACAAAAGAACAAGTCTTCCTATAACGAAAATGATGATCATGACCGCGACACCGCGACGGTTAAATCATTCTCATCGAGACAAACATTTTTTTTATCACCGATATTTAATCGTGGATATTGTTTACATATTTAAATCCGCCTGAACAATGCATTCGTTTCGCATTAAGCGACGTCATAATCGAATGATGCAGTGAAACATGCTCCAACACGTTCGCTCAAAACCTTGATAAACACCTTTTCTCAGAATACGTTCTAGAAGCATTAACCCCCCCACCACGTCATAATTTTAAAAAAGAGGTAGGGTGTTGTCGCGTATACGCTCCGTTAATTTTATGCGAACGGTCAGTCTTGTACAAACGGTTGACTTGCCATAACCGAGAGTGAAAAAAATATACTCCGCTGTGGAAAGCAACAGTGGTGGCGCAAGCATGAATTATTACGTGCCGATCCCCGAAGCTGCTACTCCATCGATTCCCGAAGCTGCTACTCCATCGAATGCGAACAAGTAAGTTTCGTTTCATTTATAGAGTCTCCTATTTTATAATTTTTTCAATTTTCTTATTTTAAGACTCATCTTATTCTTTTTTTCTACAGCACTTCGTTGGAGCGTCGTGCGGTGCGTCTATTCAACAGACGATACGCATTGACACCTACTGCTTACAAATATTTGGAAATTGGGGTCAGCGTCAGTGTGAAGCCTCCACATGAATCCTCATTTGTCGAATTGATCCTTGGCGACAACCGAGGAAATAAAATCGCGATGTCTTCTTGGGCGTGGAAGATGATCATCGATAGACGCACGGATTTCGAGCGACTCGTGCAGTCAGCTGTCGGTCAGTCGCTGACTATTTCAGCTCTTCCATCAGACAACCTACTACTATTCGAAGTTGTACAAATGTGTGACGATAAACTTATAAAATTGTCGTCGGGCAATACTTCGTTGTACATGAAACCTGCGACTATTATGTTTCTGTTCGAACTTGAAGAATGCGTCAAGGTGGTATGCAACCACCTAGATGAGTATGCGAGAGAGGTAGATAGGAGCCTCAGCAAATATGGAAGTCTTCTACGAAAAAATCGTATTACTGAAAAATGCGACGCCGTGCGTTTCTTGCGCAACCATTACTATCACTATGTAAAGTCAATTATATATGGTGAACTCATAGCGTATGCTATGGATGCAATTATGTATGCTGCATCGAAAGAGAAATCTGTTGATGTAGTAGATCTAGATGAATAAATGTATACCATATATCTAAAATATCTTTTTACTTATTTAATTTTCCTTCCACATCCTCCTCATCTGTTCCTTATTAGACTTTTAAAATTTAAATACCGAGCGTATGATGCGCGAACGAAAGAAAGCGAATGGGATGGGTAGAGAGAACGCGAAGAGATGCGATATCGTAACTCTCAGATTACAATAACTGACCTACTGACCGACTTAACACTGCTTAGTCACACATAGTGACCCTCTATACAGAGTCTGGACATACGCGATCGCAGCTCGGGCATCGTCTCGTTGGGCGCGGACACGGGCATCCCCCCCTAAATTAAGGTAGGATAACATTTTTTTTTTTTTGTAAACGCGGATTTTTACGTGAACGCGAACGCGAACGCGAACGCGAACGCGAACGCGAACGCGAACGCGAACGCGAACGCGGGCGGTGGCGGCGGCGGGCGCGAGCGGCGGGCGGCGGCGGCGGCGGCGGCGGCGCGGGCGGCGCGGGCGGCGCGGGCGGGCCCTAACGCGACACCCCTCCCCCGCGCGCACCCTACGCGGCCCTAACGCGGCACCCCTCCCCCGCGTCACGTCAACACCCCTCACCCTCCTTTGTAATTCGGGACGCCGCCTGTAAAACATCCACCCCCCTCCCCCTCCCCCTTGGCCAGGATGCATTATACCCCCCCCCCCCTTGCGTGACGTCATCCCCCTCGGCCTCGGTCTCGCCCTCGGTTACCCCCCCCGCCCCTCACCCCCCCTCCGGAGCTCCCGGAGTAGAACTCTCATACTCTTCCTACTAACGTGCGTATCATAAGACGGTTAGCATGAGACATTAATGATTTCTGCTTATCTTGTGTCAAACAGCTTAATTACATTGATCAATATTATCAACAAAAAGAACAACTTGTAAAATGATTTGTGTGTGTGTGTATTTTTACATAAAAGATTACAGTTTTCTTACAGCCGCGGTTAAATCTTGACGAGATCTGAATTGAACTAACAAATTGTAATCTAAAAAGATGCTTTTAGCGTAGGAAATATCATGCTTATTGCAAAGAGTAATTATTAATTATTTCGTAGCTGAACTTTACACGGACGATCGTGGCGACGGAACATCGCTGGCCGCTGCGGCGCGGCCGAGCGCGCGGTGGAGCAAGCGGCGGCGCGGCGGCTCGCTCACGCATACTAGTAGATGCGCGGCTCACGAACGTGCGTCCGTTTAAAGAGCGATGCTGACTGGCTAATCTTTAATTAATAATAACTACTTTTCTAAGCATAATTCGAAAAAAATGATTCAGGACTTTTCGACTCAGTTTTTTATGAGAAATATCACTGTGTAAATAGTGGGCGCGAATTAAGTGACACCCTGTATATAGCAATAATGAAGTACACATTATTAGTGTGGATGATAGAATATTGAAAGCATACGATATCATTAACTTTGATTTAAGAGGCTTGTTAAACAGTTATATAGTAGGAAGAGCCATATTATTAAAATACGATGTTGAAAAATCTATTAACAATAGAGACCGCAATAATTTGTGTGAAATTATTATATGCTATTTTCTAAATGAAGGAAAACGGCTGAATAATGCAACAATAAGCATTCTGACTGATAAAATAGTAGAGATTTTTGAAGGAGAAAAAAGGTCAACGTATTATGTCAGTCCTATTGGAAAAAATAAATCACGTAATAACAAACCAGAAGTAGCAAGAGGAAAACTAATAGACAAACACAGAAATAAATGGACTATGTTGAGGAAAACTATAGCAATTTCTGAAAAGGATAAAGTCCAGGAAACGCAAGGTATATTTTAATTGATATAATTTAATTGATATATAAAGTTACTAGTCTTTAAATATTATACACACACACACACACACACACACACTCTCTCTATCTCTCTCTCTCTCTCTCTCTCTCTCTCTCTCTCTCTCTCTCTCTTTCTCTCTCTTTCTCTCTGTGTGGCTCTTTCTGTCTGTTACTTTACACAAGATTGTATTATATTATTATAAAAATTTCAGACATATCTGAAGAAATTCAAGACAGTCAAATATGGTTGAAGCACAATAATGAACCCGAACATGAAGTCATGCATCATTGGAAACTATCTTTTCCTATCAGAAAAATAGAAAACTTATCATTAAATGAATTTTTTGACCAGTGGCCGATTTTAAGAACGCAGGCTGCAATTGAATTGGTATATAACATTGGCTTTTTTAATTACTGACTTGATGGTTTTTTTGACTGATCAGATCTTTATAACATTTTACATATTTTAAAAACATATTATGATATATTAATTATATTACAATATACATTTTACTTAAAGGTTTCTGTATAAATGTGTTTCTTGTCAATACGCATAAATAATTACTAATATTTACATTTAAAAATTGTATTTGTTAATAAATAAGTAATTAAGCACTATTTTTATAGGTTTGCATGGCTCCTTTCTCTAATTTAATACTTAATTTTATTCACGAAATAAAATGTTACATGCACTAAACAGCACTTTCTTTATCAATTTTTCTAGATTAACTACGATTTTGAACAAAAATTCAATCACATGAAGGAATTCAATATAAGCCTGAAATTTGAGAATTTTTTCAATTATGTATATGAAAAACGTAAGGCACTTTTGAAAACATCCGACGAATCCTTATATAATTTGCTTGGAGATCAGCTAACAACAGGTGAATCTTATAGCTACTTTATAAAATATTTTATATAAGTAAATCTATATAACTACTTTTTAATTTGCTTATTTTTTATTACATTTCAATAAAATTATATAAAAATTTAATGATATGTATAATGCTATATTGTAATGCTAAAAATAAATATTTCGTCAATTCCAGATTCTAAAACTGCGATACGCTTATTTTTATTGTCTTCGTTGGTGCCACCTCGCAGTAGAGCAAGAACAAACAAGACCTTTTGGAAACCGTCTGTGTCGGAAGCAAGAGATGGACTTTTCATGCAAGTAAAAAGCGCAAGCGATGTTGAATCTGCTAAGCAAAAAAAATTGATTTTATGTTTAAAAAGGGTTTAACACAGTTCAGCCATATATTATAGTAGTTGGTCCCAGTTTATGTAACATCCATTCTATTTATGTTGTTGTTGAGCACAAAAATTATCATACGTCAACACTTCTTGCTGCTTTGCAATTTTGTTTTCAAGTATATTTCGTTTTAGACGTAAAGTATACACCAGAAAGCCAGCATCTGTGGTTTTTATTACAGTGGGAATTATTTAATATTACATCTGAAAAAGATACAAAAATTCCGTTTCTAAATAATATATTACAATATAATAAGTTGTTCGGGAATCGCGAAACATCTCATCTGTTAAATTGCGATCATCGACCCGCATTCCTCGCCGTGTTGTCGTTTCACTTGTTTACGCGCGAGACCTTGTCAGCGCCTGGAGTTCCCCCGAATTTCCACGAAAACCAGCTCCGTTTCTCGAAAATAATCGCGTTATTTCTCGAACTATCTTCCCCTTCCTCGCGCGTTCTAGCGACCGCTCCGAAATTCAGCTGACATACCGCTCGCGCTCAGAAGCCTTTGTACCGTTGTGACGAACGAATAAAAGTCGATACCAATACACAGCACATCCGAATAAACGTCGTTTTCTCGATCCTACCGATCCTAATTACCTTGACTGCCGGGTCTTATTACAAGGCTATACCAGCCCACCGCGCTCAACGAACGATACCCGGTCGCGAGTGCACATTTTTGGTCCTTCGAGCCGGATTCGGAGTCAAGACGAATCGTACCATACGACTTTCGGAGTGCTTAGTGACGATACCCGTCCACCATGGCATCTTCACAAGACGAGCTCCTGGCAAAACAGAGCCAATTGATGGGATCAATATCTCGCTCTCTATCCAACTTCAAAAAATTGGGTCAAGCCAAGATGACGAAGGCGGTGGTGCAGAGCCGAATCGCAGCCCTCAAGGAGAAGTTCTCGACTTCGCGGGACTTGGACGCTAAGATCAAGGCATCCCTCGACGTGAGCACCGCCGAGGAGCTGCCGTATTACTGCAATGACCAGTTTGAAGCCTGCGAGGACCAGTTTGACGAAGCGCTGGACTACATGTCCGAGGTACTGGCCAAGGTTTCTGACAACGACGAAGTCGACCTCAATGTAAGTCACGCTTCAAATTCAATCCTCCGTCCCACGGCTCAGCTTCCGCGGATCAACCTGCCGACCTTCAACGGATCTTTCGACCGCTGGGAAAGCTTCCGCGATCGCTTTAAATCTATGATTATAGATAATAGAACTTTATCGAATGTAGATCGGATGCATTATTTATGCTCGAGTTTATCGGGAGATGCAAGTAGCGCGCTCACCCACCTCGCGATTACCGACGCGAATTTTACTGTGGCATGGAACCTCATCTCGTCGCGTTATGAAAATAAACGTCGTTTAATTAACGGCCATCTGCAAACGTTATTTTCGTTGCCACAGATCGCGTCCGAAACCTTCAAAGACCTTCAGAATTTGCGCGACAAAGCAAACACCTCGGTTCAAGCGCTTAAAAACCTCGATCGTCCCGTCGACACTTGAAGCGATATCCTCGTTTTTTTGATTTCGCAAAAGCTCGATAAATCTTCCCGGAAAGCATGGGAATTACAGATGAGCGAAACGGTCGATTATCCCACCTATAACGAGTTGGATAAATTTCTAGAATCGCGTATCCGCGCTTTCGAGGCGATCTCGCCTTCGAAATCCGAGAAAACCATCGACGGTTCGCAAAAGTCGTCGAAATCGAAATCGATCGCTTCCCATTCGACAACAGCTGCAAACCTTGCGTGCCCGATGTGCAAATCCGCGCACCTATTGTACCAATGTGCGTCGTTCTTAGCATATACTCCGTCGCAGCGATACGAGTATGTGAAAAAGGAAAACCGTTGTATTAACTGCTTTGGGCGTAATCATTCGCTAAAGGATTGTAAAAACGTGCGGTCCTGTAAAACTTGTCATAAGCGACATCACACCCTACTACATTTCACGGACGATGTAAAATCGCCCAGCGTAGAATCCGTTCCTACCGTCGCATCAAAAGACAGCGACAACGATAACGAGATCGCGTCTCATTTAATTTCGAAGACGATAATGCCGAAGTCAACCGTACTTTTAGCAACCGCTCGAGTGCGTGTTTACTCGCCACAAGGTCACTTTGTTTACGCCCGCGCTCTGCTCGACCAAGGTTCCGTTGCGACGTTAATCTCCGGAAATATCGTTCAACGGTTGCGTCTCGGGAAAATAAAACAAACTACACGTATTACCGGCATTGGAGACTCGCAATCGTTGTCGCATTCCGTCGCACGTATTCGCGTAACACCTTCGTTTGGCGACAAACCTGCATACTCGACTACCGCGTACGTAATTCAATCGCCGTCAAAGTACGCACCGAATCGCGCTCAATCGACGCTCCAATGGGCGCACATTTCTGACTTGACGTTGACGGATAAGAATCCCATGAGCTCTGATCCGATCGATTTAATAATCGGAGCCGATTTGTACGGCATGCTTATTCTAGAAGGCGTCCGTAAAGGAGCCGACAACGAGCCCATCGCTCAGAACACGACACTCGGGTGGATAATTTCCGGACCGATTTCTTCCGCCCGATCCCTCCACCCTGATTCCGTTCATGCTAATCATGGAACAATCCTCGAAAGCCTTGATCTCGATCTTCGTAAATTTTGGGAGATTGAAGAAGTCCCTCACGAAAACCATTTAAGTCCCGAAGAGCGACAATGCGAAGAGCATTTTGCCGCCACTCACTCCCGCACGCCGGAGGGACGATACGTCGTGCGGTTACCGTTCAAAAACGGTCCCCCGATAGACATTGGTGAATCCCGCGCTACCGCGTTGTTCAGTTTATACCGCGCGGAACGTCGACTCCTTCGAGAGCCAAATAAAGCCGCGTTATATCACGAATTCCTCGAGGAATACGAGAAGCTCGGTCACATGACCAAGGTTAATGACACCGACGCAAAATCGAGTAACTCTCAAATTTATTACATTCCGCACCACGCTGTTTTTCGCGAAAGCAGCGCTACCACGCAACTTCGGGTCGTGTTTAACGCTTCCTGCGTTACATCGAACGGCACCTCGCTAAATCATCATTTGTTAATCGGTCGCAAACTACAAAATAACCTGGTCGTAGTTATCTTGCTCTGGCGTCAACATCCGTACGTTTGTACTGCCGACATCGCCAAAATGTATCGGCAAATTCTCATCGACACTCGCGACGTGGATTACCAACGAATTCTATGGCGCTCGTCGCCTTCCGAGCCAGTGGCGGAGTATCGGTTGCTCACCGTTACATACGGCACTGCTTCAGCCCCGTACCTCGCACTTCGCGTACTTCTACAGCTCGTCGAGGACTACGGAGCTGAATTTCCGTTGGCCGTTATAGTATTACTTCGTCAAATCTACGTCGACGATTGTACGTTCGGAGCGAACAACCGTAAACTCGCGCTTCAAATTCGCGATCAACTAATTGCACTTCTGGAAAAGGGCGGTTTCCGGCTACGCAAGTGGGCAAGCAATTGTCCCGAGTTACTGTCCGATATTGATCCTTCCGATCATGGCCTTGCGCGTGACAAGGATCTACACGGCGACGAGCCGTTGAAGATATTAGGCGTCGCGTGGAATCCAGAAAGCGATTCCTTCCATTTCCGGGTCACGACTACACCGAATGCAGGGCAGACCAAACGGGCGGTTCTCTCCACCATCGCTAAATTGTTTGACCCGTTGGGGTGGGTAACTCCCGTTATCGTGGTCGCGAAAATATTTATGCAACGCCTCTGGTCATTGAAACACGATTGGGACGACGTGCTGCCGTGCGATCTCTTAGAACAATGGCGCGGATATCACAATCAATTGCCGCGTCTCAAACTCATTTCGATCCCTCGCTGGACAAATTACGGTCCCAATATAGCTCATTGTGAACTTCACGGGTTCTCGGATGCGTCAACAAAGGCTTACGCCGCGGTCGTATATCTCCGTCTCGTACCGAGAGACGGCCCCGTTACCGTATGCATTCTCGTCGCGAAATCGAAGGTCGCTCCAATCAAAACATTAAGCGTGCCACGACTAGAGCTCTGCGGCGCGGTGCTTCTAGCACGTTTAATGTCATTCGTTCTTTCGAATCTCGACATTCAAAACCTCCAACATCACTGTTGGACCGACTCAAGGATTGTGTTAGCGTGGCTTAAACAGCCTCCGTCACGATGGAAGGTTTTCGTCGCAAATCGAGTCGCCAAGACGCAAAGTCTGCTACCGGCAGCTATCTGGCATCATGTTCCGACGGCGGACAACCCCGCCGACTGCGCATCTCGCGGTTTGCGCCCTGGCGAGCTCGCCGATTGCACCCTTTGGTGGTCAGGGCCGTCCTGGCTAAAACAATCCCCTGAGCATTGGCCGACCTCATGCTCGTCTCCAACCGAGGCTGAAATCTCGAGCGAAAACCGCGTCGTCATACATGCTTGCGTCGCACGTGTTGAACCATGGGATCTCGCGACGCGCTATTCTTCATGGTCTAAGCTGCTTACCGCCTATATTATGCGATTCACAAGAATCCTTCGCTCTCGCCTCAATTCCACACCGAAAACCGGTGCTGAGATCAATCAATCGCTCGCAATAACTCCACGCGAAATTCAAACAGCCAAGATCTTTTGGCTCAAAACCATTCAAGGTGACTTGTTTCCACAAGAGACTGCGAGTCTCAAACGAAACGAACGCGTACCTAAATCAAGTTCGCTTGTCGCTCTTAATCCGTATCTCGACAACGAGGGTCTGATACGAGTCGGAGGGCGACTGCAAAAATCCGATCTTCCCGAGTCAACCAAACATCCGATCGTCCTAGCGTCCCATCCGTTATTATCTCGCATCATATCGCACGCTCACCATAACACTCTACACGGAGGCCCTCATATTACCCTCGCCTATCTCCGTACCGAGTTCTGGCTTTTGCGCGCAAGGGCAACCGTACGGGCGGTCCTATACCGATGCGTCAGATGCGCTCGCGAAAGGGCTATGGTGCCGGCGGAGCTCATGGGCAACTTACCCAACGTCAGAGTCAATCGATCTTCGCGCGCGTTTGAGCATACCGGAGTCGATTATGCAGGACCGATACTTGTGCGGTCTGCAAAGGGACGAGGTCATAAGGCTCACAAGGCCTACATCTCCTTATTCATTTGTATGACCACGAAAGCGATTCATTTAGAGCTAGTAAGCGATTACAGCTCGGCGGCCTTCCTTGCGGCGTTTACCCGATTTGTCGCTCGGCGCGGACTTCCCCATAGCATGTACTCAGATAATGGTACGACATTCCAGGGCGCCGAAAGAGAACTCGCCGCCGCTTGTAACGCCGCCGTGCGCGATCCAAATTTTCTTAACAAATTAGCAGGCGATCAAATAGCATGGCATTTCCTCCCTCCTGCGGCTCCACATTTCGGCGGATTATGGGAGGCCGGAGTACGTAGCGTGAAATACCACTTAAAGCGATGTATAGGATCTCACACGCTTACATGCGAGGAGATGATCACGCTATTATGCCGAGTCGAAACGTGCCTAAATTCGCGACCGATCACATCAATCTCCGATAGTCTCGACGACTACCGCGCCCTTACTCCCGGTCATTTTTTGATCGGCGCCAACCTTGTCGCAATCCCGGAGCCGAGCGTACTCGACATAACCGAGAATCGGCTCTCGCGTTGGCACTTAGTGCAACGAATTTCTGAAGGTTTTTGGAGGTCGTGGGTAGGCGATTATTTGCATACGCTCCAACAACGCCCGAAGTGGCGCGTCATCCAAAATCTGGCCACCGTCGGTCGGATCGTGCTAATGCGTAATCCGCTCGCTCCCCCCAGTCATTGGGAACTTGGACGCATTATTGCTTGTCATCCCGGGGAGGATGGTCTGACGCGCGTCGTCACCGTCAAAACCGCGCGCTCCGAATACAAGCGACCCATCGTCAAGCTTTGTTTCTTGCCGATCGATATAAATACCGCAACCGAAGGAGAAGCGGTCAAGGCGGGCGGCTCGCGACCGTAATGCGTTCCGTCTTTCGGTCAAAACCAATGTACATATGTATAAACGCAATTAGATTTAAGATTTCGCTAGATGTAAGATTTTCTTTAGACTTATGATTCCGCTGTTCTTTAGATTTAAGTTTTTTTGTATCCATATATCCACGTATTCAACAACTGTATTATATTTTACATTATGCGGCACATTACTGTGTGTTAATTCTCGTTTCGAATATAAATATTCGAGGCGGGCGGTATGTTCGGGAATCGCGAAACATCTCATCTGTTAAATTGCGATCATCGACCCGCATTCCTCGCCGTGTTGTCGTTTCACTTGTTTACGCGCGAGACCTTGTCAGCGCCTGGAGTTCCCCCGAATTTCCACGAAAACCAGCTCCGTTTCTCGAAAATAATCGCGTTATTTCTCGAACTATCTTCCCCTTCCTCGCGCGTTCTAGCGACCGCTCCGAAATTCAGCTGACATACCGCTCGCGCTCAGAAGCCTTTGTACCGTTGTGACGAACGAATAAAAGTCGATACCAATACACAGCACATCCGAATAAACGTCGTTTTCTCGATCCTACCGATCCTAATTACCTTGACTGCCGGGTCTTATTACAAGGCTATACCAGCCCACCGCGCTCAACGAACGATACCCGGTCGCGAGTGCACATAAGTAATTACGTAGATATAACAAAGTGAATAATCCTTGAGCAAATCTTTATTAACTGTTGTTAAAGCAACTGGTGTATTATTATTAAAGTACACATTTCAAAAATGCAAAATAAAAATATGATTTGTTTTGAGGTGCGCCTACATCTATCGTAAATGATTATCGTAAGCTCCTTACGACGATCGTAATGCTCGTCGTGACAGTTATCGTAACCTCATCGATAATTTGATTCAACTTGAACTCTGACGATTACAACGCTTGTCTAGCGTTACAACAGTAACCTATTCTGTCAGCCTTCTTGGTGCGCGAAGATAAGTGTGTTTATAGATATATTAACATAGATATATTGTTTACGATAGTTTCTTTGCTTACGACCACGATCGCAGCGTTACGATAGATGTAGGCGCACCTTTGAATGCTCAAAGGCATATTTAGATGTTGATATTTTAATACAGCATATTAGATATTTTCACCCGTTCTTACAAAGTTTTGTTTGTAAGCAGGAAAATTGTTGTCGTACTTTTCCTATTTTAAGTAGCTTTAAAAAGCATTTAACTAAAAATCACACAGAAGATGAGCTTCTACAATCAGATGCAGAAAAACAAGTTGAAGTGTTTAATGTTCGCAATATTTCAAACTATCGGATTACTCCAGATTCTTCTACTGATACGTCTAATAAACCTAATGTTTCTAAATCTTCTGACGATGAAGCACTTGATATTTTGCAAATGGTTCAGAATGGTATTGTACGTTTTATGGCGAAAATGTATAGTAATTCTTCTTTGCCTCGAAATATTATTCAATGTATAATGGAGGATACAAAAGAACTATTTAAAATTGTGTTTGTCTATATAGAATCTATGTTAAAAAAACAAAATTTAGTTAAAGATACCTTGAATAAAATATCTACTATTTTTAAAGATATCAAAAATATATTTGAAAAATTACAAACTGAACGTAAGAGGTTAAAATTTCTGGAAAACAGTAAGTGTTACATTAAACCAAGTTCTTTCTTTATAGGAGAAAGGTCAGTTCTTGCAAAAACGAATAATTCTTTTGAAGCAAATATGGTTGTTGAAAATTGTGAAGGACAAATAACACAGTTACGTGAGATTTTGAAACAATTTTTACAACTGCCAAATGTATTTCACGATGTACGTACTAGCATTTTACAAGGAACCTTGTGGGGACAAATAAAACTTAAATTTAAAAATAAAATAGTATTTCCACTATATCTTTTCTATTATGATTTCGAACCTAATAATCCTTTAGGTTCGAAATCTGGAATATATAAAGTGGGTGCAGTGTATATTTCCCTGGCTTCTATACCTGTTAAGTATGCTTCTTTACTAGAAAATATATTTTTAGCGCAACTTAATTTTTCTGCTGATCAAACGCAATATGGTAATAAAAGCATATTTAACAAAATCATTCAAGAACTGAAATATTTAGAAACTGAAGGCATCGAAATACAAACATCTTCAGGAGAAAAGATCCGTGTATACTTCACGTTACTATTAATTCTGGGAGATAACTTGGGTTTAAATTCTATTTTAGGTTTTGATGAAAGCTTTCGGTCAAATTATTTTTGTTGATTTTGTAAAACTCACAAAAATGAAACAAAATATCAAGTAGTGGACAATGAAGAAGATTTACGTAACAGTGAAAATTATAACGATGATTGCTTGTCTCTTTCATTTGGAATTAAGGAAGCATGTATTTGGCACGAATTGTCAAATTTTCATGTTACGAGTAACTTATCTTGTGATTTAATGCACGATGTCTTGGAAGGAGTTCTACGATATGATATGGCCGAAATAATAAATTACCTTATTAAACATGTAACGATGCACCCCCAGAAATGCATCGTTCCGGCCGTCCACCAGCCGAGCCGCCCGGCCGACCATCTGTCGGGCGAAGGAAGGGGGCGGAATGCCCCCACACATTTTTAAACATTACAAAGTTGGCGCACTCGCCGCCGGATATCGATTCGGGACAAACGGATCGATATCCGTAAGCGCCCGAACAATATCGAGCGCGTTCGCGACGCCGGAGCGCTCGGCGCCCCTACTCCGGCCCGACATCCCCGCCACGTGCGGCTCCGCGTCAGCGATACCCCCCGCTACCAAAATAACGAGCCCAGGGGGTATAAAAAGGCAGCGAATTTACCTAATTATCAGACTCCGTCGTGAGCCAGCAATCCGACCAGACCTGTCCGCTGCTCACGACTTCCAGTCCCGATCCTGCTCCTTGCAAATCACCAGCCGTGTCGACGAGGTTGAGAGTACTCAGTCTCTATTCGCGAGTTCCCGTACGCCGACACCGCTGTCCTGAAGCCCCGGTCGTACCGGCGAGGTTGAGCGTACTCGTCTCTTCCGAGAGTTCTCGGTAACCGGTACCACCGTTCTTCACACGCAAAGTCCACGTTTCGTACAAGAGCGTTCTCTGTACGCAGGGCGTACCCGGCCGTGGTCTTTTCCTTGACGTGCACCGGACAGAGCGTGCTCTGTCCTGCCGGGTGTCCCCGGTTGCCGTCTACGTGTACTGCGGAGGAGAGTACTCCTCCCAGTCGGGTGTTCCCGATTGCACGCAGCATCCTGACATCCTGTCAAGATCCTCGTGTCGCGTATTCACACGCCATTACAACGCGCTTGTCCGCACAGCCCCGCGTGCTGTACCCGCCTCGCGCTAACATAGTATACGCCTAATCGCTCCGCGTGCCGCACACGCCTCGCGCCACTCTCAGGTGTTTACCCGAATTCTGTAAATTAAGCGCCGCCTACTTGGAGGCGCTACTTGTCTTCTCGCGACGCCCCACGCGGGCCATCGACCGCGCTACTTTCACTTTTCGCGACGCCTCACGCGGGCCATCGACCGCGCCCATCGACCGCGATACAAAAGCGTCACGTCAACTACCGCCGTAGGCCGATCCCGCGAATCCGGGAAACTATCGCACATCGCCCTACGATCACCTCACGCGCAAATTATAGAGCGAACTCACACTTGTAACAACAACGCGACATTTCTATAAAGTGTAAAAGCGATACCGAGGCTGTCGCCTCATTTCAATATTGTAAACCTAACCATCTCAGTCTATAATAAACCTTCAGTACATTATAAGATATCATTATCTCGTCTCTTCCTCCGCGCCTCTTTCTCGACCCTGACCAGCCGCGAGCTAAGATCCGAGCATCGGGAAAACAGGTTGTTTTATGGCGCCCGAACAGGGACCTGACTGTTAGGAAGAGACGTTCGCGGAAACAGTATGATGCATAGAGAATATTACCGTCTTAATAAGATCGAATTAAGTAACGAACTCCGGAAATACGGTCTCGACACCGAAGGCAGCATCGACGTACTCCGACGGAGACTACGCCAATATTTTGACGAGCACCCCGAGATGTCCACGAATACCGCGTCAAACGAAGCCCTCCTCGGGTCCACGCCCGCGATCACCGTAATACCCGCGACACCGTTAGAAAACGCGCCTGTAATAGAATCCGCCCCCGCGTCAACGCACATCATGAATCAAATGCGTAAGTGGGGCTTACATTTCGACGGAAAAGACCCGTGGGCCTTCCTGGAACGTATCGACGAGTTAAGGGCCGCGTACGAATTCTCCGACGCACACTGGCTACGAGGCCTACCCGAGTTACTCAGGGGGGACGCACTCCTCTGGTGCCGGAATAACCGCGAGAGCTGGGTTAGCTGGGCCGATTTTCTAGCTGACTTTAAAGATACGTTTTTACCGCGACGTTACCGGCTACAACTCATAAACGAAATCCGCGACCGAGTCCAGAAGGAGGGGGAACCGTATGTCAAGTACGCGGCTCATATGTTAGCGCTTATGCGTCGGGCGGGTGGATATTCTCCCGAGGAGCAAGTCGAGCAACTCTACGAGAATCTCCACCCCGATTACCAGAATCGGATCTGGCGGAGCGACGTGCGCAATCCCCGGGATCTCCAACAACGCGCGGGCGAATTTGAGAGACTCCAAGTCAATCGCAAAAAGCGAGCTCCCGCAAAAATCGCGGATACGCCGATAGCCGCCGCCGCGTACAATCGCAGTGAATGTTGTTGGAGATGCAAACAACGCGGACACACGCGTTTCGATTGCCGTCGCCCCGCCCAGAAGTTTTGCTCGCAATGCGGCAAGGGTGGCGTTCTTACCAAGGACTGCCACCCGTCGCCGGGAAACGGAACCGGGACCGCGGACACGCCGGCCGTCCCCCGGTCCTCGCAGTAAAGTTTACGCCCCGGCCGCACTTAACAGTACGCGTAAGTAACCATCCGCTCGACGCGCTTTTAGACACCGGGTCCGAGGCGTCCTTTGCTAACGTACACACCGCCCAGCTCGCGCAGACTCTCGGTTTTCCGATAACACCGGAGGAGGGGGAGGTCCAACTAGCTAACGGCCATCACATTAGACTGCCCGGTCGCGTCCGTTTGCCAATCCTCGCCGACGAACGAATAATTTGGCATACATTCCGGATAATGCCGAATCTAAGAAGCGCGCTACTCTTCGGAATAGATTTTTTGGCCAAGCTAGGCCACTCGATACCGGTCCCGGGACCCGCGGACGCGTCCAATTCAACACCGGCGGCCGAAGGGATAGTCCCGCGCACGCCCGAGGAGGAGAAACGGCTTCAACGATTCTTGGGGGAAGAACTACCGTTGTTCGACCAAATCGTCGGTCCCACTGACCGAACCGAACATCATATTCGCGTAAAAAATAACGTACGCCCTATTAAACAACGATACCGCCCGCGAAATTCAGCCATGCAAACTATCATCGACACCGAGGTCGATAAAATGATAAATGACGGAATAATTGAGCGCTCACACAGCGCCTGGAGCTCCCCTGTCGTCGTAGTCCGTAAGAAGGACGGGGGGCATCGATTTTGCATCGACTTCCTAGCGGTTAACAACGCGACCGACCCGGATGCCTACCCTCTTCCCCAGATTAACGCGACTCTGGATAAACTACGCGGGGCAAAATATCTTACAACGCTCGATTTGAAAAATGGATATTGGCAAGTGCCCCTCACGCCGACGAGTCGACCAGTCACCGCATTCACGGTACCCGGGAAAGGACTATTTCAGTTTAAAGTCATGCCGTTCGGTCTCCACTCCGCCCCCGCGACGTTTCAGCGCCTGTTAGACACCGTTCTCGGCCCCGAACTTGAGCCTCACGTGTTTGTCTACCTCGACGATATAATTATTATCAGTGAAACCTTTGACCAGCATATACAGCTGTTACGCGAAGTATTCCGACGACTCCGCGCCTCGAATTTAAAGTTAAATCCAGATAAATGCCGATTTTGTGTCGACCGACTACGGTACCTCGGACACGTGGTCGACCGCGAGGGGCTCCGCACCGATCCGGAGAAAACGCGAGCCATAACTCGATGGGAACGCCCTCAAAGCGTGAAGGATATTCGCCGTTTTTTGGGAGTAGCCTCGTGGTATAGGCGTTTCATTAAAGATTTCGCGACCGTCGCCGCGCCTCTCACCGCGTTAACCCGGAAAAATGCTCGTTTTAACTGGGGGGCAGACGAAGACGCCGCATTCGAGCAACTCAAAAAAACGCTCACCACTGCGCCAGTTCTCGCTTGTCCGGACTTCTCGCGGCGCTTCATCTTGCAGACCGACGCCAGCACCTCCGGCCTCGGGGCCGTACTTACGCAGAATTTCCCGGAGGGGGAGAGGGTAATTGCCTACGCGAGTCGAACACTAAACTTAGCCGAAAGAAATTACAGCGCGACCGAGCTCGAGTGCCTTGCCGTAATTTGGGGGATCCGGCGGATGCGCGACTACCTGGAGGGATACCCATTTACGGTCATCACCGACCACCAGTCCCTCCGGTGGTTGCAGAAGCTGGACGCCCCTACCGGGAGACTAGGACGCTGGGCATTCGAGCTCCAGCAGTTCGATCTAGAAATAAAATATCGAAAAGGGACATTGAACCGAGTCGCGGACGCTCTCTCGCGCCAACCCGTGGCCGCCGCGATCACCGAACCTCCGCGTTGCCGTTGGTACCAACGAACGCTTCGCGCCGTGCAAAACGCCCCTCGCAACTTCCCGGACTACGATATCAGGGACGGAAAATTGTACCGCTATGTGCTCCACGAACTAGATTTCAAGGAGGTTCCCGCCGACGGTCAGTGGAAAGAGTGCGTGGCGAAAGATATGCGACCGGAAGTTCTTCACAGAAACCACGACGCGCCCCGGACATCTCGGCATAGCGAAAACGATCTCCCGCATTGCACAATTGTATTACTGGCCCGGTATGTTCAGAGACATTGCGCGTTACGTTCGAAGCTGCCCGAAGTGTCTCAGACACAAGGTCGCGCAAACCCGGCCGGCCGGTACGTTACACGCGACCGCCGTTGCCCGCCCGTGGCAACAAGTAACGTTGGATCTCGTCGGACCCTTGCCCCGCTCGTCAAAGGGGCATACGTGGGTCCTGACGATGCAAGACCGCTTCACCAAGTGGTTGGAAATGCGCCCCCTGCGCCGCGCCACCGCCGGCGCCGTCACGACAAATATTTCGGAGGCCGTGATACTCCGCCACGGATGCCCGGAAGTAATTCTGTCCGACAACGGGACACAATTACGATCCGCGCAACTGGAGCAAATACTCGCCGCGCACAATGTTCGACACGCCTACACGCCTGTACACGCGCCGCATTGCAACCCGGTGGAGCGCACAATTCGAGTAGTCAAAACAATGATCTCTCAATATGTAGATAAGAATCACCGAAATTGGGATGAACGGCTCACCGAGTTGCAATTCGCGTATAATACCGCCCGACATGAGGCCACGGGCTATACGCCCGCCTACTTAAATTTCGGCCGCGAACTCGTATCCCCGCTTAACCGCGACGCCGCCCCGAACAGCGCCGCTCCCCCACCTGATGTAAGACGCCGGCACCTCGAGGAAGCCTATGAGCTCACGCGAATTCATCTCGCACGTGCTTTTCAGAGACAGCAAAAATATTATAATTTACGGCGCCGCCCGTGGACGCCGAAAATAGGGGAGTGGGTATGGAAACGCGAATACCCGCTCTCCAACAAAGCCGCCGCGTTTAACGCGAAACTTGCGCCAAAGTTCCGAGGCCCCCTCGAGGTGCGACGAATCGTATCCCCCGTAATCGTGGATCTACGAGATCGCGGCGGAAAGTGGATTCGCCATATCCACGTTCAAGACCCAAAACCTGCGCCAGCCGCCCCACCATCCGGAGAGGACGATGACACGAGCTCTGAAAGCAGTGACGACGACAACAACGAGATGCCCGTCGACGCCGAAAACAGTAACGACTCCGATACAGAAAACAATGATACAAACACAGAGAACGGTGACGATAATAATGAGACGATCACCGAGGACGATGATGAGACAAAGGGGCGATAAATATCTACACCCCCTCCAGCTGATAAAGTTTTCGAGAATCGACGATAGACTATCCGAGCCGCCAGACAGAGCACCGAGAGGCTCAAACAGCTCGCATTCGTCAAGATGAGCACACCGCCGACGGAGAACGAGATCCAGCAGGATATCATCGCGGAGATCAACGCGATGCTAGCCGAACCTATCGAATACGATCCAGCGTATCCGGACTTCGGAGCAACCTGGACGAAAATTTTTAAGCCTGGGACAGCCGCCGTTACCGCCGCTGCCGCCGAAGCGACCAACCAGACGCCAACCCGGAAGAACGTCCCGGTCGTAGGCTGCACGATACAGCGATCGGACCGGCAACAGCAGCAAAAATTAAGCTGGCTGACGTCGCCACCACCACCGCTGCCGAAACACAAAAAAATCCCGGCCAAGCCAACGACCACCAGGGCAACAGCAACGGTCGCGTCGACCGCATGGCCTAAGCCAGCGCTCCTGACGGCTCCGGCGATACCACCACCAGCGACCGCCACAACGGCAGCCACAGCACCGCCGCCCGGAAAGACACCAGCGACCGGCACGAGCGAACCGGCCCCGATCCTCCTAGCCAAGGGCCCTGAGCCGCACCCGCCGATACAAGTCCAGGTGGAACCCGGACACGTCGTACTGGTGCCCCATTTTGCCGCCCACGTATCACGGCATTACAAGGTCCGGTCCAGGGACGGGAGATGGCATATTCGGTTCAACCGAACCGGCACCGTCCGTAGCATTAAGCGGATGGTTTGAGCGCCGAATTCGCGCTCTTGATAGGAGGGGGGTGATGTAACGATGCACCCCCAGAAATGCATCGTTCCGGCCGTCCACCAGCCGAGCCGCCCGGCCGACCATCTGTCGGGCGAAGGAAGGGGGCGGAATGCCCCCACACATTTTTAAACATTACAAAGTCGGCGCACTCGCCGCCGGATATCGATTCGGGACAAACGGATCGATATCCGTAAGCGCCCGAACAATATCGAGCGTGTTCGCGACGCCGGAGCGCTCGGCGCCCCTACTCCGGCCCGACATCCCCGCCACGTGCGGCTCCGCGTCAGCGATACCCCCCGCTACCGAAATAACGAGCCCAGGGGGTATAAAAAGGCAGCGAATTTACCTAATTATCAGACTCCGTCGTGAGCCAGCAATCCGACCAGACCTGTCCGCTGCTCACGACTTCCAGTCCCGATCCTGCTCCTTGCAAATCACCAGCCGTGTCGACGAGGTTGAGAGTACTCAGTCTCTATTCGGGAGTTCCCGTACGCCGACACCGCTGTCCTAAAGCCCCGGTCGTACCGGCGAGGTTGAGCGTACTCGTCTCTTCCGAGAGTTCTCGGTAACCGGTACCACCGTTCTTTACACGCAAAGTCCACGTTTCGTACAAGAGCGTTCTCTGTACGCCGGGCGTACCCGGCCGTGGTCTTTTCCTTGACGTGCACCGGACAGAGCGTGCTCTGTCCTGCCGGGTGTCCCCGGTTGCCGTCTACGTGTACTGCGGAGGAGAGTACTCCTCCCAGTCGGGTGTTCCCGATTGCACGCAGCATCCTGACATCCTGTCAAGATCCTCGTGTCGCGTATTCACACGCCATTACAACGCGCTCGTCCGCACAGCCCCGCGTGCTGTACCCGCCTCGCGCTAACATAGTATACGCCTAATCGCTCCGCGTGCCGCACACGCCTCGCGCCACTCTCAGGTGTTTACCCGAATTCTGTAAATTAAGCGCCGCCTACTTGTAGGCGCTACTTGTCTTCTCACGACGCCCCACGCGGGCCATCGACCGCGCTACTTTCACTTTTCGCGACGCCCCACGCGGGCCATCGACCGCGCCCATCGACCGCGATACAAAAGCGTCCCGTCAACTACCGCCGTAGGCCGATCCCGCGAATCCGGGAAACTATCGCACATCGCCCTACGATCACCTCACGCGCAAATTATAGAGCGAACTCACACTTGTAACAACAACGCGACATTTCTATAAAGTGTAAAAGCGATACCGAGGCTGTCGCCTCATTTCAATATTGTAAACCTAACCATCTCAGTCTATAATAAACCTTCAGTACATTATAAGATATCGTTATCTCGTCTCTTCCTCCGCGCCTCTTTCTCGACCCTGACCAGCCGCGAGCTAAGATCCGAGCATCGGGAAAACAGGTTGTTTTAAACAAAAATATTTTTCACTTGAACAATTGAATGAGAGAATTAAATATTTTAAGTTTCTAGATATAGATACAGGTAATCCAATACCTTCCATTATTTTAGCACATTTAAAGAAGGAATGTCTAATAATGTCTGCATCTGAAATGTTAGCTCTGGTTATTTATTTTGGTATTTTGGTTGGCGATTTAGTTCCTTCGTCTGAAACTGTGTGGAATTTTTATATACTTTTACATAAGATGTTAGATATACTTCTTTCTAAAACAATTTCTAATTCTTTGATATCTTATCTCAAATATCTAATTAAAGAGCATCATCGACTTTACTGCAGTTTATTTGAACAAACTTTAAAACCTAAATTTCATTTACTTGTTCATTATTTTACAATTATGAAAAAAGTGGGTCCAGTGCGACATATCTGGGTTATGCGATGTGAAGGATTTCATAAAAAACTAAAATCTACAGCTAAAATTGTTACCTCTCGTATTAATTTACTTTTAACATTATGTATTAAGCAACAACTAAAGTTTTGTTGTAGAATTTTAAGCAAAAAAGGATTACCTAGTGCTATATAATATGGACACTTTATAGGCAAAATGCACGATATAAAAGAAATAAAATTACTTTCTATAATGAACACTTCTAGGGTTGCTTTCTCTGAAGAAACGAATATTTTCGCTTCAGTCAAAATTGATAATATTAAGTACAACTTAAGAAATGTCGTACAAATTAATGATACTGAAACTGATTGTCTTTTGAAATTTGGACTTCTTCTATATATTATTTCTGACAAGACATTTATTAGTTTTATTTTGTCGCCAATTACGACAACTGTATTCCGAGATCATTTACAAGCATATGAAGTTGAAATACATGAAGATGTTCAATGGTATTCTGTAAAGTGGAAAAATTTACCAAATAAATTCCCTTATAGCATACACAATATGGGTAATGGAAAAAGTTATATTGTACTTTTACAATGATCTGAAGATATATATTTCCGTTTCTTTTTCTTTAAATAAAGAGTCCAATTTCAAAAGCGGGATGAAACAGGAAGTTAAGGCTTTATGTATTAGATTTTAAGATAAAACTATATTACATTTAAGAGATAAAACAAAGTATAGACATTTTTCTGTTGTTTATAATATACAGATTATATTATATACAATATTATATTATAATATATAGATTACATTTTAAATAAAACACTTTTTTCTACATATATGCATCTTTTTATCTTTATTAATCTGTTATCTTTCATTTTTTCATATGCAGATTGGTGGAAAAGAGCAATTAATAACTAAGATTATGTTATTTATAATATCCAACATATTTATACTGCAACATATGTTAGGTATAAATATATTAGATATTATAAATAACATAATCTTATAGTTATTAATTGCTCTTTTACACCAATCTGCATATAAAAAATCCGATGTATATAGTATTATTTTATTTAAAACAGAATATTATTTAAGACAAACTACGCGGAACTATTTGAATGAAACAATTAGACATTTGGAATAGCAATAAAATGGTTCAAGTAGAATAATAAAGTTCTTTATACTAATAATGTTGTTGTTTAAACTAAGCGGTTAAGTTGCTACCACAAAATTTTGCAACCCGTTTTTCCTCGGTCTCGCCCGCCGAGGAGGCGCGGCTGCAAATTAGCCACCGATAATTAGGTAGGCAGGTATTTCCGAGGTATTCAGGCAGACAGGTATTTTCCAAGGTATTCACAATGCATCAAGATAGGCAGATAACATCCAGATTTTCGCGAGGTAGTCAGATCGGCCAAGACTCACAGAGATAGTCGCGAGGTATTCCGATAGTCAATCTCCACGATATACGCGAGGTATTCCAGCAGGTAATCTCGAGGTATTCGCGAGGTATTCCAGCAGGCAATCTCGAAGTATTCGCGAGGTATCCCGAGAGGTATTCAATCTCAACGATATTCGCGAGATAACGCTAAAACTTGGGCGCCAGGTGCGAATACGCGCACCACGTTTTCGTAAGCTTAATCTTAACGCGATCGCCCGGACACGCACGTCCACTCAGGGCGCGAGGCGAGTTTGATACTCTGAGAAAAGGGAGAGGCGGCACAACGCAATCAACACATTCAGATATATATAACAAATCAGATATATATTTGCATAGGAAGATAGTAATTCAGGTAATATCGAGATATATATTTGATAGTAATTCAGGTAATATCGAAAGAACGAAAGACGGGCGCTCGCGACACACTCACACACGCACACGACAGATACAGACACACGACTCGCAACTCATACGCACCACGCGAGATTCCCGCGACTCACACACGCAACACACACGAAACCCACGCGATACTTTCCGGTCGTCCGCGACACTCGTCCGCGGTCAACTCTACCCTCGCTCGCGGCGGTTTCGGCGAACCCGCGGCAAAAACCCGCGACCTTCCCGAACCGCCCGCAACGCAACAACCACAACTTCCCCGCCGGTACGCCTCGCGGCGTTCCCCCGGCACGCTTTACACCACTCGCGACACAATAAATCCCGACGCGTTTCACAACGCTCGCGGCACGATATTTCCCGACGCGTTTCACAGCGCTCACGACACAATAAGTCCCGACGCGTTTCACAACGCTCGCGACACAATATTTCCCGACGCGTCTCACAACGCTCACGACACAATTTCCCGATTCCCGAGGTCCCCGATGCAACGGTCTCTATCCTGTCGAGCGCACCCGACACTCACCCGCGGTGCAGCGGCACGCCCGACGCAACCGTGCATGGAGATCCTCCCTTCGAACGCTCCCGACTGTCGGCCCCACGGTTTTCGAGGAGGGTTTTCACTCTAAAAACTACGCGTGTGCGCCCTCGGCCGGCCCCCCTTAACCGCGTCTCCAGGTAATCAGAGACAAAGAGAATCGACCGAAATCCTCCCGCACGAGGCAAGAGACGTACGTGCAGGTAACTATGAGGTAATAAGAGAGAGACGGGGCCGGAGCCGAGACCGCACACCGAGCGCGATGAGATACCGGGGTGGAGATCTTACAGTATTGTCCTCAGGCCGCTCGCTCGAGGCTGCTCTCTCGGCTCGTCGGGTTCCGGGATCGGGGCGGACTCGAACCTCCGTCCGTGATAGCGGCTGGCACGACAGTGTCGGGCAATCCGCCCGGCGAGACCACGCTGGGCCCCCGCGCATGCGCGCCCGCCCGCGGCCGTTCCTCTCGGCCGATCTGCTTCCAGCGCTGCTCACCGCTCGCGACGTCACACGTGACGCCCGCCATCTTTCCGTGGGACTTTTGATTGTTGGTTCCTTGACCCGTTGATCGGGCAATATCGGTCGCGACTCCTGGAGTCTCGGACATGTGCGCCAGGCTGGCCAGGCCTCGGCCACCGACCGTGCGTTTCGTGTCCCCGGCGACGGCACTCCGGGCCGGCCATCCGCCCCATGGTGGCGGGGCCGTACCCTCCATCTATCTCTTGGCGGTGCGTCCCTCGTTTCCTCTCCGTTGCGGCGGCCCGACCGTCTTGGTTGACCCTGCGGGGTCGCGGGGCATCTTGGCGGCGGGCCCAAGCGTGACTCACCCGTCGGCGGACCACTCCATCCGGCCTCTCCCCGCTGCTCCGCTGCTCCCTCGTTGCGACACGAGGTCGTTACAACGGGTGGCTGACCCTCCACCCACGGTACGCTCGCCACGCTCCCTCCATCACTATCCTAATCCTCAACAAATAAACGTAGATTAACCCTCCCCGAGTTACGCCGAGGCGTCCACCCCGACCTTCCCCTCGGCCGAGCACACGTCCGGGCGGGTGACGCGACCATGTCACGTCACAGTTGTTTACACGGAACAATAAACTTCTTTAAGTAAAAGAAACAATTATTTGTATAAAAAAATAAATCTTTTTTCTCGAAAAAAATACATTGTTTCAATAAAACAACAACATCTTTAGGTCAAATAAATCTTATTCTCTTATTAAACAAATATTTTATTTGAAGTAAAGCTATTCATTATTTGAAAAATAAAATAATCGTATTTGTTGAATCAAAAATTTGTTTGTTTGGACTATTCCAAAAGATAAATTTGTTTGAATATAATAAAATTTATTAAATCCAAAGAAACCGTTCTCTCTGTGTATAATTATTTATTGACTAATTATATCAGCACATCGCTTGATCTTTCAAGTTGAGCATCATATCCAGATATGGATACTCGCCTGCTCGCCCGTTACCAATTATATACCGATTTAGACAAGTTCCGCGGATACCCGATATTTCGGGTACTCGTATTGACACGGAAACTCGTATCGATGTAAATGGATACCCGTGTATGCTACGGATATCTGGAATTTATGTTTTGTTACGTCCTGTGGACTACGATTTCTTCCTTTCGTAGAATTATTCCACGTTAAGAAAAAGCAAACAGTGGTTATTAATTGGCAAGCGGATGCAAGCCCGGATGCCGTTGCTGAGACGTTGACTCGAACCCAATAACTTAAATAAGTAATGGATTTGCTGTGATCCAAGTGGTCCCAATAATTCCACGAAACGGGGCAACGGAAATTCGGTTGCGATAACGGGCAAGCAAACTCAATTGAAAACGCGCGATAACGGGAGGCATGGGTCACCATAAAATAAAACGCCATGCGAGGGCTTTCGAAATCACGCGTCTAATTAGAGGTCGCGTCGTCACCCTGCCTCAATTTATCAAAATTAAGAGTTCACACGTGTCACCCGTTTAAGAACGCGGATTTGAACTCTGACCCACGCTTCCCAGTAAGCGATAAAGATAAAGCAGTGAAAAGAATATTAGCTTGGACCATCAGAGAGCGGGGAAATATAATTTTAATAACAAACTTGCCAATGGATGACCACTGATTAGGAATTGTGTAACGAGATTTCGGTAACTCGCCACGAGATAGGTGGAAAACCGAGATCTACGTCACAAACAGGAACCAGACTCCACCAATCCAAATCATCCTCGGATTAAATCCGCCCCATTCAATTTTTATAAAAACCGCGACTCAGCGTACCTCGAGGCATTTGCTCTTGTACTTCGTACTTGTACTTCCACTTGCACTTGTTCTTGCACTGCAGTTCTTCCAATTTTTCTAAACTGGCACTCCGTCAGTCCAACAGTCCAAACGCGGATCAATTCAATAAAACTCTGTACTTGGTGTAAATTCTGTGCGTGTCCTGCCAACGACCCTCAGCACACCCGACGCCCGAGATCCGCGAGTCGCGACCAACGGCGCAGATCATCGCCACTTATATCCTCATCCCCATTTAGGGCCAGCAAGTAGTAAGTCAATTTAATCTGCATTATAAATCATACCTTCGGGAATCATTCTTAACTTATATATATATATATATATATATATATATATATAATATAATGTTCTGTCTGTGCATATGCTGCAATGACGAATAGATGACTTCTCAAAATCCAGTATACATGCTTGAAAATTTTCTGGAAGTATAGTAAAAAGTTCTCATAATTATTATTCATAAATTGTGTCCCCTAATATATATGTTACTTTAATGCTAAATTTACAATTATAAATAGCCAATTCTCATTATCATTTTAATTTATACTTTTAGTATACGTATAAGTATATTATATATTTTTCAGCCTGTAAAAGTTCTGTTTATTGAGCATCGCATTGTGGTAATTAATTTCGCAGTGGAATTGCTTTTTAAACAATATACAATCGGAAAACTCTATCGCAACTCAATCTCTAAAATGAGACTAGCACATTTGAATTTGCCGCGTATTCATACGGCGTTCGCTATATACGGCGGCCAATCATCTTTCGCTACGTTTTGTTACGAAAGATCAGTAGATTTGCGTCGCTCTTGTCGTCACGCGCATACGTCACGCGATAAATAACCTATACTTTGCAATGGTATATCGATTCCCGCCATCCGACGTACATACGTATTAACGGCCTTTGTGAGAGCATTAATATATTTCATCAGAATAGGATACAGAATAGGATTCAGAATAGCTATAGTAGGATACAGATAGCATACGTGATGGATACAGAAAAACCAGTAAGTACAGCTGCAGTGTATATACGACTTTTTAATTCTTGTATTTTATTTAACTTTTGTTCGTGTTCTATATTCAACTAATAATTTGGGTTAAATTCAAGTTTTGCATAAGGCTTCTTTAAAGGATGATTCATGCATTTCATGATCTACACCAGACATGGTCAACCTCCAGCCCCCGACTGCAAAGCCACGACTATGCCTGCTCAACTTCATCCAACAAAGAAACCTCTTTCCCCCACTCTTCGTGGATAGAAATTAAGGGGGAAGCGTCGTGACTCCAGAACTCGAGATTGACCATGCCTGGTCTAGATCATGAAATGCATGAATCATCCTTTAAAGAAGCCTTATGCAAAACTTGAATTTAACCCTAATTATTAGTTGAATATAGAACACGAACAAAAGTTAAATATAGAATACATTTTAATTTATTATTATATAATTTATTAGTATATTCGTGTGTTGACATAATCGCAACATTAGTTTAATTTATTTAATTCTTTTATATTACGTTTAAACATAATAATAATTTAATGATTAAAATTGTGTGTCGAGATATAATAAAATCAAAATTTTTTAATGTTTATACATGATTTTAATTCGTTAAATTATTATTATGTTAAGACAATTTTAATTAATTATTAAGAATTATATTACATGTTCTTTACACTCTTTTGTAAAGATTATTGATATTTTTGCAAGTGTAGACTGTTGTGGCAATTACTGTACAATTTATTGCATTAATGTCTAAATACATAAACGTTGTTTGAAAACAATTTTTGATTATTCTGGGTAGGTACATCCTATTTTAATATTTGTACATTATTACTACAAAATCTTAAACTTTACTTTTATTATTTAATTTATTATGTGTAAAATGCAGTTATCATATAACATCTTTTATATATGTTAGACGCTTAGAGATATTAAAAAGAGATTAAAATAATGTAATATATATGTGATATGACAGACATAAATTAATTAAATAAAGCGAAAATTATAATAGTTAAATTGTCAAACACGATTCTAAATTACAATGCACAAATATCTAGAGACGATACGCTTTGAAATTTCAAAATTTGATGCACTTTATGTGTTAAGGCATTAATATATCCATATTAATATATCAATTTTTGATCAGCTGTATAGTGAAGCCTCAATTTCAAAGAGGCTTAAGTATAATAAGAGGCAAGTGCACATTGAAAAATTTTTACAGACTTTTAATAACTGAATTCAGATAGCACAGCTGATCTTATATATGAATTCATAAAGATCAGATTCAGATCATTTTGAATTCATAAAGATCAGCTGTGCTATCTGTGAAGTTTTGAAGTTATTATCATGTGAAAGCATCTTCTCTGTATACTTTTTCTTCTCTGTATTTTATGTAGAATCGTAAAAGAAAAATCAGTCGTAAGGCTGACACGAGGGCAGCAAATCGTCTGCGTGTTGTGAATCTGCAGCAGCGTATTGGGAGTGTCGTACATTCCTCCTCGTCTCTCTCGAGCAGCAGTAATGTTGAGAGCGAAAATGAACACGACGGAGAATTTGGCTGTGACAGGCGTAATGATGAGCTGGAAAATATAATAAATCAGCCGGAGAGTGACAAAGAGTCTAGCATCACCGAGACACAGGAGAGCAGCTCTTATGGCAGTGACGCTGAGCATGTATCAAATTCCTCCGAGCCTATTGATGCTCTCGAAGTAGGTGACATTGAAGATCTGTGTGCTTTACGCGATGATAATGAAGAGAGGAATGCTTATATTCTTTGCGAATTGAAGAAATGGGCTATAAGAGGAGTCTCCTGCAAAAAAATTGATGCACTTCTTCGAGTATTGCAAATGGTTTTCCCTACTCTACCAAGGACCTACCGAACTTTACTGAAAACTCCTAGAATTACAAATCTTGTGAATATGGGAAACGGCAAATTTTGGTATAAAGGAATTGACTGCAGTGTTGTACTTCGGCTGTCAGAAAAATACCTATCTAATAGAGAGAGTATCCAGTTTGATATTAACATTGACGGTCTGGAATTATATCCTAGTTCCCGTGATGCATTCTGGCCAATCTTGGGTTGCCTCGTGGATGAGAAGGAACCATTCATAATAGCAGTTTACCATGGGGAGGGTAAACCTCCACTAGAACCTTTCCTACGGCAATTTGTTGACAAACTTTCCAATTTAAGGGAGGACACCACGGTAACTTCCCATTTTCGACTGCCTTCTTTTTTTTAGAAAAGAATAAAATATATGGTCAAAAAAAGTTATAAGTTTTATCACACATATATTAAAGTATGTAAAAAAAATTTTTATTTCTACAAAATGGCGGTGCATGAGTCGCTATAGCACTAGCAAACCCTCTCCGCGGCATGCAGCAGAACTCAAACAATTTTTATCCGATCGACTTGAAATTTTAACTGTAACTTCTCAGATGAATTTAACAGTCAAGTACGAGCGCATTTTTCGATTAATTAAAATTTGTAAAAAATATATCACTTTTTATACGAAAATTATGGTCGAAAATTATAACTTTCTATTTAAACTCGCCTCTATTTTTTTGTTTTATATATTTTTTAATTTCCCGCCGTACTTGACTGTTAAATTCATCTGAGAAGCTACAGTTAAAATTTCAAGTCAATCGGATAAAAATTGTTTGAGTTCTGCTGCGTGCCGCGGAGAGGGTTTGCTGAAAACCACTAGTGCTATAGCGACTCATGCACCGCCATTTTGTATCTTTCTTAGAAATAAAAATTTTTTTTACATACTTTAATATATGTGTGATAAAGCTCATAACTTCTTTTGACCATACATTTTATTCTTTCCTAAAAAAAAAATACCAAAGAAGGCAGTCGAAAATGGGCAGTTACCGTGGTGTCCTCCCTTAATGATAAATGGAATTATGTTTCAAGGTACTACGTATCGTGTTCAAGTACGAAATTTTGTTTTAGATGCTCCCGCAAGAGCATTTATAAAATGCATTAAAGGGCATACGTCAAGAAAAGCTTGTGAAAAGTGCCATGTCACTGGAGTCCGCTATAAAAACAGGGAAGTTTTTTTGGACCATGATGCATGTCTTCGTAACGATGAAGAATTCAGATCCAAAGTAGACGCTGGCCATCATATTCCTGACATCACGTCTCCGTTAGAAGAAATTGGGATCGGTATGGTGTCTCAGTTTAGATTGGACGAAATGCATCTTTATAACGAAGTTTTTCAGCGATGGCTGGAGTTTGTTTTGGGAAAACGAGGACCAAATCGAGGAAAAATTTCACCGCGCGATAGGGCTGCTGTTTCCGCGGCAATCGACGAAATTAAACCTCATATTCCGGTCGAATTCTGCAGAAGACCTCGTAACTTATCTTATTTCGGAAAATATAAGGCATCAGAGCTTAGGAGAATTCTTTTATATGATGGAATAAAAATTTTCAGCTTGTTGGATCGAAATCTATACACAAACTACTTATTTCTGCAATGCGGAATGTACATTCTTTCGAACCCACTTTTACTTGAAACGGACGGTATGATTGAAACAGCAGACGTTCTCCTCCGGGCATTTATTCGTCATGCTGCGGACATTTTTGGAAATGAATTTGTTACTTATTATATTCATGTACTCTGCCATTTACCTACAGAATGTCGCACTTACCAGGCTCTTAGTAATTTTAGTGCATTTAAGTATGAAAATTACTTGGGTGTCATCAAACGTTGCCTAAGAACAACATACATGCCTCTTCAGGAACTTTATAACAGAGACTTTGAAAGAGGAGGCCGACTCATGCAAAAAGACATGATTGACAAAGAGCGAATCGAATTAAGTAAAAAACAGTACGAGGAAGATGATGAAGTAGAGGTTTATTCTAAATTGACCATGCACGGAATGACACTTTCCACATCAGAAGCCGATTGTTGCTTTCAGTCAAAAAATGGCGAAGTAGTCATCCTCTCAAAAATTACTTGTCCCTTTTGTGGCACACGAATTTCCTTACATGGACACAGATTTAAGAACATTTGTGACTTCTTTACATTTCCTATCAATTCCACAGACATAGGCATCTGTAAGGTATCGCAACTTGAGGAAACAGAAAAAATCTGGCCTATTAATCAAGTTCTTCAGAAATGCATTCTTATTCCTGATGCCAATGATAGTTATCTGTGTATTCCGCTCGTTCATGCTGGGCCACAATAAAGTAAGGGTGGAGAAATTTTGCTAAACTACAGTAAAATTTCATCTGTAAGAACCCTTTACCTTTCCTCTTACAATTAATGCGACGTGAATATGGGATGCCTGCTCTTTAATTCTTAAACATATGCGATGTAAACTGGGCGTCAATGTTTCACACTTTCGCTTTAGAACTTTTTAGATGAAACAATTTCTAAACTTTCATTTTTTAATTTTTTCTTTTGATCTTGACATAATATGCCACTCTGAATGTGCTCTTGTCAGCTGTACTATATATATACATGTTTTACTAGTGACAATAAATTTTTATTGCTCGACGCTCGTGGAATTTATCAGGACGAATAGAAGTATTCTCAATTTATTTTATTTGCTTCTTTGTCTCATAACAGTTCTCGGTTGTTGTTTGGCCGGATGGTGGTACATGCGTGGTGGCAACTAAATGGCTACATGAATCTAAAGAGACTGTCGTGTATCCTCCTAAAACCAAATGCTTTACGAGACTGGTAATGTCTCTTGTGGATGTGAAAGAAGACTGGGAAGAATGTAACGTTGAGTTTTTGTACAGTTACAGTAAGTAGCTTAAAGTCTGTATCAGAGTATGGTTTAAGATTGAAATTAGATTGAAATTTGACGAATTATAATGAAGAAAACTCAATACGAAAGAATCCCAAGTTTAATAAACTTTACTCTGTTTGGTAAAATTTTAATTTAATCTCAATCCTAATTTATAATCTGATACGAGCTTAACTGTAATGTATTAGATTCTGTTATAGATACTGAATTATACTGTTTCTTCTCATGCTTCTAGAAACGTTTAACCTTGCAAGTAAAGCTGCTAAACTGGCCGCCGAAGATAAACCCATTGACTCCAACATAGAGACTGATTACGAGAAGCCGCGGAAGCGTCAACTTCCAGTCAAATTTCAGTGTCAGAGTTCTGATGATGTTGGTCAGAGTTTTGATGATGACGATCGGGAATCGGAAAATATGCGTAAAAAATATAAACGGCAGGTTGCAAGAGAACCCCGTCGAGAAATGCAACGTACGGAAAGCGAGGAACGTGAAAAGTGCCAGAATGTCTCTCAAGTAAAAGGTGTACCAGCTCCTGCAGTAAATATCAGCGAGCAGCTCGCTGCATTAAAAGCCCAAGATTCTCATCCAATAAAAGCATCGAAGGGCAACGGAATCAATTCGAATACAAAAAGAAAAGCCTTGACCGCAAAGAAACTTATCAAAGCAGTAAATAAAAAAGTGTCTCTTGAAACATCACAATCGGAAGGTAACAAATTAAATCTTTAACTGACATGACTCATAACTGTGAATATTCCCCCTATTTTTAACATATTATACTTGTACGGGTAATATTAATGCCTTATAATTGGTTTATATTGCTATAGGTAATATTAATGCCTTATAATTGGTTTATATTGCTATAGATATTCTTCGCAATTGTGGAAATAGTCCTGCAGATACAGAAAACTCAAATGCTACTGATTTTTCCAGTACACTTCTACATGCAGATCTTTATGCTTCCAAGAACTTGTGTCAATCTCCATTGAATACTGACGGTGAGTTTTTCCTTCTTTTCGCGAGAGTATTTCTGTGGTGCTTCCTGGATTACTTTTTCCCCATGCTGGGTGAACATTTCTTTTTCATCCGCTGTCACGAACACTTGTAGAGCTGGTCGTCTACACTATTCAATACATTTTGCTTATTTCTTCATCCGTAATGTGTAATGAGTTCAAAGAAAAAATGTGATAGTATTTCAGCCAGCTTTGGAATTTTTGCGAGTCAGGCAGTACAATTTATAATTACACTTTCTCAATTTTTTTTTAGATCTGACTTCTGATTTAGACATGCTGCCCGCAACACAAACATCAACAGAGTCTAAAATTTCCTCCTCATTGCATGAGCCGGGAGATGAAAGGGAGCGAAGTAAAGTTTTCCAAAGCAATAATGAACTTAGTGATAGCAATGATATGCAGAACTTGAAGGAACACAGGTCTGCACAGCAAGACCTTGCTAATAGGGATAACTCAGTAAAGAGAGATACCGTAAAATTGTTCTTGAGAGGTGAGAATAATATTTTATTTTGTTTCCTAACTATTTAATTTGTTTTTAACGATACACGATATATTTTTTATAAGGCTCTGGCGACTTCTCCCACAAGAAGGGAAAAGGAAATGACAGTAAGTACTTTTTTTCATTTCCATGTCAATTTAAGATGAGAGTGAAATCGATTAAATAAACTGCATTGGTATTATTTCCAGGAAGCACAGATGATATTATGTGGATGTGGGACGTGCTCGACAATATTGTCAAAGTTCAAGAAGAAGAACGCATCAAGCTTGACCACTTGGACCTCAAGTTAGACCGTATCATAAAAAAACTTTTTCCAGAAGAAATAAAATTGAAGCGACCACACGGAATCCCAGCATTTCCTCTACGCACAGAAGAGGAGTGGGAAAAACTGGAAGAAATTCTTGCAGATGACGATGCATTTACATACGTGGTAAATATTAAAATATATCTCAGCAGTCTACTTGATTTTTAGTTGCCCAAAATTATGTTTTTTCGTTTGCGCCCTGTTACTGTTCTAACAAGATTAAAATAATATTTATAATGTTATTTCATTTATGAAATTATAATTGTACAGGTAGATGTCTTCGCGGCAAAAATGAAAAACAAAGATTCAGAAGTTGTTGCTCTGCAGTCTGTACTCCCGAAAGTGATCACGAATTCCCTTTCCAGATGTATTAGTTGGGGAGGTACTCAGAAAACCAAAATAGCTTTCAACATGAGTAAAACGTATGAGGCTATACAAGGTGAATAATTTACTAGTTGAAAATGTGTTGACTAAATTATTTGTAATTGTTTATTCTACATTAACTAATTATTATTTATAATAATTTAAATTAATTATGTATATTTCAAAACAGACAAGTTTGTTGAATAGTGATATTTGTTTCCTTACAGCTGCTATTCTGCAGAAATTTGGTAAAACAGTCGACTTAAAGAAGCCTGAAGATTACGTGAAACGTTGGTTTAGCACCAGTGCTCAGCGTGTGATATAAATGCAAAAAATTTTTTCTATTTTTAAACGTTATACTATATAAGAATAAAATTAGTGCCTTTTTTAGTTTGTCCTCTGTAATTTGGTGCAGAAAATGCTGACTTTTTTTTACTTTTACTTTAAGCTTTAATACAAAATAGTCTATGTGCAATAAAGACATATCGCTTTTGTTTGTATTTACTATTTACTTTTTAGAATTATTCTTTTACGCTTTTTGTTATATATAGACATAGACGACTTTTTTGCATATATATAATTTTAGTTTCAATTTTCCAGTTTCTAATACTTATAGTATGTTCTCTTTCATAACAAATATGATTAAAAGTGTAAACATTTATTTTAAACATTGTTTTTTTTAGTTTGTTCTCTGTACATTTGGTGCAGAAAATGCTGACTTTCTTTTACTTTTATTTTAATTAATAGTCTATGTGCAATAAAGGCGTATGGCTTTTGTTTGTATTAACTGCTTACTTTTCAGAATCATTCTTTTATGTTTTTTGTTATACGAGACATAGACGACTTTTTTCTTCGCATATAATATATAATTTCACTTTCAATTTTCCAGTCTCTAATACTAGTATATTCTTTTATAACAAATATGATGTGCAAAAAAGAAAGAATAAGTATATGTACGTAGTTTTGTATGTATATATTAATATATGCTGCGCATGTCATGTACATATATATATATATATATATGTTATATTATAATGCATGTATATATATTTATGTAATAAATTTGTTTCATATGTATTTCACTGAATGAATATATGTGATATATTTTTAATACTCTCTTCTAATACCACAGTAAAAAAAAGAATCCCATGCATACGTCAAGAAATAGTCTTACTATACAGTAAGACTATTTCTTGACGTCAATAAGCAGTCAAATTTTGTAACCAAAAATCGTCATGTTGACTCTTTCTGCCGTGATGTAATTATGACGTCAAAATGACGTCAAAATGATGTTATTTTGACTGCGATGTGTTCCTTGGGTAGTTACAGTTTATAACCAAATCTTCTGATAACCATGAAAACACGCGTCAGAAACTGCGGGCGGGATGGCGGGATACGTAAAACAAAAGGCGCGTACATTAAGGCTGCGTTCAAAAGCCATCACCCGAGATGTCCTTGTGCGCACGGCCCTAAATGATTGGCCAGCTACAGCCAGTGGACGGGATGGCTCTGGCACTCGGGTAAAGCAGTACAGCACTCGCTCCACTCTTCGACCTGCCGACCAATCGGATTCGACCGAGGCAGGCCGAAGCAGGCTGAACCATTGGCATCGTTGTTAAAAAGGCAGGAGTGACACTTTTTTCTGCCAGATTCCTTCGTTTTGTGCAAAAACGCGTCAAATAAATACAATTTTATTAATATTCGTGCAAAGGTAGCTATACTGATTAATTACTTTAATAATTTATAAAGAATAAATATTTTATAAAAATAATTTTAAACTTTATGAAAATAATTTTATCACTGCAGGTTATTCGTCACATTTGCGCTTTGCAGGCTAATTTTATTAGCTATATTATACTAAATTTTTACTTCTCTTTGAGAAAAAATATAATGAATAACGCATCTGGATCCCACACTGGATCAAAAATGAGCTCCAGGGCTATAAGAAAACGTCGATTAAAATACCGGAAAGTTATTATTGAGGGTTTAACTTCATCATCGACTGATTCATTTTCCAGCCAAGATGCTTCTTTTACTAAATTTCAGCGACGCAATGAACACAATTCCATGATTTCAGGTAATACATTTCAATTTGTGACAGATAATACATTTCTGTAGTATGTAATCTGCGATTTTGATTTATAGAGGTTCAAATTTGAATATATTATAATTTGTATACATATAGATAATGATTCTAAAGAAGATGACAATGACATCCCTTTGAATCATACACCAGAAAAACATCTTTCCAATGATGAAAAGGATACAACAGATATCAACAAAGATGCATCTGATTGTGAGATTGAGATGAAAGAGGAAATAATTGAAGACTTAGATAATGTGAGAAGCACTGACAGTAATCGTAGTGATAATGAACACGAGTCTGAGACTGAGTCTGAAGAAGAAATAGTTGATGACTTCGATAATGTAAAAAGCACTCATAGTAGTATTAGTGATGACGAAGATGATAGAGCTGAACTTGTTAGAGATGATCTTCTGTATCCTGGTGCTCCAATAACTGTGGCAGAGAGTCTTCTTGCTATATTGACTGTAGCTTTTACGCATTCCCTTACTGGAGAATGTCTGAGTTCCATACTGTAGTTAATTGCATTACATTGTATTGGTAACATCAAGATTAATACTCTTTACAAATTTAGAAAGTATTTTGCAGATATTGGGAAGCATATTCTTGTACTTCATTACTATTGCTTGAACTGTTTTGTTCCATTAACAGCAAAAGACTCTATTTGTAAATACTGTCAAAGTAAAAGTGGCAACAGTTTTTTTATTGAATTGCCTCTTCTGAATCAATTACAGGCCATGTTTTTGCGACCTAATTTTGTAAAAAAATTACAATTTAGATTTTATAGAGTGAAAAAGGCATCAAATAATATAGAAGACATATATGATGGTCGAGTATATAAACGTTTCCTTGGCAATGGAGGTTTCTTGGATGGAAAAAGCAATATTTCATTTATGTGGTATAGTGACGGAATTTCCATTTTCCATTTATCACATTTTTCAATTTGGCCCATGTACTTGGTTATTAACGAACTTCCATACAGAGAAAGAATCAAGAAAAAAAATATTATTCTGGCTGGTTTGTTTTTTGGAAATTCTAAGCCAAATCCTAATCTTTTTCTTGCACCTATTCACTCACACCTTCAAGAATTCTTTGCTGATGGATATTTGCTTAATACACATAATGGAGACCAAGTACGGGTTCATGGAAAGGTATTATGTGGGACTTGTGATCTACAAGTTAAAGGATTATTTATGCGATTTAAGCTTTATAATGGATACTATGGATGCAGTCGTTGCAAAATTAGAGGTATCAGACATAGAGTGGGAAAATCGACTGTGCAAGTATATCCTTATGAACGCATACATCTTCGCACTCAAGAGGAAGTACAAAACTATGCAAAAATTTCTATTGAATTAGGCAAACCTGCAAAAGGTGTCAAAGGACCATCTCTTCTTTCCAACATAATGCCAGACATGATTTCAGAAATGGGAATTGATATTATGCATGGGGTATTTTTAGGTCTGACAAAACTGCAGTTGAAATTATGGTTTGATCCTTCATTGGCTAGTGAACCCTATTCATTATCTGGTATGCTACATGTTATTGATGCTCGTCTCAGGAACATGCGACCACCAAGTTTTGTACAGCGAATGCCACGTGCAATTAAAACACACTTATCTTTATGGAAAGCTCAAGAATATAAATTGTGGCTTATCTATTATTCCGTACCTATTCTCCTTGGTATCATGAATGAAAGATATTTTAATCACCACCTTCAATTATTATCTGCTATATATCTCTTAAGCCAGGACAGTATCTCTTTTCATCAAGTTGAAGCAGCAAAAGATCATTTGCACTTATATGTTTCCCAATTTCCTGAATTATATGGTGTAAGGAATATGAGTATGAACGTTCATCAACTTTTACATCTTCCTGATGTTGTTTTAGATCTAGGGCCTCTGTGGGTATATTCTTGTTTCTTTTTAGAAGATTTAAATGGCAAACTGAGTAAATTAATTCATGGGACCCGTCATGCAGGACTACAAGTTTGTTCAGGTGCATCAATTTATATGAATTTGTCTGTCCTGATTGGCAGTCTACCTGTTGATTCTAGAGTAAGAAAATTCTGTGAACAGCTTACGTGTAATAAAAAGAAAAACAAAATTGTTGAAATTATTGATCCAAAGACTTACGTACTTGGAAGTTTGGAATATTTAACTGAAGTACCATATAATATTCGTGCTATTCTTATAGATAATTTAGGCATTAATAATGGCAACATCCAAATTTTTTATCGGCTTGAAATAAAAGGCATTCTCTTCTCTAGTGCAAATTACAGTCGCTCTAATAAAAAAGTATCTCATTATGTATTATACACTTATGGTAATGAGTCATATATCTGTATGATCAATCAATTTATAAGATGGTCTGACTGTGATTGTAATCAAAAATGTAGATGTTTGCCTGCAAGATTTATTTGCATTGGAATTAGTTATAAAAAAGATATGTGGTATGTTCATGATGTTTCTGGAATTCGCTTATCATATTTGTCTCAGGTTCATTCTACTGGCCAGTATGTAGCATTTGATGTTTGTTTTCTTGATTGCCTATGTTTTCATATGTTAGTTGATGGCAAAGAATTTATTGCTCAGCCAATTAATTCGTTAGAAAAAGAATAAATTTATATTTGTATATGTACTATTAGAAAAAATATTGTATTAAATATGTGTTAATTCAAATACCGAGCATTATTTACTCTCCACACAATTATATATATTACTAGACAATATCTTTTATATTTATAAATATATACTATATATTGATAAACAACTGTGTGTTTTAATTATTTCCATCAATTGGTTCAGCTCTTATTCTGTGCATAGTATTAAGATACAATTGTCAAAAATAATTTTGAGATTCTTTTACTTTATGCCAAAATATAAAATGTCAGGATAAAATATAAAAAATCTCTTGAACCATTGATTTTTCGACAAATCTACTTTAATATTTTTATATGCAGATTAAGTCGACCATCATATTATGTAAAAAAAATAATACAATTTTACATAAAAATGGCGGTGATCTTTATATGACCATAAAAAATCGATGTTTCCAAAAATTGATTTTACCATTATTTATTCTCATTTAAGCCATACAACTTTCATCTGAACATATATTTCATTCAACTTTATTCTGCAAAGAATAAGAGGGAGTCAAAAATATTCACACAAAAGGAGTAATAGATTAACCCTTAAATGCCACATGGGGTGGTGCACACCCCAGACCCTTTTAAATTATATATTTTCAATGTTTCCGCCAAAAATGGAGCTCATGGCTCCCTCTGATGATAGTTGAGTGATTAAACTACCCGTTTGTACACTTAGCAGTACTCAGTTTACTGGCAGCAGCTGTTTAGAGAGGTTCAAAGTAGGGGTGGGGTACTGCAGTACCCCTCCCTTACTGTGGGGTACTGCGGACCCCACTCCATACGAACGGTAACGTATGACAATTTTTATATTGTTGAAATTGAAATTTTAACAATATAAGTATTTTATTCTCTTTTCTAAGCCTTGAACAACATTGAAAATAATTTTCATAACTAAATATCAAAAAATCAATGAGTAGGAGACATTTTTCTGCTGGGGTTTTTTACACCCCATGTGTCATTTACGAGATTTTTCAGAGGTGTGGCATTTAAGGGTTAAAATAGTAGATACTCTACTGTGGCCGGTATTCATAGTCATGAAATAAGAATCTCTTAAGTGATGACTTAAGATGCTAATACGGCCCTCTGATTGGCTGATGACGCCTTAAGACTGTACTTAAGACGATCTTGGATATAAGACCCGACTATGAATATCGGCCTGTGTATGTACATATTACGTACTGTGTATGACACAACACGCGCGCGCGCACACGCATACGCACACACACACACAAAACATATTGCACTTATAGAAACGTTCAATGCAAATTTCTCGCGAATATTTGAATATTACATCGTACCACTTATTCATTAGAGAAGGATAAATAGTGTAAGTACTAAAACATTTAACCCTTACGGTACACTTTGAAAAAGTTTTTAAGTTTGTAGAATAAATGTACTTCAATTTAGAGATAAGGAGGAGATAAGGAATGGGAGTCTTCCAGAATTTATGAGAAATTCGATGAATAGAAATCGAGCTGACTCGAAATCCCCCTGATGTATGTACCATAATAAGGGTTAAAATCGGGCGAAATCCGCGGATATTTTCTTGTGAGTAAAAAAGGAACGTACTAACGTATTGTCACTCATCAACTGAAAAATGAGTATTGAAAACGGACAACCTACTTCGTCCTCATCCTTGTGAGTAAAAAAGGAACGTATTAACGTGTTGTTACTCATCGATTGAAAAACGAGTATTAAAAACGGACAATCTACTCAAAAATACTCATACGCATACTCGCGTATACTCATCATGTTCTTTCGTAGTAGACCGCGCGTGCTTGAGAGTGCAAGAAGCGGACATAAAAATGATAAAACAGGCTAAAAACGGTCTATATGAGGTGTAAAAGCGGTGAAATATTTTTGTAAGGGCCTTGTATTCCCTTGTTGGATTTAAAAATTTTTAATTTTATAAAATTGTTATATCCACTAAAAAATAAAAATATAAACTTTGTATTTAAATATCTTATATTCCCTTGTTGGATTTAAATAAAAAATTTTAATCTTATAAAATTTTTACCATACATTCTTTTTCTAATTGACACAATGTAAAGACTTTTCATCAAAGTAGTGTAACAATTATTTTTTGAGACAATATATATATTCTTTCTTTATAATTGGCGCAATTTACAGACATCATTTCTTTTTTTTTATAGATAATTATTTGAATTGAATGAAAGGTAACACAATTCTGTGATGTGTCACTTGGGTCGTAATATCTTTTTTAAATAAAGATATTACTTTTATTTTCTCGAGGTACAAAGATAACTACGTGTACCACTTGTTGTTTAGGTTTTTTCGAGATACAAATATATTACTTCAATTTTTTTGAGGTACAAAAGGTATTACGTATACCACCCGTTACTTAAGTTTTTTCGAGGTAAAGATATTACTCGGATTTTTTCGAGGTACAAATATATTACTTCGATTTTTTCGAGGTACACCACGCGTGCTTGGCGTCTTTTTTTTTACCTTTTTGTAAAAGGTAATTTTGTACGGATATCATGCCATTTTGTAATATTACACATCTTATATGAACAGTATATCTTATTTTTCGAGGTACAAAGGTATTACGTATACCACCCGTTACTTAAGTTTTTTCGAGGTACATAACTACGTGTACCACTTGTTACTTAGGTTTTTTCGAGGTACAAATATATTACTTCGATTTTTTCAAGGTACACCACGCGTGTTTGGCGTCTTTTTTTTACCTTCTTGAAAAATACTATATACATATATTATTGTACTATATATGTGTACGTATGTATTTAAAAGTTATTTCTACAAATCCTATAATAATTTATTCTACATAAATAATTATTATATATAGACTAGAATTATAAATATTATTTAAATCCAGAATTTGATTAAGAATTATAATAATTATATTGAATAATGTCAATATTATAGTGTCTGAATATATTCTATAATTCTAATACATTTATATACATACATACATGTTATAACACTAATATGTTTAAAGATTATTACATAAAACATTATTATAAAATATATTGTTGCGCCCGTGCCAAGACATTCGTACTTGTGGGCCGAAATTGGCTCCGCTCCGCAGAAGTTTCAAGCCGAAGCGCGTCCCTTGACAACGGGGACGCATAGAATTATTGATTAATTACCGCCTGTCAGATTGTTCTGGTGACTCGTTTCGTTCGGACTGGTTTCCCAGAACTCTTTACTGTATTCTGAGTTTGAATAAATCCGAGTTCTTTTTACGAGTGTGGTTATTACTGCGATCCCGGGAGTACGCGGACGCGTTCGCGAGTGCGCGCGACTCAAAGAGCGAACGGAGCGTAACATTTTGGGGGCTCGTCCGGGATCGCGCGTGTGAGTGTGTGTGCCATGACGACGCTAGTTGCGACGAGAAAGAGACGTCTGGTGGACTCTTCGGAGCCTGCGACGGAGTCGGCAGCTTCAGAGACGGCAGCTCTCCAAGCCGTGCTACAGGAGATGCGGCAGATGCGCCAGGAGCAGGCGCAACGTGATGAGAAACTCGCCGCAATGCTTCGCCGGCACGATGAGGAGCTCCAATTTTTACGGGGAGATCGGTTGCTTTCTCAGGAAACACAGCTAAGTCCTTCCAATATTAGAGCGAATCGCGGTCCGGAAGTAGAAGCCGTTGGTGCGGGAAACGGCGCGCGCAATGAAATCGGGTATAAACTTAAACCTGACACGTTTGACGGTGTGGTTCCGTTGCGAGAGTTTTTCACGCAATTTAATTTAATCGCGCGCGCGAATCAATGGGACGATGCGAACAAAACCGTAGCTTTGGCGTCGTGCTTAAGGGGTAAAGCGCGTTCTGTCCTAGAATCGATAGAAAATTTAGAGAATTTGGGTTACGAAGAACTAAAGTCCAAATTAGAACTACGTTTCGGTGAAGGGCAACTTTCGCAAAATTATTATACTCAGTTCACGAACAGAAGGCAAAGGTTCGGGGAAGATTTCGCTACTTTCGGTTACGAATTGGAAAGGCTCTCTCGTTTAGCTTATCCTGAGTGTCCCTACGCGGTTCGAGACAAGATCGCGTGCGCTCAATTTGTTTCTTCCCTTTCGGACGGATTTATTAGAAGGACTCTTCAGCTAGAAGGCATTACCTCGCTGAAGTTGGCCATAGAGAGGGCAAAGGCCGTCAAAATTATACAGGAAGGAAATTTTGAAAAAAAGAGGGATTTTGAGAATCGATTTGAGAAGGGGAAGGATAGGGGCGTGAAGAGTAATGTAAGAGGAAGACGGAGATGAAAAAGTCGAAGAAAGAGAAAAAAAGGTTATGGTTATGGGCGGAGGGACTGGAATAGAACAAAAGAGTGTTAGAATTGTGGAAAAGAGGGACATTTCCGGTTTGAGTGTCCTGAGAACAAGGGAAATGCGGATTAGTTACTCTCGGCGGGGGGAGAGTGACCTGCGCGAGTTCTTAGGGAATCGGAACCCGAAAGGCTGCTTGGGAGTTTTTCTTTTTAGAAAAGTTTACGTTTTTTTTTTTTTTCAACGTTACTGCGTGTTATTTTACTTTTGTTAAAGGGAAGTCTTCGTTTCTGGAGGAAGAAAAGAATTCCCTGAGATATGAAGCGGAATGTCGTCCAACCGAGTCTTTCTGCCAAGTTGACAACTGTTGGAAGAAGCCGCCTGCCCACGGTTTTTGACCCATGGTTTTCCCGTGGGCCATAGGGCGAATGCCGGGCGGGGACTCGGGGAGCCCTGCGGGGCGCAGGGTCCATGGAAAGTTTCCCCCCCCTTGTCCGAAGATTTTGAAGAAGAGCGGCGACGACCGGACGATGGCCGAGAAGGACGACGACTTCGGATTTCGCGTGCGGACCTTGAGACGGAGCCTCTGCGAGGGAGAAGCTGGAGGAGGGTCGCCCTGGAGTCGGCGAAGGGGAGCCTGGCCAGTTCCCTCTGGAAGTGCCGAATGGGGACCTCTTCTGGTACCGGCTGGGAAGAGGACGTCGTATCGGAGCTGAGCGGATTGGGCCCGGAAAGGGTCGGCGCCCGGTAACCCGCAGCAGCAGCTCGGGGAGGGCAGGAAGCCGACCTGGTGCCCTGGAGTCTGCGAGGAAGATACGAGTCCGGAACTTCGGGCGGATTGGGCTGAAGAAGGATTGGCGCCCGGTAACCCGTAGCAGCAGCTCGGAGTAGGGCAGGAAGCCGACCTAATGCCCTGGAGTCTGCGCCGAAGAAGAGCCGTGTCTCCTGGAAACTGCCCTCCAGGATTGTCGGGACGACAATCTTGAAGAAGGGGGGCAGTGTTGCGCCCGTGCCAAGACATTCGTACTTGTGGGCCGAAATTGGCTCCGCTCCGCAGAAGTTTCAAGCCGAAGCGCGTCCCTTGACAACGGGGACGCATAGAATTATTGATTAATTACCGCCTGTCAGATTGTTCTGGTGACTCGTTTCGTTCGGACTGGTTTCCCAGAACTCTTTACTGTATTCTGAGCTTGAATAAATCCGAGTTCTTTTTACGAGTGTGGTTATTACTGCGATCCCGGGAGTACGCGGACGCGTTCGCGAGTGCGCGCGACTCAAAGAGCGAACGGAGCGTAACAATATAAATGAATTGATATAAAAAAAATTCAAGACGATACTATGTTAATTATTATTAATAAATAACCTCAGTTATACCTTCTAGGATTAATAAAGCCATTAGTAAATTATATTCGTAAGATAATTGATGTTTGAATCATAAAATAAAATCGTTTTGCGTTATGTAAAAATGTGAAATAAAATTTCTTGTCAAGTGCATTTATATATTGATATACTTTTTAATATCTTCGTCAAGACTGTTGCTATTGCTGGTGTCTTCATACACAAGAAAAGATCATTGCGAATTATTATACGAAGTTAGTACGAATTAAAATTGTTATAAGACAAGAATTACTATCTTCTGAATTACAAGACAGAAATATTTATGTATGATTATATATGATAGCAATAACAGTAAAAGTATAAATAATAGGGCTTGTTGTATTTATATTTAATATTTTCTTAATTTTAATCAAAAGTTTTAATTTATTACAAGTACATTTACAATTATTCAACAAGCAAAATCAAATGTACATAACAATCTTTGATATATTATCTTGTTATACATATGTGTGTATAGTATAAAACTTCAACTTTATTTTAGATAACCATTTTAATTTTCAATTATTAAACTTTTAGGTTGGATATTTAAATAATCATTAAAAATGTACCTTTGATTTTTTGTTTAAATATCAAGTTTAATATAAATAAATTTGTTTATTGCGTAAATTTCTTATTTACAAGACATCGTACTGTTTTAAACAAATTTCGAGTTAAAATAGATATCTTACTTTTCCGCATAAAAGATGCTTATATAAAGTTCATCGTGCCATTTTGAAAATAACAAGTGTTCATAATATTGAATTCTAATAATTTTGTAATAGACGACCGAAAAACATCATGTCACAAAACGCTTTGTATATATTAATCTTACTGAAAAATAATTAGGTGGTATGAATATATGTGAAATAGAATTATTTATTACTGTTTTTTTTTACTGTTATTGCTATTATATATAATCATACATAAATATTTCTGTCTTGTAATTCATAAGTTAGTAATTCTTAAGTCTTATAACAATTTTAATTCGTACTAACTTCGTATAATAATTCGTAATGATCTTGTCTTGTGTATGAAGACACCAGCAATAGCAACAGTCTTGACGAAGATATTAAAAAGTATATCAATAAATAAATGCACTTGACAAGAAATTTTATTTCACATTTTTACATAACGCAAAACGATTTTATTTTATTCAAACATCAATTATCTTACGAATATAATTTACTAGCTGGTTACCCGGGCTTCGCCCGGACGTAGTTTTTCTTCAAACGACTTCATTTGTGTTTCAATATCCATATTGTGGACAAACATAAGGAGTGTGTCGAGTGGTTGATTTAAAGACGATTTAAAATTGGACTGCATAAATGTTTTCCTTCATTGAACATGTCGTAACACCGGTCTTTTTCTAATCGAGTTTCAGAATATTGAGTTATTTCCGCTTTTCGGATATTTCACTTATCGATCAGCGACTTCATTTCTTGGTTTTCCCGGGCGTTTTTTCGGGAATTTCGAGATTGCTCGCTCGCGATGTACACAGAACCTCGATGTACATCGCGAGCGAGCAATCTCGAAATTCCCGAAAAAACGCCCGGGAAAACCAAGAAATGAAGTCGCTGATCGATAAGAGAAATATCCGAAAAGCGGAAATAACTCAATATTCTGAAACTCGATTAGAAAAAGACCGGTGTTACGACATGTTCAATGAAGGAAAACATTTATGCAGTCCAATTTTAAATCGTCTTTAAATCAACCACTCGACACACTCCTTATGTTTGTCCACAATATGGATATTGAAACACAAATGAAGTCGTTTGAAGAAAAACTACGTCCGGGCGAAGCCCGGGTAACCAGCTAGTCTATATATAAAAGAGAATTAATTTATTCGTAATCTTTTTTTTTAATTTCTACAACAATTTTGAGATATCCATAATCTTAAAATTTTCAGTCTTTCACCGCCTAAGAAAAAAATTGACGAACATAATCATTGATAACATCCCAAAGTACGGACTGCTCTTTTAAATAAAAAAGAAACTGTCCGCCAATTATTTAACAAAATATCGCAATTTAACCCATGTTGTTTTATGATTTTAGCACGATACCGCCGGCATTTGCGTAATCCGATGTGCACCACGGGGAGGTTGCTCGGTCGGATTTTGCACATCGTGTGTGTGTGTGTGTGTGTGTGTGTGTGTGTGTGTGTTGCGTGCTTGTGTGTGTATGTGTATAATATGTGTGTATATGTATTTGTATTTTTATGTGTGTATGTATGTATGTATGTGTGTATGTATAGAATGTACAAATGTATATGTGTACATGTAGGTTTTTTTAATACAAAGTGTATATTTTTTGCAACATGACTGATTTATTATTCTAATGCTTTCTGATAAACAATATTTTTTGTTTTTCCTTCCGGTGCATAAATGTATAAATCTTTTGGCGTGCCCACTCTTGAGCAGGCAACATATAGTTGACCATGGGAAAAACATGGACTTTCTAAGTTAATGCCTGCCACCTTTAGTGATTGTCCTTGTGCTTTATTTATAGTCATTGCAAATGCAAGTCGTACTGGATATTGCAATCGCTTAATTTCAAAAGGCATATCAGTTGGTATTATAGGAATGCGTGGAATGAACACATTTTCTCCTTTAGCACTACCAGTTAATATTGTCGCCTCTATTACGTTTGGCATAAGTTTTTTCACACTTAACCTGGTTCCATTACACATTTTAGGTGGATCCAAATTTCGCAATAATATTATTGGTGATCCAATTTTCAAAATTAATCTATGTGGTGGCATTCCTGCTGGAGTCAAAGAATTTAGGAATTCAATAGGATAAAATACAGCCTGCTCACTTTCTATGACAGAATCGATAGATTTGTATGTTGTCTCAGACCCAGGAAGCTGATCCTGTATCTGTATATTGATATTATTAACGTTATCATTTTTAGGTGCCAAAATTGCTCTTTCGCAAAGCCATTTATGATTTTTAAAATTATTACATATATTTGGAAAAACTTTGTTTACAATTTCCTGAACCGAGGACACCAATGTGCAAAAATCTTTTGGAAATGAAATTAGATTTGTTTTTGAATCAGTAGAGAATTTTCCATCACCAAGGCGCAATAATTCATGCGCAAAGTTATGTGCAGTTACATCTCCCTGTATATAAACTCGCATATTTGTCGTCAATTTCATTTTTTGTATGTGCTTCCAAAGATACGATTCTTTGAGGCATGCATTCAATTCGTCCGCTGGTGTTGATCGCGGAATAACTGGCAATGTTTGGCGAAAATCTCCCGCCAGAACTACAATAGCTCCTCCCATTAACCGCTTATTTCCTCTTATGTCTTGCAGAGTTCGATCAAGTGCTTCAAGAGCTCTCTTATGTGCCATAGTGCACTCATCCCACACAATTACTTTGCACATTTTTAATACCTGCGCTTGTCCAGAACTTTTGCTAATATTACAAATTGGAGTTTCTGAGTTTGCAAGATTCAAAGGTAGTTTTAATGCTGAATGTGCTGTTCTACCTCCATCCAGTAATGTTGATGCAATTCCAGATGATGCTACTGCTAGACCAATTTCATTTTGCTTTCGTATTTCAGCAAGCAGCAAATTAATCAGAAATGTTTTTCCTGTCCCTCCTGGTGCATCAATGAAAAAAAGTCCACTTTTTTCATTTGTAATTTTATCTAGAATTGCATTATATACCAATCTTTGATCATCAACCAAGAGTGGCTTATTATTTTCCACAAATCTTTCCAACTCATCAATATTGTAATTTTTTTCTCGCAAAATGTCCCTATTAAGTCCCTCATATCCACTTCGCGTAGGTGCTTCTACTCCTAATTGATGTAAATTTTTTCCGTTTATTGATATACATTTATCTTCAATTAATATGAGAGCTTGATTAAATATTTCAGATGAAAAATTCAAATTTATGATGGGATTAACTCTGCGCGCTTCTCTTAGAATATCTTCACTCATGCTTTCTTTATATGTCTCCCACAGACTATTTGGATTTGAGGGCCCGCAAGTTGTTATTATAATTGCAAATAGATTTCGTAGTTGACCTGGAAAGCATGTGAGAGAAGCTTCAGATAATGTTGTTTCCCAATGTTTATCATTCTCAAGTAAACCATGCTTTTGACACGCTTCTCTATATGTTTGACATACTTCTCCGTTGACAGTTTTCAATGCTGTAAAAGAAGTCGGTCCTCTGATTGTGTGAAGCAACAATCTCAGATAATAGCATTCAGCATTATTTGGGTGAATCGTATACACACGTCCTAAGGCTTCTGTTGCATACACATTATATCCTGGTACTCGCGCACCTTGTTTCCTCTTGCAGAACATTTTTTTACATGTATTCCAAGTATAATATTTTGGTACTTCTGAATACAACAATGTTCTCGCAAAATCATCTTGTTGACACAAAAGAAAGAAGCCTGTTAATGTTGTATTTGGTGGTTGCATTAATCTTTCTCTGGCGTTATTTTCCGTAAAATAAACTCGTTGTCCATTTTCTAGATGAACACTTAAATGGACAACAGTTGGATAACGATCATGAATTGAGAAATTCAGAATACGCCAAACTGCTTCATTACTGCTGATATACCTTCCCATCTGATATTGTGTAATTTCATCTATTGTCGTTTTATCTTTTGCAAATCCAAAAACTGCCATATCACTACCCTTATTAACATATTTACAAATGTATTTAATGGACTTTACTGAATTACAGTATTCTACGTTGATATGGGCTTGAAATATTTTTGAAAGCAGAGGAGTATAAGGTACAACCCATCTGTTATCCACCTCAATTTGTCTATACTGGTTGTTTCTCTTAAGTTTGATAATCGCAGAGTATCCTCCTTCTCCTGGTTTTCGTCTTCTGTAAAGAGGATAGCCATCATTTCCAGTTTGAGTTTCCTGTTTCAGTTCGCGAGGGTACTTTTTTGTACATTGTCCTTCCTTCATGCAAGGAGAATTACGATTCAGTGGTCCACACGGTCCATGAATCATATTCTTAGTAATGATTTCAAAAAGTATAGGGTCTTCCTCTGAATTCGGAAGTTCCGCCGAAATAACGCTATCAATTTGATTTGAACGAATTTTGTCCTTAAGCCATATTAAAATATGAGCATGCGGAAGGCCTCTTTTTTGCCACTTAATTGAGTACATCCAACAGCGAATTTCCCCATAAATTTCACTTTTAGTTATTAGATACATTAGTTTTGTTAGTTTTTGTTTAAAAACTCTTGCTGTTAAATCATGCCGATCAGTTGGTGCCTGACCATACAGAAGCTCTTTTTTAATTTCAAGCCAAGCTGGATTACATGTAAATGTAATAAAGAGATCAGGACGCCCATATGTTCGAACATATGTCATTGCATCTTGAGCATATTCATGCATATGTCTTGGACTTCCTGTAAATGTAGCCGGTAATATAACAATTTGTCCAATGTCTGCAACATTTCCATCATTTACCACAGCATCACGTAAATGAATATAATTATCCACTCGAAGTTTCTTTTGGTTTAGCCGAATATAAAGAAGACGTTCACTCTCAATTTTGGCGTACATATCAACAATAAATTGATGAAAAAGCTGGCGACATTCTAAAATATGATTTGCTAAACCAGCTCTTATCATTATTCGATATGCATAAAAATCCTTAGCACTTACTTTTTTATTTGTAGTTCTACCAGTGCTAGGGTCAATTTGCATTATGTTTAAGTGATATCCATCCTCACCTTGCCAAATATTAATGGATACTGAAGAGCATCATATGATCTATGTGTTTCTGAAATACGTTGTAAAATTTCGCTCCTTCTATGAATAATTATATCTCGCCTATCGTATTCATTTCCAACTATTACAACTGCCACTTCATTAATAGTTGGAGCATTGAAACGACGTTCATGTTCGCCAACTGGTCTCTTGTCTGCTCGTATAATAACCTTATATTCATCCGTTGGCATTCTGTCCAATGCCGTTTTGAATATCTTTATTAAACTATTATTTTGATGCAAAAATCTCTGCATTATTAAAACAATGTTTCGCCTTATTCCTGTAATGTTTTCACAGCGTTGATCAACTTCTACTTGTTCATCACCCATAAATTAAATTTGTAAAAACTTCGGATTCTCATTATGATAAGGAAGTATTGATCCTGCTCTGTGATAAATTTGGCCTTGCACTTTAAATGTAGGCATAAAACCAGTTTCTCCAACTGTTACAGTTGCTCCGAAAGATGTCATCTGAAAGCATGAATTATACCTCCTTATGTTTTGTAGGAAATGTTTTGATTCTGACGTAGTTCCTGACATAAACATAAAAAGTGTGTCGGGTGGCTGATTTAAAAGCGGTAACTTAACTTTTCCGTTTGAACAACACATTCCAGGTGCTTCAGTTTTAAACTTTTTTGCTTGACAATAATTACATATTACATCCATTTCTCCAATTATTACTCTTGGATGAAATTGATATTCGTAATTTGGATCATAACTAAATGCCTCTAATTTCAAATCGGACCGCATAAATGTTTTCCTTGATTGAACATGTCGTAACCGATCTTTTTCTACTCGGATTTCACACTGTTGAGTCGTTTCCGCTGCCCTCGACTCGGCATTTCTTTTTCGATTTTTTTCAAATCGGGCTTCACGCTGTTGATTAGTTTTCGCAGCCCTTGCTTTAGCAAGTCTTTTTCGATCTTCTTCGAATCGTACCTCACGCTGTTGAATCGTCTCCGCTGCCCTCGACTCGGAATTCCTTTTTCGATTTGTTTCCAACCGTATTTCACGCTGTAAAGGGGTCTCTGCTTCTCTTAATAATTTAACTTTCTTAGATTTTAAACTGATTTGTCCAATAGATTTTCTCTTTTTTGGAGGCATTCTAAAATTGTTTTTTAAGATTTTGTAATCCTCTAAAGAAATAAAGTTAATAATTCGAATTTGGAAGATAAAGTTAATAATTCAAATTTGGAAGAAAAATCGTTTCCTACAAATTTTATTTTTGTTATACAATTGCAATTAGTATCACTGACTCACATTTTAAGACCAACTTTCTATATATAATCCTCTAAGAAAGATAGAATTGATAATTAGAATTTGGAAGAAAAATCGTTCCCTAATAAATTATAAATTACTTATCTCAAAATATTGCGTGCGTTGCTCGCTCGCGTTCCCAATCCTTGCTCTTCCCGACTCTTCCGTACTCGCAGAAATACACATACAGGCTCACAATTTAAAACTATTTTTGTTACACAATTTGCAATTAGTATCACTGACTCACATTTTAAAACTAATTATATTTGCAATTTTAATCCTGCTCGCGTTATGTTCGTTTGACTTGAAGTTTCAGCTTTCTAACAAACTTAAACGCAACGAAATTCACGCGAGACAAAACGTCAATTCGTTACGGTATTCACTGAATACTATTTCTTATTTGAATTTAATTTCAATCTCAAATCGAATTTTTGCAACAGGCATTACAAAAAATATTGTAAGTATGTGGCATTTGCGGAAGACAACGAATTACGTTACATGAGAATAAGCAATCTTGAAATTCCCAAAAGAACGCCCGGGAAAACCAAAGGATAAAATCGGTAATCGATAAATTCTCGAAATTCCCCAAAAAACGCAAGAGATAAAATCGCTGATCGGTATCGAGGTTCCGTAGTATAGTATATGTTTTGCGCAAGGATGTAAAGAGTAAGATAAATTCTCGAAATTCCCAAAAAAACGCAAGAGATAAAATCGCTGATCGGTATCGAGTAAAGAGTAAGATAAATTCTCGAAATTCCCAAAAAAACGCAAGAGATAAAATCACTGATCGGTATCGAGGTTCCGTAGTATAGTATATGTTTTGCGCAAGGATGTAAAGAGTAAGATAAATTCTCAAAATTCCCAAAAAAACGCAAGAGATAAAATCGCTGATCGGTATCGAGGTTCCGTAGTAGCCTATGTTTTGCGCAAGGATGTAAAGAGTAACTGTGCAAAAGTTCATCCAGATCGGTCGAATAGTTTAAGAGTGTATGAAGAACATACAGACATACAGACATTCTATTTTATAAATTCTCGAAATTCCCAAAAAAACGAAGAGATAAAATCGCTGATCGGTATCGAGGTTCCGTAGTAGCCTATGTTTTGCGCAAGGATGTAAAGAGTAACTGTGCAAAAGTTCATCCAGATCGGTCGAATAGTTTAAGAGTGTATGAAGAACATACAGACACACAGACATTCTATTTTATAAATTCTCAAAATTCCCAAAAAAACGCAAGAGATAAAATCGCTGATCGGTATCAAGGTTCCGTAGTAGCGTATGTTTTGCGCAAGGATGTAAAGAGTAACTGTGCAAAAGTTCATCCAGATCGGTCGAATAGTTTAAGAGTGTATGAAGAACATACAGACATACAGACATTCTATTTTATATATATAGATAGACTAGATATGTTTTGCGCAAGGATGTAAAGAGTAAGATAAATTCTCAAAATTCCCAAAAAAACGCAAGAGATAAAATCGCTGATCGGTATCGAGGTTCCGTAGTAGCCTATGTTTTGCGCAAGGATGTAAAGAGTAACTGTGCAAAAGTTCATCCAGATCGGTCGAATAGTTTAAGAGTGTATGAAGAACATACAGACATACAGACATTCTATTTTATAAATTCTCGAAATTCCCAAAAAAAACGCAAGAGATAAAATCGCTGATCGGTATCGAGGTTCCGTAGTATAGTATATGTTTTGCGCAAGGATGTAAAGAGTAAGATAAATTCTCAAAATTCCCAAAAAAACGCAAGAGATAAAATCGCTGATCGGTATCGAGGTTCCGTAGTAGCCTATGTTTTGCGCAAGGATGTAAAGAGTAACTGTGCAAAAGTTCATCCAGATCGGTCGAATAGTTTAAGAGTGTATGAAGAACATACAGACATACAGACATTCTATTTTATATATATAGACTAATGGCTTTATTAACCCTAGAAGGTATAACTGAGGTTATTTATTAATAATAATTAACATAGTATCGTCTTGAATTTTCTTTATATCAATTCATTTATATATCTTATAATAACGTTTTATGTAATAATCTATAAACATATTAGTGTTATAACATGTATGTATGTATTGGGTTGTCGGAAAAGTCATGACGTATTTCTTGCAACAGATGGCATTAGTTCAGTTTTGGAAGTACTAGAGTCATTTGCATGTATGTTATTGCTATGTCATTTGACAGCTAACGGTTCTAGCTTTATTCTAAAAAAAAAATTGAGTGATTTGGTTGAGTTTTGGAGATTTTACAACAAGTTGAAAATGGAAGACCAAACTGTGCATTATCGCCATATTTTACTGTTTTACTTTCGTAAAGGGAAGAACGCGCGTCAAGCAACTTTTCACAAGCTTGACGCGCGTTCTTCCATTTACAGAAGTAAAACAGTAAAATATGGCGAAAATGCACAGTTTGGTCTTCCATTTTCAACTTGTTGTAAAATCTCCAAAAATCAACCAAATCGCTCAATTTTTTTTTTAGAATGCAGCTAGAACCGTCAGCTGTCAAATGACATAGCAATAACATACATGCGAATGACTCTAGTACTTTAAAAACTGAACTAGTGCGATCTGTTGCAAAAAATACGTCATGACATTTCCGACAACTCAATATATAAAAATGTATTAGAATTATAGAATATATTCAGATACTATAATATTGACAATATTCAATATAATTATTATAATTCCTAATCAAATTCTGGATTTAAATAATATTTATAAGTCTAGTCTATATATAATGATTATTTTATGTAGAATAAATTATATAGGATTTGTAGAAATAACCATTAAATATATACGTATATAGTACAATTATGCGATTCCTATACAAACTGTCCGATCCTCACCGTTACTGGGGCAGAGGACGAGGACGAGAACGAGGACGCGGACACCAGCAATAGCAACACTCTTGACGAAGATATTAAAGAATATATAAATAAATAAATGCACTTGACAAGAAATCTTATTTCACATTTTTACATAACGCAAAACGATTTTATTTTATGATTCAAACATCAAATCTTACGAATATAATTTACTAATGGCTTTATTAACCATAGAAGGTATAACTGAGGTTATTTATTAATAATTAACATAGTATCGTCTTGAATTTTCTTTATATCAATTTATTTATATATCTTATAATAACGTTGTATGTAGTAATCTATAAACATATTAGTGTTATAACATGTATGTATGTATATACTAAAAAAGGAACAAAATTACACAATTAAATCCTTATTTAAAATTGAAAGCTCATATTTATAATATTAAAAAAAAAAAATAATTAAAGAAAATACGAATGTTGCATGCGATTGAATTACAATATGTCAAATGCTTCTTGTAAATATTTCTCACATAAAAATGTAAACGTTATACTATATCTTGAAAACATAGTGTTTAAAATGTATATTTTGAGCACGCAATGTCTAAGACTTTTGTGAGAATATAGTTTAGAATTTAGGAATATACTGTTGCATTATTGCATACTGTTGGGTCTACTATTGCATCATTCTGCATCGAGTGCGATAAATAAAAGTAGAAATATTCATATACATTTATATATTGAGACCGGCGTTAAGATTTTTGACGAAGATTCTTGGATTTTACATATTACGCCGACACCTGGCGCGGCCTGGGTCAAGGGCTGCCAGGGCTCTAAGGATTGACTTTACTTTTAATAATTGGGCGCCAGTTAGTTTTGTGAGAACTAACAAACTCACGCTTTACTCTTACTGTATAAGGCACTCAGGGGGAGTTCCGTCAAGGACCCGAGGATATTGCGAAAGTCAAGAGGAGAGAGATAAGCAAGCTATACAAGCGTATTAATTTAATTAAACTTACGTACAATTTAAATGGCTGCTACCGTGACGACGCACGACCCGCTCACAATTTCTGTATCCCTGTCGATTCGGGATATCCGTATCACACAATGCTCTGTCGAACGGCAGGTTATGTCGCTGCTACCGGGTACGTGTTGACAACGTTAAATATTCGCACTAAGGTTCGCTTTGACAAATAGAATTCGCGACGCTCTATAGCCCTACACGCCGAAAACCGGCGAGCGGTACTCTATCGCTCTACTATACGGTGGACTACACACGCCGAAGACCGACGAGAGAGTCCTCGATCGATATCTCTCCGTCGTCCTGCTACCACGCGTCCGCGCTTCGATCCTGATCGTCGTCAGTCGATACATTTCGTCGCGTGCGGCCACGCTATTGGCCCTTTGTCTCGGCGGTTTTCGGGGCTCGGCGTTCGCATAGCGCGGGCAGTATGACAATCAGTAGCCCTACCGGATTGGTCATTACATCGAGTGCCGATGTCGAGGGGAAAGATTACATTTTCCTGTCACACTCTCCCCCCTCGAACCTTGACATCGTGAATGAGATGCTTGGAAGGCCTTGTACGGGCCGTGCCTTCGCCCTGTTGCTCCACTTGTAATCACCTGAAAATCTCCCTTTCACCCACAATTTATGGGTATGACATTTCTCATTGACTTTAGCAGATTGAGGAAGGGATGTTAGTAAATGAGGCTGGAAATGGTACACCTGTTATTTTGGTGACAAATGTATTTAAAGTCACGGTATGCTAATTATGCTTTATAAACTTGTAATGCTTATTTGCTAAGTGAGACAAAAGAACACAACGGAAGACTTATCTATACTTGTTTCGACGATCCTTACTTAAATTAAATTTGACAAACTCACCGAAATAACGCAAACTAATCTTGTCAATTATTATGGTAGGCCATAAACTTGGCAAAACAAACATATAAAATAAAATATTTAGGACAAAGTGCTTAACATTGGTCGTAATAACGCAAATTAAATTTGTTAATTGTTACGGTGAGCAATAAACTTAGCAAAACAAACGTATAAAATAAAATGTTTAGAACAAGTGTTTAACATTGGTCGTCGAAGTCTTCATGAGGATGGTAGCCTACGCCTTCTTCTTGTACTTGGTGGGTACTAGGACGCGGATCTCCTCCCCGTCTCGCATTTCTGGCCTTTCTCGCATAATCTCATCCAGCGTTTTCTTATTGCGCGGTGCGCATACTGCTTGAATCGCAAGGAGGTTCTTTTTTATTGATAGCTCTCTTGCTGATGACGCAGCGGGGTTAGCGACGACCGGTGCGGCGAAAAGGGCGTTCTCCCGAATTAGGAAGGCGCGTACGCGGTTCGGATAATCCGTGGGGTCGTCAAACTTCGCCTTGACTTTCCTTTTTAGGATTTCTGTACCCTCATTAACCAGATATCGGTGGTCTTTGGGTATCAGTGCTGTAGGCCAGGTCACGTAGTTAAGCCTCAACCAGTCGACAATGTCTCCATACCGGATATTACAATCCGGGCATTCCGGACAGTAGAGTGACAGATCCGTAGCGCATCCGGGGCACCGATTGAGGGCGAGCTCGTGTTCTATTCCGTGTGGGTAGACACAGTCATCGGTGTCAAAGCCATCAGCCCCACAGACCTGGCAAAATCCGGGACGATAGGGCAGTCTGCAGTCTTTAAAGTGATGCTCCCTAGAGCGGCAGTTGACGCACCCAGCGACGTGCTTTTTGCCTACGGAGGTGACGAAAGTTTGAGTGCCCCGATCCACCTTAGTTGACTGCATGCGTTCGACTAGGATTTTGGCTCGCTTGATAATGAGATCTTTGAGCATGCTTTCGCTGATTATCCGACAGTCGGCAAAATATAATGGCGTTTTTCCACCCGTGGCATCGGGAAGCTCCGGGACGCCGAGTTCCTTCAGCACCTCGTCGAAGGACGGCAATTTTGCCAGTGGAAGTGGCATTACGGCTACCGAGGGGGCGACCGATGCCCTAGGGTCGTCGGTTGTCTTCAACTCCCTTTTCCATTTTGACGATGTCTGCAAGGGATGATCCTTGCTGGGGATGCGGTTCCGTTTTATGTTTTCCGCATGGACTTCGGTAGCGGAAACCCTCGTTGGTTTCGTCAACTTAAGGCGAGGAGGGGGAAGGGCCCGGATTTCCTTGAGCAGTCGAAGGACTTCGGAACTTGTTGCGGGCGTGACTTCCCTAACTTCCTCCTCTAGGAGTGGCTGGTCGTAGCTACCTGTCATGGAAGTCTCCGACGTGGTATGCGAATGCGGGAATTGTCCCGTAACTCCCGAAGTGTCGACGGACGCGGCCTCTGACAATTTTTCGTGCTCATCTTCCCGTGTGGCCGGGATTTCCTGCCACGGTGTTTTATCCCGCTGAGGCTCACGTCTGGTTAGGAGGGTCTTGACCTGCTCCTCGATCTCCAATTTTCGTTGGAGCAGCTCTTCCAAGCTCGTCGTAATTTCGTCGTCTCCGCCGTCCATGGTGTTCTGTCGATTATAGGTGAGTCCTGTCGAATGGCCTGCAAAGTTTAGGAATTGCGTAAACTCCGCCGAGGAACCTTCAAATCCGTTACATAATATTTGCCAATGACTTTATCAGTTTTGTCTGCCAGTTCGACGATCATTGGCCCGATTATTTGCTTTACAAATGCTGGGCCAAGGTACCGGTGGCCCAATTTAGCCGAGTATCCTTCAGCCTTATTGCTCAGTTTTTTATTTGGATAGTAGACTTCCGCCCCGATATTTAAGTCAAACTGTTTCGTTCGGTTACGATTAGCCCTGGCAAGACGTTTGTCGGAGTATGATTTTAACTGGTTTTCGACTTTATGTCGTAATTCGTCGAATTTACTTAGTTCTTTAACCCAATATTCGACCAGGTCATCCGTTATTTCCTTATTACCGTCAATAAAACGTTTCCGTTGGTTTATGTTTGCTTCCCGCGCGTAATTTAAATAGAACGGCGTGACTCTACTACCGGCATGTGGCACCGTATTGTAAGCAAGTTGAAGCTTTGACAGGTCTTTATCCCATTCGTTTTGACTATCTTTTATGAACGCGGCAATCATTGGTTTTATTGTCCTATTGACGCGTTCTACCGGATTCGCTTGGGGGTGCGCTAATGGGATAGTGATGTGATTTATTTTCTTAGCTATAAGGAATGCTTTGACGTCTTTGTTTACGTATTCGGTACCGTTATCTGTGATAATTGACTCGGGGATAATTCCCCATTTATCGAATAATGTCTCCAAGATTCTAACGACATTTTTACCGGTTTGCTTGCGTACTGGGAACAGTTCGACAAATTTCGTATAGAGATCCTGCACGACAATTATGTAGACATTTCCCTTCTTCGAACGAGTAAACGGCCCCACCGTATCGATTGACAATTGTGCCCACGATGTAAGTAGAGGTCTTGTCGTCAAAGGCCCTTTCAGTGGCCTCTGATTAAACTTGACTTTCATGCACACGTCGCAGTCCTCGACAAAGGATTTCACGTCCTGCGACATGCCTGGCCAGTAATAGTTCTGTCGTATTCGATCGTATGTGCTATCTCTACCTAGGTGCCCTGCCTGTGGAGTTTCGTGATTTTCCCGTAAAATCTCGAGAACTTCAGCTGGTCTGACTACTCTTTTCCACGGGTGTTCGTCATCGATCAGCATTTTCGCGTAGTCTGGTCTATGATAATATAGCTCGTCATTCTCGATCTTCCACTCCGTGAATCTATCGGGTTGTTTGCTTACGAGTTCGCGTTTTACATCGTACCAGTCTTTGTCACAAATAGTTGTTAACCTAGCTCGACTTTTAATTGTTTCCTCAACCGTTTTCTCCCACCCTAGGGGATCAACGTCAACATCGTACATGCGCGAGAGGGCATCCGGCGCCTCGTTTGTTGTTCCTCGCCTATACTCGACTGTCATTTCATGTTGTAGAAGATAGATAGCCCACCTCGCGAGGCGGCCTACAGGATTTTTTAATCCGTAGAGCCATTGTAAAGCTTGGTGATCCGTGACGACTTTAAACGGCATGGCCTCTAAGTAACAACGCAATTTATCGACCGCCCAAACTACCGCCAGGCACTCTTTCTCGGTAGTGGTATAGTGCAACTCCGCGCCTCTTAACGGTCGACTTAATACCTCGATTAGATTCTCCTTATCGCTGTCAGGGTCTTTCTGTACCAGTATCGCGCCTAGCCCGAAATCACTGGCATCTGTGTACAAAATAAAAGGTTGTCCCGGTATCGGCGTATATAATCGCGGCGCGTTGGCTAGTGCTGATTTAATTTCGTCAAACGACCGTTGTTCGACTTCCGTCCATTTCCACGGAACTTTCGGACTGGTTAGTTTATTCAACGGTCCCTGCACCCTCGCGATATTTTTCAAATGTCGGTGGTACCAATTTACAAGACCGTTAAATTGTCGCAATTGCGTTCGGTCTTTCGGAACCGGGAAGTCAAGAATTGGTTGGATTTTTTCTGGGTTTGGCCTCATACCAAACTCGTCGACTATATAACCTAGAAATTTTACTTCTTTGCAGGCAAAACTACTTTTCTCACGATTGATCACGAGTTTTGCTTCGCGTAGTACCTCGAACAAAATTGACAATATTGCAAGATGTTCTTCAAGGTTTTGACTAACTACAATCCAGTCATCCAAATACACGAATACCTGATCCGCCCACTTATTCGGAAGGTGTCTTTCGGCGATCTTTTCTTTAATTTTACGCTTTAATTGATCCATCAGACTCTGGAAAGTAGACGGCGCGCCTGTTAACCCGTATGGCATTCTCAGCCACTCTAACAATCCCTTACCCTCGACAACGAACGCAGTGTACTTCCTACTTTCCTCGTCCATTGGAATTTGATGAAATGCCTCACTCATATCTAGGGTCGAGATTATTTTTGCTTGATGTAGCTGGGACAGGATTGACTTCATATGCTGTAGTGGGTAAGCGGGTTTTGCCGTTTGACGATTTACGGGACGGTAGTCTATGCAAAACCTCAGACCTCCGTTTGCCTTGGGAGCCACGACCGGTGAACATGCCCAGTCACTATTGCTCCAAGTTATGAATCCCTTTTCTAACAACCTATCGACTTCTTTGTTAATAAATTCGCGGATTGCTTCGCTACGCCGATACGGTTTCTGCCTGTGTGGGGTCGGGTCTGTTAGTTCGATTACGTGCTTTGTTAGATTTGTAACACCGGTGGATTCCCGATCGAACCTCGCGAACTCGGCGTCGAGGAAAGTTTTTAGCCTATCGGCATGCTCGTCTGTTAATGTTATTAAATTTGTCGGTGTGACGGATCGGTGTAATATGGGGTAAGAGTATTTACTCCCCTCCAAAGTCCACTTTTTCGTCGTTGGATCAGTTTTGACTTTAAAGGACATCCAAAAGTCCATACCGAGAATTAAATCACTTGACAAATTTGGGAGGACACTAAACCATTGAGGGCCGTAAACGTCGCCTATGTCAATTATGAAAGGCGTACCCCCTTTGGTTTTAACGATTGTTCTATCGCCGAGTCGTACGCCCTTTTCCGATGTCGAATCCGCGGAAAGTTCCTTGACTTGAAATTTTTTTACTCGCTCATAAGTCGTCTGATTTGCTACTACGCCACGATAGAACTCCCCTCCTAACTGGCGATTGTTGTTCGCGCCTAAATCTAAAGTTAGGGGTACGGATCTCATCACGTTCTGCTTCCAATCTGTTTTGCATTATTCGACGATATTCCCCGTTGGTTACGTTCTCCTGTGTTACCAGTTCACCTTCGGGGGTCATCTCCGTGATTATAAGTCTATTAACTCGTCGATTGCTTTGTTCCGTGTCTATAAATCGCGAATTTCGGTGTCTACTATCTATTAAATTTTCTGTCCGAAAATTCACATGACGAGTGTCCCTATCGACCGAACCTCTCAAGTCTAAGGTATCCTCGTTCTGTAACAAACTGTGTGTCCGTCTGATTCCGGACGACCTGGGCCGCTCAATATCATTTAAATTATTTGACAGTACCGCGCCGACTGTATCTAATTTACGGTATGACGCAGTTCGCGGATTATTAATTAACGTATTATTATTATTGTTAACGGATAGCCCGGTCCCGTTTACTGTTTTTCCTTTTTCGCTCTCCTGGCGATACGGTACAAAAGCTCCCGGGGGGCTCGCTGGTCTTTCTCGCGGTGGCCCACGTACATTTTGATATAACAGCTGTATCTTTCTATTGATGTCGATTAGGTTATTTTGTTGCCCACTTCCGGCCGTCTTTGACAATTCGGTATTGATCAGACTAACTTCTACTTCGTTGTCCTCTTCGTCGGTCGCGTACGCGGGATCAAGTGTCTCGTTATTCGTTCTTGCACCACCCGTCGCGTTTTCCCCTCCAGACGCTAAGTTGAGCGAAGTTTTAATACTACTGTTATTTCCTGTGTTATTCAATATTTTTAAATTTTGCAACAGCAGGTCTATTTTATTTTCGAGTGTCTCGACGCGTGCATATTTTATATCAAGATGGTCTAGTCTCGTCGTCACGGTCCCGAGTGTCGTTTCTAGTGATTGCCAACGCGGATTCTCATTAAATATCGGAGTCGCCCCACGCGAACCTCTTCCTCTACCCACTGGCGTACCCTCCCGAATGATTTTGGGGATGGCACCGATGGCTCGCTGTATCGAAGCGGCCGCGTTCGAGTTTCGAGCGGCAGGCGGGCCCTCCGCCCCCGCGCCCTCAACGGTTAGCGACGGGGTGGGCTCGGTCTGTAAATCTCCGCTTAACGCGTCTCCCTTTGGGAACGTCTCGTTGAGCGACATTTGTGGATTCTGGTCCTTTGACGATTTTTTACTACTTGTCTCTATTATTTTTGTTCCGGCTCTAGTCGTTCGTTTAGGCGGCGAAGCAAACATAGACGCCATAACGTTGAGCTCAATTTAGTCTGCTAGGGCCTTGTTGACGATAATTCTCTAATTCGGTTAATTATTCGGTAGTTGTGCAAATGCTTGCTTTACCGATTTAATGAGGTTTTACTAAGAATTAGTAGCTAAATTAATTTACAATTATTCGGCAAGCCGACAACCGAGACAGAGTTCAAGCTATCTAAATACAATAACTTAATTTATGATTAATCAGCGACTGAGACAAACTCAAGTCGTTGAAATATCATTGACTTTTCCGTAATAACACGTAAGGACAGACCCGTCAATAATCCACAACGATATATGCTAGCGCGAACATGATAAGCTAATACACGCTACGGAATATAACAAGGCATGAACCAACGGAGCACGTACTCGCTTAATTATTTTTTTGGCGAATGCAAAATCGTTACTCGTTGACGACAAAATTTTATTAATTCTTCCAGGATTTACTAGTTATTTATTCTTTATAATAGTTTGTCAACAAATAAGAGCAAGATCCTCACTCGCAGCATTTTCCCTATTCAAAGCTCTCGCGCTCGACCTTGTCGTTTCTTAGGCGATGAATTGAACGTATTCACCGAAAATTTCCGAGTTAATACTCCTCAACGATTCGTCTTGCCAAGACAATATCGGAATTCAATTAAAGTTTCCAATCATTTACTTGACCGTGATAACTTATATTCATTTATAATCGGGCCAAGATTCACAATTCAAATAAATAAATTAAATAAGCAGATAGATAATGAACGCAAAGTTACAAATAATAAATAATAATAAATAATTGAACACATTCGAATAACAATCAAATAAATAATCAATCAATTTATACGTAATCAAATAACACACAATACTGCTGCAGAAAGAAATTTTGAAAGCATCGTAGGATATTATACAAGCAAAGAAAGCGAGTCGAACTTGACAAGAACTGCTGCCTGAACTATCACTGAAAGTCTCTCAGTGTTTATGTTTTCGATCTCAGTCGCTCGTGCGAATTCCACATACTATTGTTCTCTGAGCTATTATTGTCCGAATAGTTTCTCGTCATGTTCGGCTTTACAGACAAACTCCTCCGGATTTCAGCATCTCCTGAATGGCTCACAAAATTTTGCAATTTACAAAATACAAATTTATACGATTCATTACAGTTAAATTTTGCAATTTACAAATATTCAATTTATTGCTGACGTCGCCCCACGTTGGGCGCCAAATGAGACCGGCGTTAAGATTTTTGACGAAGATTCTTGGATTTTACATATTACGCCGACACCTGGCGCGGCCTGGGTCAAGGGCTGCCAGGGCTCTAAGGATTGACTTTACTTTTAATAATTGGGCGCCAGTTAGTTTTGTGAGAACTAACAAACTCACGCTTTACTCTTACTGTATAAGGCACTCAGGGGGAGTTCCGTCAAGGACCCGAGGATATTGCGAAAGTCAAGAGGAGAGAGATAAGCAAGCTATACAAGCGTATTAATTTAATTAAACTTACGTACAATTTAAATGGCTGCTACCGTGACGACGCACGACCCGCTCACAATTTCTGTATCCCTGTCGATTCGGGATATCCGTATCACACAATGCTCTGTCGAACGGCAGGTTATGTCGCTGCTACCGGGTACGTGTTGACAACGTTAAATATTCGCACTAAGGTTCGCTTTGACAAATAGAATTCGCGACGCTCTATAGCCCTACACGCCGAAAACCGGCGAGCGGTACTCTATCGCTCTACTATACGGTGGACTACACACGCCGAAGACCGACGAGAGAGTCCTCGATCGATATCTCTCCGTCGTCCTGCTACCACGCGTCCGCGCTTCGATCCTGATCGTCGTCAGTCGATACATTTCGTCGCGTGCGGCCACGCTATTGGCCCTTTGTCTCGGCGGTTTTCGGGGCTCGGCGTTCGCATAGCGCGGGCAGTATGACAATCAGTAGCCCTACCGGATTGGTCATTACATCGAGTGCCGATGTCGAGGGGAAAGATTACATTTTCCTGTCACAATATATTCAGGAGATATATTGGTTCATATAACAGCTTTTCGAAGTTCTCGCTCTTATACGAGACTTTTCAGTTAAAATATTCAAATTCTAGCGCTACTGTTTTAATCCAGCTGCCTTTGCATCGTCCTCACCAATTCTATTTTGTGTCTGGCGTATGATCAACCGTTCTTGATTGTGGCGTACAAACCATAAACTCGACAGATACTTCGGTTTCATCGTGAAAAGAAAATGTTCTCTCCACATACGTTCCAACTCGACAAGTCCACTTTCTTGCTTTTGGAAATGTTGCACAACCTGTCGAATAAAAATCGAGATAAATATTAGTACAAAGAATTGTATTAATGCTTTCAGATTTGTATTAATACTTTCGAATACCATTGATTAAGTTTCACCTGTGTATAATATTGTCCAACCTCTCCCAATGCTCGGCCAGATGGCTCGAAATTTAATCTTACTGTATATGGATCTGTATCCACAAGTTTTCCTAAATTCTTCGTAATACACCACTCTGCTTTCTTGCGATCGCACGTACACAATATATCTCCATCAGGCGCTTGTAAATAACAATTATGACGGTTTGATTCTTGTAGGTATCGCATTTTTACGATCGTTAATAGTGTTTTTATCTACTACTACTGATATACTTTTGGTATTTAAAACATTATTGCTAGTAATACTGTCCACACTTGGTGATCGCTGAACCTTGAACCTTAAACAGACATACATTTATGTGCATATTTTTCTATTACATGTGTAAAATTTTAAACTATAATTTATAAAGTTTTATACCTCGTATCGACTGTTCTAGCAGGTACATCATGAATCCGCACATTTATATCACTACTAAATATATTATATAAGTACATTTCTCTAATCTCTGCAATAATAAATACCTTATCTGCAAATAAAATTCAGGCATTAAGAAGCAAGTTGAAATTACGTACAATAACCATGTATAAAAAGGAAGTTTTAAACTTCTTACTTGATAAATTACAACAGATGCAAGCGCATCACAAGCAGCATACGCAACTTGTTCGTCGGTTAAGGTGCTAGCATCCCAGTCACCACACCTGATTTTTATCATTTTGTCCATCTCAATGTTAAGATATTCTAAACTCATGGCAGCTGAACTTTTCCGGCTCGGTAGATTAAGACTTTCAGCTAAGGTTCTTAGATCAAGAGTTCTATTAACTCTACATCCATAATCCTTTACAATCTTCTGCCCATCTTCGAACAAGGCGATCCCCACTTTAAGAATGTGCTTACTAGCTAATAATTCCTGAAGGCATAAATGTAATGTTATTAAAATTCAATGTTATGCATAGTTGCGGATAATCCGATCATGAACTATTTGAGTTACCTTAAGCTTAGGTGGAATGTATCCAATCTTTCCGATGCGAAACAAAGCAACTACTCCATTGAAAGTAGCCAGTTGTAACAGATAGACGGGTCTCTCTTTGACCCATTCGCAATCAAAACCCAGAACACCATCAGACAGATCGCTATCAAAAAAGCATATACAACAAATTAGTAACTTTATTGAATAAGAAATCAATAAATAATGTTTCCACTTTTTCTGGGAAGCATATTTCATAAAGCAGACTTGAGAAACGATCAACATGAAAGCAGAGCGAGTACTGTATTTATAAGCCCAAAGGATTGTACGAATCAATCCTCTCTGCGGTGTCAATGTGACATGACACGTTAACCTCATTCACTTTGACGCGTGTGATGATGATGACTCGATCGATCTCTCTCGCGAACGCGATTTATTTAGAGGTTATAAATAACCTCACTTTAGCTCGTAAGAGACGAGATTAAGCGAGCGAGCAAGCGAGCGAGAGAGAGCGTGAGTTTATTATCACGCACGATATAGTTTACTTACGATAGTTTATCACACATTGCACGTTATCACTTCACGAGCCCCGACTGAACGCACACGTAAACATCGTAAACATCATATAACCTCGACGCGGACGGAATATGTCTTGACGACGCGGACGTCTAAAGCGGCCCATTACATGTACGAGCTTGATTCGCGAGTCAAACTCGTATATGTAATGAGACTTGAACGTTTTTCACTACACACACACTCCTGAATAGTCTCGAAATTTAGCTCGTTGGACGCCGAAGCCGGCTCGTGACATCCCACCCACGAACGAGTAGAAACCGAGCCGAACCGGACTCGCGACGTGTATGGGCCACTTTACGGTTATGTTTACTCATGTCACCTCACATGTGATCGATCGATCGAACTAAGGGTTTATACTAGCCGTAACCGTTAACTTAGGCTGGTGCCGTAAAAGTTAGAAGATAGGAAACCCGTACTATCGTTTATAATTGGATTATAAACGGTAGTACGGGTTTCCTATCTTCCAACTTTTACGGCACCAGCCTAAGTTAACGGTTACGGCTATTATAAACCAACCCTAACGCATCTATTCTCTGTGCGTATAGACTAGAGCGCCGCATAACGGCAAGGGTATGAAAGCCACAAGAAAATTAGACTCAAGCGCCGCGCCGTGGCGAACACAGCAACCGTAATACGTCAACGTTTCTTAATTGTAAATTTTCAGCTTTGAGTTTTGCATCGCAATATCTCCGCTCGTAGAACACGTAGCGGAAAAATAAAAACACTTTTCTTATATAAATTTGGTCCAAGCTTTACGATAAGCCTAGTTAGAACTTGATCCGTTCACTGGTTATCGAGATCTAAAAATCTCGGGTACTCGCAACTCGTCGCGTCGCGTATATAGAGCCACGGCTGTCTCGCTCCGCGCGTACTTGGCGCGAGACACTACCGTGTCTTTTGATGTACTTGTTAATATTTAATTTTGTTTAGCATCGCCGTTTTTTAATTAAAATTTTTTTAATTTAAATTAATTTTTTCCCTTCAATAGGAATACACATAGATACGTACCATTTGGATTTTTCTTCTTTTTTTTATAAAGATACTACCTCTTGGGTTTAATTTTTTGAAAGTACAATTATTTTTCGAGATAATATATATGTATATAATTGGCGCAATTTAAAGATATTATTTCTTTTTTTTGTAATAGGTAATAATCACTTGGATTGAATAAGGTAACGCAATTTTGTGATATGTACCACTTGGGTTTTTATTTTTTTGAAATAAAGATACTACTACTTCAGTTTTTTCGAGGTACAAAGATATAGGTTTTTTCAAGATACATACACCACGCATGTACTTGGCGCCTTTCTTTACCTTTTTGTAAAAGGTAATTTTGTACGGATATTAATTACGAACGTGTGACCTCCATGCTGTAATATTCTAAAATAATGGTTTAGATCTGTTCTTTGACGGGACATATAGTTATGTAACCAATCGTGTTCGCGCTTGAAACACTAAAATATTCGTGTGCGTAACACTGCGATATATTATATGTAATTATGTAATCGCAATTGCTTTTGAACAAATAGAATTGTCTTTAATTGCATAAGCTATTTCTTTATCTTTTATATGTGTATAATTTAAACTATTAATATAAAATATAACGTAATCCGATCGTAATTACTTGGTTGAAACAAATTAATTCTATTTGTTATGAAAATCCACGTTCGTTGCATTTATCTCATTTTATTGTTTCAGTTTTGACAATGGGTCGCAGAAAAAAGAATCCGAAAAGAATCGTCACTCAAAAAGTTTGCAAGGGTAAGATAACAGAAAACTCGAATTCCGACGAAAAAGAAGCAATGGAGCAAAGTAAAGAAAATTTTATCATTGCCGAAGCCGCGATCGACGTTTATTCGCGCTTGAAATTGCCACTCGTGCATCCGATGCAGCATCGCTCATCGGACGACAGCGACGAAGAGGACATTGTCGAGCTGAACTTCTGGCCGCGTTTCGTCTTCGTGTCGAACCTATGTCTGATCTGCATAGAACGATCGGAGGAGACCTGCGAATTTTGCGGCATGGTTTCTTACTGCACCGTCACACATATGAAGCAAGATTGGCCGAAGCATCGCAACCTGTGCAAAGTTCTCACCAAAGTCTGCACGATCGGAGGTGGCTTGTCGTCACTGTCGGAACTCAGCGCGGACGATTATCGCGTTTATCGGCTCAAATTGATCGAATAGTGCAGTACCGCTTGGACAAGCCTCTCCAGCTCTGGGAAAAGAAGATCCTTCTTTATCCTCGCGTTTGTTGCAGTTGTCGTCGCTTCTCGGCGGCTTTGAAATGCTGTCCGGCATGCGGAATCGGTTTATTCTGCTAGAATCACGACAGCGGACACGAAGAGTGGTGTCGAGAGTTTCAGGTGTTTTGCAGGGTGTTGTTCATGCAGCACAAAACAGGTCACGTAGATCCCGAGATTCCGGATACCTTCCAGAAAGAACCGTTTTATTTACCGGGAGATTTTGATCTGTTAATGGCACAGCTTTACGGTCGCTCGACATATTATTGCAATATGGACTGCTACACGTATTGCAGTCTCTCTCATATATCGACCATTCCATTGACAGCCTTGTATTCCATGCAAATTTCTTGCCTGAATTGAAAGACTATCGATACTCTCGTGGTTCACGTGATAGGCGCCGAGTTTCAATTTGAGTGTATAAATCTGCATGTGTGGGAGAAACTCTTTCTGCACCTCCTTTCGAATTTAAAGCATCTCAAATTGATGTTCATTGGTCCGGAACTGAGTTTGCCGGTAGTGCCGTTAGACCTGTTGACCGCTGTGAAGATCTGTTCGACTTGCAAATCGTCCGGTCGACGAGTAAACGTTTCGTTCCATCCTAGAAAATTATATCACGATTTCTGTTGTTCCAAACAGTTTATAGAACCGCATCTCGTGTGCCTCTTTAACCCGGGTATTTATCGGGAAACTGGTTTTGAAGGTAAGGACACGTGGCCGGAGACGATACGAGAATTCTGTAAAACGAAAGTCCCCGTTTGCGTGACGTCTTACACGAAGCGAGGAAATTCCTCGAGAGATGATCAGGATAAAATCGATCGCTGATGTTGAGACGATTTTGGAGCCACGAAGAAATCCATTTGCTTAAATCAAACCCGACAGAAATTTTGTCAGTGACGATACGGCGCCACTTATCTATAAAAATTATTATCTCGCTATTGTTAGAGGAAAATTATAAGCAAGTTTGAAAATAATATTTTCTTGAAGTTATTTTACATTTAATTCCGCACGAATAAATTTTCGTAGAATAGGTATTTTATATTTGCTTTTATATCTCTTTTAATTTCTAGTACTACTACTTCTATTTTATATGCAAATGTATGTGAAATTTGTGAGGAGATTATTATATAATATGATAACACTAAAGTTGGCGAGTTGCCAAATTTTATGTATACTATATCATTTTTCATCATCACGATGAGATACATTAACTTCGCCAGTGTATAAATAACCAAATTAAATTTCTTAATCGACGAAGCTGGCACTCCTGACGGTCACAATCGTCAGGACACTAGACCGAGATTCCGGTCCTTCTATCAAAACGCTTAAATTTAAGCACCTTAAATTAAGATGGAAAAATTCCCTCTCCCTTCCCTAATTAAATTGATATCGATTTAATATTAAAATCACTGTAAAAACTTATTGCGAAAAATATTACCCCAGCCAGGGTTCGAACCTGGAATCTCCCGCATTCCGTTCGGGCGTCTTAACCAATTCGACTACCGGGGCATGTGGTAATATTCATCGCAATAGCACATCTAAACAATCATAAGATGGAACACCGATATTTACGTCGACGGTGTATATTCAAACACGATGAGATACATTAACTTCGCCAGTGTATAAATAACCAAATTAAATTTCTTAATCGACGAAGCTGGCACTCCTTTTCCATCTTAATTTAAGGTGCTTAAATTTAAGCGTTTTGATAGAAGGACCGAAATCTCGGTCTAGTGTCCTGACGATTGTGACCGTCAGGAGTGCCTGCTTCGTCGATTAAGAAATTTAATTTGGTTATTTATACACTGGCGAAGTTAATGTATCTCATCGTGTTTGAATATACACCGTCGACGTAAATATCGGTGTTCCATCTTATGATTGTTTAGATGTGCTATTGCGATGAATATTACCACATGCCCCGGTAGTCGAATTGGTTAAGACGCCCGAACGGAATGCGGGAGATTCCAGGTTCGAACCCTGGCTGGGGTAATATTTTTCGCAATAAGTTTTTACAGTGATTTTAATATTAAATCGATATCAATTTAATTAGGGAAGGGAGAGGGAATTTTTCCATCTTAATTTAAGGTGCTTAAATTTAAGCGTTTTGATAGAAGGACCGGAATCTCGGTCTAGTGTCCTGACGATTGTGACCGTCAGGAGTGCCAGCTTCGTCGATTAAGAAATTTAATTTGATTTTTCATCATATTCCCTATTCCGAATTGGATCAAAGTACTTAAAATCTATTAAACCGATTTATTATCTCGCTCATGTAGTATTTATGTATTTATATAATTATAATAACATAAACCTTATAAACAATATAATGAGAAATTTTATTTCATCCATAATCATATTATAATTTATGTATAATTGCATGATTAAGCCATGCAGGCCAGAAATTGTTTTATTTGTATAACAAAATATACTGTGATACAATGCGCTACTATACACATAAGTTTATATTTATTTTGTATAAGTAACATTGTTAAAGTACATGAAAACAATTTCATTTCTAGTTCGAAGGACGATTTTCTATATTACAGCAATTTTACTTATTTTATGTAACCTTACATATTTCGTAAAATCTCACTCAAAAGTATTAGATAGAATTTATTTGCGATAATTCCACGCTAATATCATTTTTGTTTGAAACATGGCAATGTATTATATTACGAAGACATATGGCTGTTAGTATAATAATATTATATCGAAATCCTGTAAACTTGTGTTTAATACGTGGATAATGCCATCCAAGTTTGTCCATGCTTGAAAATAAATTCGTCATCATTGCTGCAATGACCCAAAAAGATCATCGTGTTACTCGTGTTATACTCGCGATCAATAATCACGATTATTTGTTGAGCTCTAAAAAATAAATAAATCTATAGATAATAATATATCATCAAAATGTAATTACATCTATGAGAAACATAGCAATTTAAAAAGATTATAGTAAAACGAGATTACAGAAAAATTGTATATGGTATTTGTAACCATAACTTGTTTAGTCAGCTATTACAAATGTCGCAGATCTGCACCGCAAAAGAAATCTTGTTGCGACATTGCGTTATATTATGTATCAAGATTTGCAGTTAGAATAATCTTCGATAAAGGCATAATAAAATAATATCTCTTAAATAAATATCTTTTTGTAATTAAATAAATATTATTTGTTATTCGAAATGAATTCTTCTCGCGGCGTATCATTATTTATTTGGCTACGAAATGAAAATGTAATGACGTTTATCACAGCTGTATAAAGATCGCCGTAAACAGGAAAGTTACTATTATCGCAAACAATACCGTGTTTTATCCGGCTGAATTTTTCTTGGAGTTCGGTGGTGCCATGTTGACATCGTAAAAGTAACGATGGTAAGCGCGGTCACAATGAGACGGCCAGTCTTTAAGGCATGCCGCGTACGCCACGGCGTGAGCAATGTAATTCTGCTCAAAAGTACCTCGGAACAAGTGCGAATAGGGGCCTGCAAAAGATATTATTTATCCCATCGTTTTCTGAAATTGTTATTAGCGAAAATAAATAAGTAAAAATGTAACTTCACTTATTGTTAGGTTAATTCTCTTAGCCCGCAAAGCAAGATGCGTTTAAGATATTGTGAATATAAGAATAAAGCTTTTTCTTAATTATTTACTTTCAAGACGCAGGAATAAATAGTATCTCAAGATATTTCTTCTCGCATTTCATAAGTCCTGTTTTAATCGAATTACTGCATAATTAGGTATTAGAATAGAGAAAAAGAGAGAGTGACAGGATAAATAAATAATTAAATAAGTATAAATATATAATATATTTATGAGAGTGAAAATGTAATTTATGTTTATGGTATGTCTCTTTTAGACCAAGAGCTGGCTACATAAAAGGCAACATGCCTCGGTCCACGAAATATCTTACCTGGAAAAGGTTCGATTGCTACCGGCAAAGCGAAAGCCCGACCGTCAGAAGGCGCGCTGGAAGCTAAGTACCTAAGTGCGTGGGCGGGCGATCAAACGTGTAAATTTTCCGACAAAAAAAACTGTCGATCGGCACGGCTGAAAATTTGCATACGTATCGAGGAGTATGAGAAAAAGCAGGGAAAAAATTGTCAGAAGAGTGAGTAGAAGCTAAAGGGTTGTCAGAAGCTGCCAAAGTTGCGAAAAATCTCGGAAAATTTACATATTAAGAAGAACTTCTGACAATTTGCATTTGTATTGTTTACGTATAGAATAAACTAAGTGCAAAGTGTCAGAAGGCAAAGTGGAAGCGATCGTGAGAAAATCGGGTGCAAAGTGCGAGAGCGTCTTTCGGCGCGCGGCGCAGTGCTCAGTGGACCGATCGCTTTTCTCTTGATTTTCACACCGTACATATTTCATAGCACTTCTGACAATTTATCTGAATATTCATAAAGGACTAAAGGAACTATTATTAAAATGTCAAAAGTCAATTGAGAAGATATACATTTTTATAAGAAATTTAAAAAAATAAATTTTATTTGTAAGAAAGTACATTTTGAAAAAATCAATCGGTTTCATATTCCGTGTCTTGCACATTCTCTTCAAATTCAGGGTCTTCATCGCTATCATATTCGGACTCCTCGTCATCAACTGAAAATAATAAATAGTTAAATAAATTAAATAAATCATGTATACAATCAAGAGTCGCGAATTGAAAATTACCTTCCGAATCCTCATTATCCAAAATGATATCTTTTACTGATGGTGGCAACTGTAGGCCTTCAAACCATAGAAAGTCATATTTATTTTCAGTGTATGTCCATCCTGAAGTATCGGGCTCGAATTCGATTGGATCCGATAATGTTGCATTATTCCACAAGTGTGCAATATGGTGTGCTCTTCTCATTTGCTGTAGAAGCTCGGTGTAGCAAGATGGCAAGCAGGAAGCGTCGAAGTTTTTTAAATTTCTTTTTAAAAAAGCTTCGTCAGTATTTTTAATTTTTAGTCCAGTCGAGATAGACAGAAAAAGTCGCTGAAATGGAAAAAAGTCCTGGACGCGATTTTCTTTTTTTGTATGTTTCGGAGGGTCATGGGTAGTCTAAATTCGGATTTTCGGGATTCTAACCCTGTAGCGTTAGCCGCCATTTTGATTAGAAGGGTGATTTTGTTTTTATTAAATATCTTGTTTATTTTCAACTTTACAGTAAAAGTGGTAATAACCAAACTTGTAGAAAATTGAATTCTCTACAATTTTGGTCTTTATTTTTTTTCACCTAGGGTCGATATTTTCGAACTTAAACGCAAAAGTGGGGGTGAAATTTTTTTATTGCATTATTTCGTTTATTTTCAACTTTAGCGCATAAACTATAATAAACAAAATTACCACAAAATTACCACAATTACCACATGCCCCGGTAGTCGAATTGGTAAAGACACCCGAACGGAATGCGGGAGATTCCAGGTTCGAACCCTGGCTGGGGTAATATTTTTCGCAATAAGTTTTCACAGTGATTTTAATATTAAATCGATATCGATTTAATTAAGGGAAGGGTGAGGGAATTTCTCCATCTAAGTTGCTTAAATTTAAGCGTTTAGATGGATAGGACCGGATCTTGGTCTAAAGTGGCCTGACGATTGTCAGGAGTGATTGCCAGTTTCGTCTCGCTTAAGAAATTTTATTTGATTATAATAAACAAAGTTGTAGGGAATGAAATTCTGTACAAAGTTGGTCCTTATCCTTTTTTCCCTAGGGTTGATATTTTCGAACTTAATCGCAAAAGCGGGGGGAAATTTTAGTTTATTTAAAATATATCTCGATTATTTTAAACTTAAATTTACTTGGTATAATGAAAAACATCTTTTAAAAACTGCATAATTGTAAATCGGAATTATGCATAATTTTAGTTTATTTACAATATATCTCGATTATTTTAAACTTAAATTTACTTGGTATAATGAAAAACATCTTTTAAAAACTGCATAATTGTAAATCGGAATTATGCATAAGGACCAACTTTGTACAGAATTTCATTCCCTACAACTTTGTTTATTATAGTTTATGCGCTAAAGTTGAAAATGAACGAAATAATGCAATAAAAAAATTTCACCCCCACTTTTGCGTTTAAGTTCGAAAATATCGACCCTAGGTGAAAAAAAATAAGGACCAAAATTGTAGAGAATTTAATTTTCTACAAGTTTGGTTATTACCACTTTTACTGTAAAGTTGAAAATAAACGAGATATTTAATAAAAACAAAATCACCCTTCTAATCAAAATGGCGGCTAACGCTACAGGGTTAGAATCCCGAAAATCCGAATTTAGACTACCCATGACCCTCCGAAACATACAAAAAAAGAAAATCGCGTCCAGGACTTTTTTCCATTTCAGCGACTTTTTCTGTCTATCTCGACTGGACTAAAAATTAAAAATACTGACGAAGCTTTTTTAAAAAAAAATTTAAAAAACTTCGACGCTTTCTGCTTGCCATCTTGCTACACCGAGCTTCTACAGCAAATGAGAAGAGCACACTATATTGCACACTTGTGGAATAATGCAACATTATCGGATCCAATCGAATTCGAGCCCGATACTTCAGGATGGACATACACTGAAAATAAATATGACTTTCTATGGTTTGAAGGCCTACAGTTGCCACCATCAGTAAAAGATATCATTTTGGATAATGAGGATTTGGAAGGTAATTTTCAATTCGCGACTCTTGATTGTATACATGATTTATTTAATTTATTTAACTATTTATTATTTTCAGTTGATGACGAGGAGTCCGAATATGATAGCGATGAAGACCCTGAATTTGAAGAGAGTGTGCAAGATACGGAATATGAAACCGATTGATTTTTTCAAAATGTACTTTCTTACAAATAAAATTTATTTTTTTAAATTTCTTATAAAAATGTATATCTTCTCAATTGACTTCTGACATTTTAATAATAGTTCCTTTAGTCCTTTATGAATATTCAGATAAATTGTCAGAAGTGCTATAAAATATGTACGGTGTGAAAATCAAGAGAAAAGCGATCGGTCCACTGGGCACTGCGCCGCGCGCCGAAAGACGCTCTCGCACTTTGCACCCGATTTTCTTACGATCGCTTCCACTTTGCCTTCTGACACTTTGCACTTACAATTAGTTTATTCTATACGTAAACAATACAAATGCAAATTGTCAGAAGTTCTTCTTAATATGTAAATTTTCCGAGATTTTTCGCAACTTTGGCAGCTTCTGACAACCCTTTAGCTTCTACTCACTCTTCTGACAATTTTTTCCCTGCTTTTTCTCATACTCTTCGATTCGTATGCAAATTTTCAGCCGTGCCGATCGACAGTTTTTTTTTGTCGAAAAATTTACACGTTTGATCGCCCGCCCACGCACTTAGCTTCCAGCGCGCCTTCTGACGGTCGGGCTTTCGCTTTGCCGGTAGCAATCGAACCTTTTCCAGGTAAGATATTTCGTGGACCGAGGCATGTTGCCTTTTATGTAGCCAGTTCTTGGTCTATTTCTCTCTTTCTTTCTTTAACAAGCGTGAATATTGTACCGTTGGCAGAAATTTATTGGGAAAATTGCGTTTCTTTTTTCTCTTTTTTTTTACCAGCAGCATAAACCCCGACATCTTCTCCGCCGTGAGTCTCGGACCTTCCGAGGTATTTGCCAGCAAAGTGCCTATAGAAGGGTTCGTCGCGAGTCGGATCGTCCTCGACTCTTCTCCATGTCTCGTTGACGTTGTTGCTGTCGTTTCTTCGATGGTAGAAGAATCCCAGACCGTTAGCGTAGGAGAGCGTTTCGTAGGGTGGCTGGCTAGTTGTCTTGTTGGCGAAACCGAGTATATCGTTGCCTCTCTCGGGATATCCGTTCAACGTGAATGAATGCGAGTGATCGGCTGTGACGATGATTAACGTTTCCTCCATATTTAATAGCCGTAGAGCCACCTTAACTGCCTCGTCGAGTTCGTACAGCTCGCGCAGTGCCAGTTTCGCCCAATTGCCGTGGTGGGCTGTATCGATTTTGCCACTCTCGACCTGAAAGATTAAAAAATAATTGAGAAAAGAAAAGCTATCAGTTCACTGTTAATATTCCAATTTTGAGTTATTCTGCGCGATACTTCAAAAATAGAACAAGATTGCGGCGCTAGCAAATTATGCATAGAATTATGTGCTCAAATAGCTCGACCTCGACAAGTCGACATGTATCCGGGAAGATAAAGCCTAAGAACAAATGACTAAGAACGCATTACATAAAAATGGTCATCAACGCGTAATTTGCATAAGAATAGCATTATCGTATATCCGTCAGAATTACTTGATGTGTAGTCTCGATTTCGTTTCATTAATGTCATTTTAATATTCATTGAGGGCATTATCCTATAATGCCCGTTCTGCGTAGCAATCTGACTTACGTTCGGTATTCATTAAATATTCAATGCTGTTCAGCAGCGATTACACTGTTCGACGGAAAAAATGCACAAGAACGAAAGTAATCGTTTCTCATAGTTTTTGGGGCGCTGAAAATTATCACGTTTACTAAATTTCTCTATCACGTCACAAATTTGCGGTTAAAGTTGCAAAAAGGGCTATTTTGTTATACTATTATATGTGATATGCTGGATACGTTTTATTGAGATTGAAATTAAGTATATGTTGTTAGGATTTTCAAAATTGTGACTTTTAAAGCTATTAAGAATTTATCAAGTATTTTTTAATTATGTTATTCAAATTCGAACTGGAGCAATTTGATAAACGAGATTATATTTAGCACCGAAGAAACTACGGGAAATTATTATCCTCTTTTTTGTGCCCGAAAAAAAATCATTTTTTGTTCAACAGTGTTACCAACCATCAGCAGAAATCCATTTTTGTTCTTTTTCAGCAATCGTATGGCCTGCATCGTCATATTTGCTAGCGAGGGTATCTCGGCGGTCTTCACGGCGTGGAAGGGCATGTGACCAGGCGAGAAAACACCAAAGATATGCGATGTGTTACTTATATCGATGGACATGAGGTCCTGCATGTTGGTGACGGCCCTTCCCTTGGGATGGTTCGCTTGCCACTCTTTTACTAAGTTTCTGCCATCAGATCGCTCGCAGGAATCATCAGTCGTATTCAAGTTCAAGCCCATTTGTTGTGCTCCGCCACCCAAGATAACCTTTTAAAAGATATGGATTTACTATTAGATTCAAATTGCAATATAGCGAATTTAGATTATTTGAATAAAGAATAGGATATAATATCGCAGATCTTTAAAAAAATGTTACGAAGCAGATTAAGCTTGATAGTATGTATTATATATTTCCCATTGTGTGTGTCGATATTTTTACGTATTTCGACCAACTCCGATTAACTTTAATCGATGATTAAGTGCCAACCGTGATTGGTAAATCTGTCTTAACGACAAATGCGATTGGTCAATTCCAATGGAATAATCGGCCGATTAAACTAATCGGAGTTGGTCGAAGTGGCCCTAAACAATGATAAAAACAATTTTTTAATGGTACTAATATTTTTTTTATTATTGCGTGTTCTATTGCGTATTTATTATACACACAATTTCTATTTGCTGTTAATCTATTAGATTTGAAATTATATTAATCTTTACAAGTGCAAAGGTACGCAGATGCGATAAATTACCTTAAACTGACTTCCTGGTTTATCCTCAACGAGTTGTCTTGCGATGTCTTTAATGCATGATCGCTGATCCTTCGGTACGGCGGTATCACATTCCCACCATCGATGATTAACGTGCGCGTAAAGTCCCGCGGGAGTGGCATGGGTGATGCGAGTGGTGGTAACAAACCCTGTTAATTAATCATACACAAATTATTTTTAAAATTTGTTTACTGTTCTTCTAAACAGCAATGACAATGATTAAAATTAAAATTTCAGTAATTTTATAAATTAGGATCCTAAACGTGATATAATCTATATATATAAAGACAGATGTCCTGACTCATTCACTCACTCATCAACGCCCAGCCCAAACCCCTGAACCTATAAACATGAAATTTGGGAAGTGTATTCCTCTCATGACGTAAGCACCCACTAAGAAGAGATTTTTAGAAATTCGACCCTTAAGGGTGTGAAAAGGGTTAAAATGTATTTTTGTCAATATCTCTTAGGCCCGATGAGATATCGACTTGGTTCTTGCTTACGAAGGTCACCCATACAAATGCTCAAAAACATATTTCAGGATTTTGCCCTAATCAACCTCTGAAGGGATAAATCTGGATTTAGGTGTGAATCAGTTTAATCGTAATCGTAGTATTTTGTGGTCACATTGGTGATTATTAATTTTGTGATTATTTATTTTAAAATTACGTAAAAAACTAGATACAATGGCATTAAAATACATTATAATAATAATGTGAATTAAATAAATTACTTTAAATAATTAATAAATTCTCATTTGATATTCAATAATTTCTTTTAAGTTTAAGATTACCTTGCAATGATGTAATACATATTTAGAATTTGTACCGGATGCGATATGCAAATGAATATAGACTTGAATTAAATCTATTTAAGAGTAAGATATATTTAGTATCTATCTATATATATAAAGACAGATGTCCTGACTCATTCACTCACTCATCAACGCCCAGCCCAAACCCCTGAACCTATAAACATGAAATTTGGGAAGTGTATTCCTCTCATGACGTAAGCACTCACTAAGAAGGGATTTTTAGAAATTCGACCCTTAAGGGTGTGAAAAGGGTTAAAATGTATTTTCGTCAATATCTCTTAGGCCCGATGAGATATCGACTTGGTTCTTGCTTACGAAGGTCACCCATACAAATGCTCAAAAACATATTTCAGGATTTTGCCCTAATCAACCTCTAAAGGGATAAATCTGGATTTAGGTGTGAATCAGTTTAATCGTAATCGTAGTATTTTGTGGTCACATTGGTGATTATTAATTTTGTGATTATTTATTTTAAAATTACGTAAAAAACTAGATACAATGGCATTAAAATACATTATAATAATAATGTGAATTAAATAAATTACTTTAAATAATTAATAAATTCTCATTTAATATTCAATAATTTCTTTTAAGTTTAAGATTACTATGCAATGATGTAATACATATTTAGAATTTGTACCGGATGCGATATGCAAATGAATATAGACTTGAATTAAATCTAATTAAGAGTAAGATATATTTAGTATCTATTATCTATATATATAAAAACAAATAAAGCCCTATCTATATATATAAAGGTAAATGTCCTGACTCACGCACTCATCAACGCCCAGCCCAAACCCCTGAACCTAGAAACATAAAATTGGGGGAGTGTATTCCTCTCATGACGTAAGCACCCACTAAAAATGGATTTTTAAAAATTTAATCCTAAAGGAGTGAAAAGGGGTAAAATGTATTTTCACGGATTTGTCAATATCTCTTAGGCCCGATGAGATATCACTTGGTTTTTGCTTACAAAGGTCACCCATACAAATGCTCAAAAACATAATTCAGGATTTTGCCCTAATCAACCTCTAAAGGGATAAATCTGGATTTAGGGGTGAATTATAGAATCCTTCGTATCTCCTGTAAATTAATTAATTAATAGTATTTTTTCGGTTGTTATACTCAGCCAAACAATTATTTTTAAAAAGTAACATTTGCTTCCGTATTCCTGAATAAATTTATTAACAAAAATAATTTTAAGGGCCGTAGGGGAGAGTGGAAGAATTGCAAACATCTAAGGGAAAAGTTTAATAAAGCCCACGATTATTTACCAATTATAAACGTCTTTATTTAATTACGAACGGGTTTTGCTTATTTTTTGAAATTGTAATTTATGTTAATAAGCAAACACAATCAAATTTATTCATGTACTATGTACTATGTACTATGTACTATGTGATAAAGACTAAAAACAAATTTAGATGTCAACAAACGTCCTGTATATATGCAAATAGTGTTTGTTCTTTGTGCGAAATAAATCAATTCAATAAATCGTTCGAAATAAATCAATTTAATTGTAATCTTAGTATTTTAAATCTTAGTATTATTTATAAACTTAGTATTACTTTTTTTTAAGATACAATGACATTAAAATACATTGTAATGATAATGTGAATTAAATAAATTACTTTAAATACTTAATAAATTCTGATTTGATATTCAATAACTTCTATTGAGTTTAAGATTACCTTGAAATGATGTAATACATATTTGGAATTTGTACCGGCTGCGAAATGCAAATGAATATAGACTTGAATTAAATCTAATTAAGAGTGAGATATATTTAGTATCTATCTATCTATATATATAAAGACAAATGTCCTGACTCACTCACTGACTCACTCATCAACGCCCAGCCCAAACCCCTGCACCTAGAAACATGAAATTCGAGGGGTGTATTCCTCTCATGACGTAAGCACCCACTAAGAAGGGATTTTTAAAAATTCGGCTCTTAAGGGTGTGAAAAGGGTTAAAATGTATTTTTACGGATTTGTCAATATCTCTTAGGCCCGATGAGATATCGACTTGGTTCTTGCTTACGAAGGTCACCCATACAAATACCCAAAAACATATTTCAGGATTTTGCCCTAATCAACCTCTAAAGGCGCAAATCTATATTCAAGGGTGAATTATAGAACCCTTTGTATCTCCTGTAAATTAATTTCTATATAATTTTTTTCGGTTCTTATACTCAGCTCAACAATTACTTTTAAAATATAACTTGCTTCCTTATTCCACAATAAATTTATTAACGAAAATAGTTTTAAGGGTATGGGAGAATGGAAGAATTGCGAACATCTAAGGGAAAAGTTAAATAAAGCCGACGATTATTTATCAATTATAGAAGTCTATTTCAAGTGATATTCCAGTTATTTGGCTTTAAATTACAATAATATTTATAAATTTTCAACATGAACAATTTTAAACAAAAAGCAAAACTTTGCCATTCGGAGTTACCCGCCGCACGCGGGGCAATGCCGAATCGTAGCTGGGGTAATTACGGACGGGTTTTTCTTATTGTTTAAAATTATAATTTATGTTGATAATCTGCCTTGAAAGAATCCAAGTAATATCTTTACCTTGAAAAAATCAAAGTAATCAAGAGACACGTACGGTAGTGCCTCGCGCCAAGTACGCGCAAAGCGAGACCGCCGTGGCTCTATTAACGCGACGCAACGAGTTGCGAGTACCCGAGATTTTGAGATCTCGATAACTAGCGAACGGATTAAGTTCCAACTAGGCTTAATGGATAGCTTGGACCAAATTCGTATAATAAAAGTGTTTTTATGTTTCCGCTACATGCCCTACAAGCGGAGATATTGCGATGCAAAACTCGAAGCTGAAAATTTACAATTAAGATACGTCGTTCTCCGTTTGCTGTGTTTGCCACCACGGCCCCCTTCGCATCCCCCCTCCCAACCCTGTACAGAGTGGACCTCGCTTTAACTTACAAAGCATACTTTTCATATAACAACTATTCTCTGCTTTAATAAATTATTTCTGCTACAGATATTAAGCGTCGAAGTTAACAAAGCAGAAATAATTTGTTAAAGCAAAGAATAGTTGGTATATAAAAAGTACATATTTATATAACAACTATTCATCGTACATATAAATATGTACTTTTTATATACCAACTATTCTCTGCTTTAACAAATTATTTGTTAAATAATTTGTTAAAGCAGAGAATAGTTGGTATATGAGAAGTACATATTTATATAACAACTATTTTTCGTGCATATAAATATGTACTTTTTATATGTATACCAACTATTCTCTGCTTTAACAAATTATTTGTTAAATAATTTGTTAAAGCAGAGAATGGTTGGTATAACAGTTAGAGAATAATTGGTATAACAAATTATTTAACAAATAATTTGTTACAGCTGAGAATAGTTGGTACATAAAAAGTACATATTTATATGTACTTTTTACACACCAACTATTCTCTGCTTTAACAAATTATTTCTGTTTTGTTAACTTCGACGCTTAATATCTGTACAGCATATTCTCTGCTATAATAAAAAGACTGTTCAATAATCGCTGCTTTAAATAAATTTCCTTCATTCATACATCGTCAAATATAACTTTGACATTCGGATTACCGCATTCTTTGATGCAACGGCTGAAATCTTTCAGATTCCTAATGATAGTGTTGAATAAATTATCATCAAACGTTCATTTTTGTATTTGTTACTAGCCTAATACCCGTGCCTTGTTACGGTATTTAATTATTTTAAATCGATTTTTACTCCAATAAACTTTCGTTTGATTGTAATGAACAATATTATCTCATGACATAATAAAAATAAATTAAAATTATGTTAGTGTTTGTTCGTACTTTTGCTCCAATTCTATTGCTTCAGATTTAAATTTCTTCATCGTATTGTTCATTTCCTCTGTTGTCTATGTACTAACTCATGTCTACAATGGGGCGAAAGGTCCTCCGGGGCGAAGCCCGGGTAACCAGCTAGTCTATATATATAAAGACAAATGTCCTGACTGACTGACTGACTGACTCATTCACTCATCAACGCCCAGCCCAAACCCCTGAACCTAGAAACATGAAATTCGAGGGGTGTATTCCTCTCATGACGTAAGCACCCACTAAGAAGGTATTATTAAAAATTCGGCCCTTAAGGGTGTGAAAAGGGTTAAAATGTATTTTTACGGATTTGTCAATATCTCTTAGGCCCGATGAGATATCGACTTGGTTCTTGCTTACGAAGGTCACCCATACAAATGCTCAAAAAAATATTTCAGGATTTTGCCCTAATCAACCTCTAAAGGGATAAATCTGGATTTAGGGGTGAATTATAGAATCCTTCGTATCTCCTGTAAATTAATTAATTAATAGTATTCTTTTGGTTGTTATACTCAGCCAAACAATTATTTAAAAAAAAATAACATTTGCTTCCGTATTCCTCAATAAATTTATTAACAAAAATAATTTTAAGGGCCGTAGGGGAGAGTGGAAGAATTGCAAACATCTAAGGGAAAAGTTTAATAAAGCCCACGATTATTTACCAATTATAAACGTCTTTATTTAATTACAAACGGGTTTTGCTTATTTTTTGAAATTGTAATTTATGTTGATAAGCAAACACAATCAAATTTATCTATGTACTATGTACTATGTGATAAAGACTAAAAACAAATTAGATGTCAACAAACGTCCTGTATATATGCAAGTGGAATACACGAGAGAATACATATCTTTTTACATTAGACATTATAGTGTTTGTTCTTTGTTCGTTCGTTCGAAATAAATCAATTTAATCGTAATCGTAGTATTTTGTGGTCACATTGGTGATTATTAATTTTGTGATTATTTATTTTAAAATTACGTAAAAAGCTAGATACAATGGCATTAAAATACATTATAATAATAATGTAAATTAAATAAATTACTTTAAGTAATTAATAAATTCTCATTTGATAATCAATAATTTCTTTTGAGTTTAAGATTACCTTGCAATGATGTAATACATATTTAGAATTTGTACCGGCTGCGGTATGCAAATGAATATAGACTTGAATTAAATCTAATTAAGAGTAAGATCAATTTTGACTCCAATAAACTTTCGTTTGTTTGTACTGAACAATATTATCTCATGACATGATAAAGATAAATTAAAATTATGTTAGTGTTTGTTCGTACTTTTGCTCCAATTCTATTGCTTCAGATTTAAATTTCTTCATCGTATTGTTCATTTCCTCTGTTGTCTATGTACTAACTGATGTCTACAATGGGGCGATAAGTCCTCCGGGGCGAAGCCCGGGTAACCAGCTAGTATGTTATAAATATAAAACATCTCACATATAAAGTATGTATACTGTTCCGGGATGAATGGCAAGCGTATTATTTAGATTTCAGTTAAAGTGAGAGAATCGGAGAGTCCCCGCGCTTGGCACAATGAACCGCGAGGATCACGCGAAAAACAGGATGATTGGCGCGAATATGAGAGTACGGTGTTTGAGCTCGCGCATACCGACGGCTCAGTTAGCAGTCGGAGCGCTTCTTAAACACACATATTGAAAATCAAAGCACGCGTCGAGAAATTGCTCAAAACTTCTAGAGAGAATAGCGTCAATTTTCGGGAGTGTAGTTGTGTCCGATCTCCTGTCGTTTAATCTTCCGAGCCGAGGATTCTCCATCTCGCATCGCGTTCCGCGGTCGTGATCTGGTCGCTGCACTATCGTACCGCGTCAAGATATCCGTCGATCCTAGAGTCCGAGCCGGACTCATCCAGAAGATTTCCGCGCGCGCGCCGTGCAGCAGCGAGAGACCAGCAGCAAGATCTCCGTGCGTTTTCGCCCCCTTACTCGCGTCCCCTTACCCGAAATCGCCCGACCTGATTCAATTTCAAATAAAGATTTTTGCAGTGAAAGTTTCACCGGTCACACCACATTTTATTTATTGTTCCCGGCCTCCTCCATTCCCGATTCTTTTAGTAAGAGCGTATCAGCTTCCACTTACGGAGTTTTCCTATACTGAAAACGAGATTGTGTACTCCGAAACATATACTATTTGCAATTTGTAAAGATACTTTATACTGTATTTTAACGCGTATATTCTGATTGTATGCTGATGACTTATTCATGCAGAGCAACGTAACGAAAATATGACCACTGGCGAAGGTCAAGATACAATGGGAAACAAATGCGTTAAATACTAATCGGCGAGTCATGTAAAAAGCTTCCATTATTTTGCCAAATTAGAAATCAGTCATGGCCGACCGATCGTCCGCGACACTGTAGAAGATCGGCTTATGACCTCCTTGTTTATTGAGTATACTTTCACTGTGTATGACTTCAACAAGGTTCATTCAGACCAACACTTATGTTAATGAAATAGCCGATCACGCATGACACGTGTTCTCTATAAAATTGACACTCATAATCGCTCGTATATAATGTGGGTAAAATTCATGTTCGAGTGCCGCTTCTAAAAATATCCTTAATAATCTAAATGGTGAAAAAAAAGTTTCTTTAGTCTAGTTTACTCAGTTTAAATTTGATTCTCAGCGAAAAAGCGTTTTCAAGCTTTTGCCTGAAAAAAAACGACGGTTATATGTATAAATAAATATTATAATATAAATAAATATTAATTTTATTAAACTAAACACCACAGACGCGCGCTTCGCGCGCGCTATTTAGCCTTGATACACACAACTGTCAAAATATACAATGACAGTCACTCACGAAGTAAGCACAATGAAAGAACCAATTGGCATTGCGGAAAAGCGGCAACAATAAAATCTCTTATTTTAGAGAGGATTAGAAAAAAGTTAACATCAAATGTATAAATTACAGTTTTTGTAAAATTAAATTTGAATTACTAGCAATATTTTAATTTGGATTTGTTTGTTTAATATAAAATTGTAATTAAATACGAGATATGTATTATCAAATGATCACGATCGAAATTGCTATTACATATGCACGATGAATAAATTATATCTATTGAGAAGAAAATTTATGAGAAATTAAAGTAAAAAATTAAAATCATATTTTTAACAATCCATACATAATGTGATCATGCGTACAATACTAAACTTGATCGCTTAAGCTTATTATATGATGATGATAAAAATTGATAGATTTCTTATCTCAGTGTCGTACCGTGTAGAAAAATACGCTCAGTCAACGGTTTAATCGTTCGACAACAATCGGTGATGCATGAGAGAATTCGATCTGTTTCTTCTGATCAGTTTCTACTTTCCAAGAATGTTTGAAATACTTAAATCTGAAGCGCAGATCTATGTCAAGGTTTGATTGATCTGACTGTGTTATATGACTTATTGATTATACTCTGTATTTGAAATTTGTCGACCGAACGAGGTTTCAAACGGCAGCTCTATTAATCTATTATAACAGCCGAATTCTTAATTAGCTCGAGATTTTTTCCCGGTGTGATTGCTTGTAATGCAGAAGAAATGTTCAGTCATAAAAACTTGCCTAAAATTACTTTCTTATAGCTCCATAAATAATTCTAACATAATGGCGCCAGATGAATTGAGATAATCTTAAGAAATAATTTATGTAAAACTAAAATGTGTATATAGGCAATTTTAAATCTTTTAGTTAATGGGGAAGAGAGATATTATAGTTTTCAAAGGTCAAAGCTCTTACCAGTGTCCATGCCGGATTGCTGCGCCCAGTCAGCTACCGTGGTGACTTTGCTTAATGCATTGATTTTCTTATCGCATTGACCATATTTGGCTCTGGCATCCAGTCCAATAAGTCTGTATTTGGTTTTCACACCAGAAAATATAGCAGTTGCCGTCCCCGCGGAATCCGGTACTTGCTTGTCTACATTGTAAGTCTACAAATGTATGATAATTGTGAGATATTTGTACTTAAAGTGTGATGTAATTTCTATAACCGATAACGAGTGTTCGGTTTAAGGAAATAATCTTTCGTGCATTATCGGCATTAATCGAAACTTTTGAAGCACGAGATTCGACCGATATATTGTAACACCATTATCACTTTATTATTTTCGGTAGCATGATGAATATATTAATTGCGTCAATGTAGAGGCGTGATATAAGTTAACGAATTCTTATGCTTGGCGAGCAATTAGAAGATCGACGGAAATTAATTGTAATGCGAGCATTGTGTTTGTCGTATTTTCTCGTCGAGGATAGACGCGGCATCCTTATCAAAAGCGTAGAATTAAGCGACTTAACGTGACGGGATTTCCCAATATCGTTGCGCCTTGCGAGACCGCCCGCGCCGTCGAGATTGAAGGCACGATCAATGCAATTTGAATGTCTACCTTGGCGAGGGCGGTGTTGAAGAATTTCTCGAACGAGAGTTGGTATTCTTCACCGCTTTGACCATTGAGCTGACCTATATAGATTCGACCGGATGTAATGGTGGACAGGCCCATACCGTCCCCGATGAAGATGATTACATTTTTGGCACGATTCTCGTTTTTCTGCTCCGCCAGGATCCTGTGCAGGGTCTCTTGGCCGGACTTCAGCCAGAAGGACATATCTGATGAGAGATCAGAATTTCGCTTCGTTGCCAAGGAATACAATCAATTGATCGTGATAGGATGAATAGGACGGAATTAAGTTCATAACCAAAATTTTAAAAATACTGAAAATATGTTTGAGAGAATAAAATGAGAAGTCTTCCACTATCTCTTAATAACTACTTTCTAAAATGTAGTTTTATCTACGATATATGTAGAAAAAGATAAAGTAAAATTCGATTAGTTAAGTTATTAAGCAATATGTGTAAATTAAGTTTGAGGCATTTGTGCCGTGTGCTTATTGATTTCCTATAACATTGCAGTATAGAATTTGGAAATCAAAATAATAATGTAGGTATGTTGTCAATAAACAATTTTGTATTGACAAAAGTTTTGTGAGATACTCGACATAACTTGCTGTAATATATATCTAAATAGCTTATTATTTAGCAAAACAATATCGACGCGGAAAAACCTCAGGCATACAGTATCGATACTGATCGACGAACACCGAATTTCACACATTATTTTATCGATTTTTTATGATAAGATAAAATTTACGTAAATTTGATTTGAACGATCAAAGCAATCTGCTTTTTTCCAGAAATTTATCAATGAATAACGCAAATCGTATTTTTTGACAATCTTTTATATACCTATTTATTATGCATATTTAAAATATGCAATGGACATATGCTTATTAATATCATAATAGTGAAGAATTGGAAAACGTGATATCTTAGACTTATGTTTGTGGTATTTACTTAAGAACTTTGGCATCTAATTTGAATATATGTCAATTATTTTATAGTATGACGATTATAACATACCTTCATAATCCGTGGATCCTTTACGTAGCGCTTCGGAATCTCGAAGAGCCGCCACGATGTAAAGTAACAGGATGTAGTGCTTCATTGTGAATGTTTTTTCTCTGCAATATGTTAAATAAAAAATTTATTATTATAATTATTCTCTATAGAGAAATAATTTACTTTTTCGTATCTTAGTGATGAGTAAAATTATAATTATTATTCGTTATCAAAGTTATTATTAAATTCTTATTATTTTTATTAAATTCTTAGAAATGTTGGTTTAATTATTCTTATTATTTTAATGGTACCTTTATTTTCTGATTAGGTTTTCAGGTTTTTGCATAATTCTCTTTAAACCAAATCAGAAACTTTGATTTGCCAGTAAATAATTAAATTAACAATAAGAATTTTACTCGACCCAATTGGCCACATTTATTAATTATAATTCTCACAACGTTTCAATAGTTTTGGTCCTTCTCAAGTGTAAATCCACATCATAAAATCAGTAATGCAGCCTTCAAATATCTCACTAGTTATGACATTGCGCCAAAACAAGTCATAAATCTGAAAGATGTTCCGTGTATCATAAAGACGGTAAAGTAATACTTGTGTAACAGTAACAATTAACAATGTTTCAACATTATAAAACTTATTCAAATAGCATTAAGAAACAAGTCAGCGCTACTCAACAGTGAACAATAGAAATTTAATTACTGCATTACTACATTACTGATTTTATGACTTAGATTTACACTTGAGGAAGACCAAAAAATGTCGAAGGATCGAAACGTCGCGTCGTGACGATTATAATTAATAAGTCTGGCCTGTGTTGGGTCGAATAAAATTTTTTATTGATAATTCTCTATGTTTCATGCAAACTATATCAATAATTCATTAAACTGTCTCTAAATCATTAAACTGCGGGAGAGAGACTAATTTAAATGTAAATAAACTATGAACATAATTAGTTTTTGGGAATTTTCAAGGAAAATTGTTATCAGCTGCATTTTTTCACTGCAGGCATTTTTTCAAGCGCGCATGTTTTTATATATTAAATTATATAATTGTAAAAAGAAAAGTTATCTTTTCTTCTGTTTTTTGTGTCATTTTAAACCCACTCTAGATGATTTGTAAGTATGCAACGTCTCGTCCGGATGGATATAATGTAGTAGCGTTCCGCTGCGCTATCCTCAACAGGCAATTTTAAAGCATTGCAAAATCAAAAACATGCTATCACGCTCGTTCCCAGCCGAGCATGCACGTCCACGACTCTTCATTGTTTTCCTGTTGTGCAATTCCACAACAGCTTTTTTTTCTTTCTTTATTTCGTCAAATATTTTTTAATTTAGAATTTTCAGGATGGAAAAGTTAGCCCACAGAACCAGGAAACGACGTCATTCGCCCCCCTGCGACCGTCTTGCTGACCTTGAAGATGTAGGAGAGCCGGCTGCACAAAACCCTCATCGAACATACGGCTGAATTTTATTCGAATCGATAGCTTTTTTAGTGGTTAACCCTGTGCCGGGTTTTATATGCCCTGAAACTTGACCGAAGTGTTAAAAGAAAGGCCACTTCCGGTATGATTTTTTTAGATGAAACCCCCTTAAAGAACATACGGCTGAAACTTGCGCCAATCGATTCAGGATGTCAAGCACTTTGATAAAAAAATATGCTGCCACCCCCCACCTTGACAGGAACCATGGCAGCACAACCCTTAAACGTGATATATTTTCGTACCGTACCTCCCTCACAGAACATACGATTTTTTTTGTTTTAAAGTGTAGCTCGAACATCACTGAACATAGAAAAACAATGCTACCATCGCTTGCCTTGACCAAAAATTTTTGTGCCACCCGTAAGTCGCGCGACTTTTGGCTGCCAATTTGTAACGGGTCAATACTTCCCTCACAGAACATAAGATTTTTTTTTTAATGTAGCTCGAATATTCCTAAACATAAAAAAACAATGCTGCCATCGCTGGCATCGACCAAAAATTTTTGTGCCACTCGTAAGTCGCGCGACTTCTGGCTGCCAATTTGTAACGGGTCAATACTTCCCTCACAGAACATACGGGTAATCTCTTGCCATGAATTTAAATAGAAAATAAGACAATCTTCGACGAGAACGGTCTTAAGAACCGTCTATGAATACCGCCCATACTAGCGCGAAAATTTCTATCGAATATTTTGTGGCAAAAATAGTTTGTGATAGACAAACTGCGCGTACATTGGTAGAGGTGTGGAATGAAACAAGGTAAGTGCATATAACATTCACGTTTTTTTTCATTTATTCTTTTATTTTTATTTTTTTGTATTTAAAATTTTAAAAGTAGGATATAAAACATAAATATACATTACGAGAATTTTTTTAGTCGCTATCGCAGTCGGAACGATAGTATAGTCCTCGTCGTCACTATCATTATGCTCTACAAGTAATATGTCTTCAACTCTTAATGGAGTTGGATCTCCGTGGAACCATAGTGGCATAAGTTTATTGTTAACGACAATCCATCCACATTTTTCTGATTTGAATTTGACGCAGGTCTCGCTCGTAGCATCTAGCCACATCGCATTAATGTAAATAGTGCGAAGAATTTTTTGTTTCAACGTTTTCCAACATGGTGGAATGATATTTGACTCGAAACGTTTAATTTTTGTCAGAAAGGTTAAAGGTTAAAGGTTTCGAGTCAAATGTCATTCCACCATGTTGGAAAACGTTGAAACAAAAAATTCTTCGCACTATTTACATTAATGCGATGTGGCTAGATGCTACAAGCGAGACTTGCGTCAAATTCAAATTAGAAGAATGTAAATGGATTGTCGTTAACGATAAGCTTACGCCACTATGATTCCACGGAGTTCCACTCCATTAAGAGTTGAAGATATGTTACTTGTAGAGCATAATGATAGTGACGACGAGGACTATATACTGTCAATAGTTCCGACAGCGATAGCGACTAAAAAAATCCTCGTGATTTGTATTTATGTTTTATATCCTACTTTTAAGATTTTAAATAAAAAAAAATAAGAATAAAATAATAAATAAAAAAAAAACGTGAATGTTATATGCACTTACCTTGTTTCATTCCACACCTCTACCAATGTACGCGCAGCTTGTTTATCACAAACTATTTTTGCCACAAAATATTCGATAGAAATTTTCGCGCTAGTATGGGCGGTATTCATAGTCGGTTCTTAAGACCATTCTCGTCGAAGATTGTCTTATTTTCTATTTAAATACCTGGCAAGGGATTACCCGTATGATCTGTAAGGGAAGTATTGACTCGTTACAAATTGGCAGCCAAAAGTCGCGTGACTTACGGGTGGCACAAAAATTTTTGGTCAAGGCCAGCGATGGCAGCATTGTTTTTTTATGTTTAGGAATGTTCGAGCTACATTTTAAAACAAAAAAAAATCGTATGGTCTGTGAGGGAGGTACAGTACAAAAATATGTCACGTTTAAGGGTTGCTTCCATGGTTCCTGTCAAGGTGGGGGGGGTGCAGCATATTTTTTTATCAAAGTGCTTGACATCCTGAATCGATTGGAACAAGTTTCAGCCGTATGTTCTTTAAGGGGGTTTTATCTCAAAAAATCATACCGGAAGTGGCCTTTTATTTAACACTTCGTTCAAGTTTCAGGGCATATAAAACCCGGCACAGGGTTCGAATAAAATTCAGCCGTATGTTCGATGGGGAAGGGTTTCGTGCAGCCGGCTCTTGGACTAATAAGTTCGCGCGCTTATTTTTCGTACTATCGTAGAGAGATGTTTGGTTATCTCATTGCGCTTCTCCGTCTCCGCCTCTCCGTCCCGCCTCCGTCCCCGTGTCCTCTCACCTACCTTCTCAGGACAACCAGAAGTCACGATCAGATTTATCATCGTGCTCGGATGTTGGAAGGAATGTTTCTAATCGTACGGAGTCCGTCTTTGATGGAATTATTTTTTTTGGCAGCGCCTGCGAGACAGGAAGGGCCATTAGATTCGCATATCTCAGGTGTGTACGATCCTTCCGGGTCTGTATTTGCAGAATGCAGGCGGTTGGTCGACACAGCCTTTTTTCCGATTGTTCGGAATACCCTCTCATATTTTGTTGCTGCAGCGCGGAGGTGAGTAGTCATTCCTAAAGTCCGGCGGCAATAACGCGTCACCACACGGCTACTCTCTCCTTCAAGGAAGAGCTAGCCGGAGCTATGTGCTCGTTCGTCGTCCGCGTGCAACGCGCGGACGCGATGAGCGCGTGTCGCTTCACGCGAGCGACAGTACGCACGAAGCAATACCAAGAGCATTGCATCCCCTTCGTTGCCACCTACCGAGACAGTTGTTCTGACAGACAATTCCTTGCCTACGGCGCTCCCCGAAGTTAATGCGGATACCTTATCAATTGTTTTATTTGATTCCGATCTGGATGCAGCGGAGACGTTACCGTGGTACGATTTAGTCCTGCGGACCAGCGTGATTCCCTGCTGAAATATTCTCCTTCCGAGGCAAGGACTAAGATCAAGTAGGCATTGCTCAGCGTCTTAGGTGAGGTTATTTCTGATTTTCTCAAACCGGACATTCAACATTATTTGGTTCCCAAAGCTCGTTCGGCCGTTGTAAACGTTAATAAGGGAGCTAAGATCTCAGCAGATCTTTTTTATCGCCTTTTCCTTATCTAGAAGACTACAAATTTAACCTGCTCTTGACCTCCTCGCTAAGACCACATCAGTTGCCATCCCAGCGGATAACCCTCTATGGTTCATCTTTTGGAAAAGAGATGAAGAAGGCATCTATTGTATTTTGGAGAAATCTTTGAAGAATATTGGAAAACGCCATTGGCAGTATCTAGAAAGGTGCAGCAGCCTTTTAAACAACCGCAGGCAGCTCATTCCAAGTCGGTCAATTCCCGCGCCTCTGCAATGAATGCGAGAACAACGGCGACAAGGAGGGCAGGTTTGTCGACCAGCAGTCACCGTCATCGTACCACTGCAGATCCCGCTCGATGAGACATTAGAGTCAGAGCAGGTAAATGTTGCTGGCAGGCTGTCTCTTTTCCTTTACCGGTGGAAGGAGATTACTTCGTACCCTACTGTCATCCTGCAGCCCATTTCTGGATACAGACTTCCTTTTAGACAACTTTCTCCTCGTCAGGCTTATTAATATTGGAGCTATTGAACCCGTATCTGTTTGTGAGGATCAATTTCTGTCCTCGTTTTTTGGAATTAGAAAATCGTTGGGAGGTTGGAGATTTTTTGTTAATCTGAAACGCCTCAATGAATTTATCTTTGCTTCACATTTTAATTTGGAGGATATAAAGTCGATTATACGTCTTCTCTCTCCCGACGATTTTCTTGCTTCTAGTGGCGATTGTAGCGCAGAGGGATGCGCGCTGGTCTAGTGAGCCCGAGGAATGGACGAACCGAGTTCGAATCCGACCAAAAATTGTCGGTTTTTATTCGATCGCCACTTCTCAGAAGGTAATGGAAATCCACCGGGGAGTATTCTTGCCAAAGAAGGGATGAAATGAGAGAGATCCCAGGACATTGCATATGTCTTATATGCTGTGCTTGTCTGAGTGTGAAAACCTTTATAGAAATATATATTTTTTGATTTGCAAGACGCGTATTTGTTTCTATCAATCCATCAGAAGGACAGGAAATTCTCACGTTTCCGTTTTCAGGGCCATCTTTTCCTATTTAAGGCCCTGCCTTTTGGTCTTGCATCAGCCCCTTATATCTTTACAAAGATTATGTAGCCAGTACTCTGTTCTCTTAGAGAAATGGGTTTTCTTTCAGTCGCTTATTTGGACGACTTTCTCCTCATTGCATCGTCATTTCTTCAATGTTTGAAGAATTTTTCTGCTACTGTGAACCTCTTATCCTCTTTAGCTTTTATAGTAAACAAGCGTAAGAGTGAGCTTATTCCAGCCATATCTCGTCGCTTTTTAGGCTTTACTTTTAATACTGAGCAGTGAGCACTTTCTCTCTTTCGATTCCTTTGGTCAAAAGATACTTCTTAAATTGACTCTCTCTTTTTTAGATAAAAAATCCTGAAGAATCCGGTGTTTCGCATGCTCTCAAACCTGTTTGTCCAGCTGTACAGTATGGAATGTTACATACTAAGATCCTGGAAAGGGTAAAGTTTCTAGCTCTTTCTGCGGCAGAGGATAACTTTGAAGCTCAGTTGTCTCTTCCAGTTTCGATTAGAGAGGACCTTTTGTGGTGGAGAGCAGTGTTTGCAGATGTTTCTCAACGTAATTTTATTAGATCAGTGATCTATTTGTATATGATTCATTTGTTCCCTCCGCTCAGAATATTCAAGCAGACGCTGTTTCTCGTGTCGTTTCAGAAGATACTGAGTGGACTCTTGAATAGACTTATTTTGAAAATATTAATGCTCATTTTGGACCTTTTGATATTGACTTATTTGCCACGTCAATTGATACAAAAAACCTTCTCTTTGTCTCTTGGCTTCCGGATCCTCTAGCACACGTAGTCGATGCTTTTTATCTTGATTGGAATAGTTTTTATTTCTATGCCCTCCCTCCTTTTATCTTAATTCTTAAAATAATAAATAAGAATAGGCTCTCAAGAATAATTCAATAACTTAAAACAAGGCAATTTGAGTCGGGCGCAGTAATTAGTGCGCATATATTAATTTAAACCATACATTAATAAAAACGAACGTTTCGGCCCCTTTTTTGGGCCATCTTCAGCGTAGTCAAACGTCGCGAGTTACATTGATCGCCGCGCGTAACAATGTGTCAAATTCCCTATCATAGTCAATGTCGGAAAAGATAAAAAATTACGACTTTCTTCCGTTGATCTTGGCCGCTCTCATTGAAATGCAGTCGTTTGCTCCAAAGTACACCAGGCATCTTCAAATATTTTAACTCCCAGGTTGGAAAGCCAGGAAGAATAAAGATCGAATTATGTCCTTTGTGTGTGTCTCCATAAGGAGCGTATAAGTTTGAAGGTACCTGTGTACGTATTCCGAGCAATAATAAGCAATAATATGTCATTGTCATGTGTTATTTAAATGTGGTCTTAAGAAATTTAGTATCTAATTAACTTACAGATATGATTGCAATTCTCCTCGCACAACAAAGCGTACATTGTATCAACGGTATAATCTCAAAAGTGACTTGTCTTGGTGACTCTCCGTGTAACAATGGGAACGTTTAAACATCAATTTCGCAAAACAAAAACAAACCGTTGGCATTGCACGCCTGTATAGCGAGGCGAATTTTACATCAATGTCGCGCGCATGTATAAAATTCAAATTTTGGGGAGTTTTTTGATTATCTCTAAATATGAGCTAGGTATATTTTCCGTGTCCGTTTGCAGATTTAATGCATTTTTTTGTCTTTTAATGTACAGCATTTCAGAAATCAAGCGTTTGCTTAGATAAGGTTCTTTATCTAGAATTTCTATTTCTTTCCAATTAAAGTCGTGTTTAAGTTTAACTCTATGGTCTGTTATTACGGAATGGCCCGCCGATTTCTTAGAAATGTGATTCCGATGTTCCTCCATTCTCGTTTGTAATCGTCTGCCGGTTTGCCCCACGTATGAGGCGTCACAATTGTTGCAATTGATTTTGTAGACTACATCACTGCACATATCTTTTGGAAGGATGTCCTTCTGTACTTTTATATATGTTCTCATTTTATTGAGACTGAAATAGGACAACCTAACATTAAGATTTTTAATTAAGTTTTTGAATCTTTCAGAGACTGCAGGAACATACGGAATTGTAAAGAAAGGAATGGCTTCTTCATCTTGCTTCTCTTCGTCTTTGTCTTTTTTGTTGTAGAATAAAAATTTGAGACGTTCTTGAAATACTTTAAAAATGAACTCTAACGGATAGCAGTTGTCTAAGAGAATTCTAACGGCTTTCTCTAAGTTTTTTTCATGAAATTGAGGGTGGGATAGCCAAAACACTGTCTATCAAACAGATAATTGTACCTCTCTTTTGACACATAGGATGTTGGGACCAGAAACTCAGATATCTTCCGGAAAATGTTGGTTTGTGGTACCAATCAAAGATTATCCGGTTATCCTCCCGTATCATCGTGACCTCTAAGAAGTTTAACCTGTTATTCTCTTCGATTTCCATCGTAAACTGGAGTCTGGGATGGAAGGAGTTGAAAACCTCCAGGGTGTGGTTAAGTGCAGAAGAAGGAGCTGCCATAGCCACGTCGTCTACGTATCTGTCATAGAATGGGGGGATAAACCTTAGATTCGCAAGGGCTTTCTCTTCTAAATCCTGCATGACGATGTCTGCAGCCATGGGGGATAAAGGGGAACCCATTGGAGAGCCAAAGGTTTGCTGGTAGATTATGCCATTAAAGGTGAAGAAAGTTGAATTTAGGACCATTTTAACGGCCAAAAAGAATTCTGATTTTGGAATCTTGCAGTTTTTCGAGATGTAATCCTATCTAATGGAGATGCTCTCTAAGACCAATTCGATGGAAAAATTCAGAATTTATCTCCGTCCCTACTTATAAACGTATATACTATAGTGATGGTGTGCTACCGGTTTCCAGTTTCGATGTTTTTGGAATTTTTATCTTCTTTTCTGCCTAATTTTGGCTCGTTTTCTACTCTAAATATCGCTCGGCCATCTCTCTTCTTTCCTCAGATGAGGTAGGCTCTCACCCGCTAGTGAAACGTTTTTTCAAGGGGGTTAGCGGCATTGAAACCACAACGCCCACGTTATGATTTTATTTAGGATCCATCCCCGGTCATTGCTCATTTAGCAACCTTGTATCCCTATGTTAATCCTTCACTCGATCTTATCTCTGGTAAATTAGTATCTCTTCTTGCTCTTACGTCTGCTCAGAGAATGTAAACTCTGGCAGCTATTCGGTATTCTAACATTTTCATCTCGGATTCGTTAATTATCAAGATTCCGGCTAGGCTTAAGACCTCTGGAATTGTTAGATCCCAGCCTTCACTTACATTTAAGTCTTTTTTGGATAAACCAGATCTTTAGTATTTTTACTTTGACCAAGTTTTATCTTAAGGTCACTCATGGACTCCGACACACAGGATTGTGTTTCTTTCTTAATTTCATTTCGTTCTCCTTATAGTTCCGTGTCTTCCCAGTTATTAGGTCATCAAAACAGAACTGGAAGCAGCTGGTGTCATTATTTCTATTTTTTCGTCTCATTCTGTTCGTCATGTTCCGACATCTCTTGCGGCCAGTAAGGGTGTGAATTTAGACGAGATTCTTCGTACTGCGGGTTGGACTAGATCCTCTCAGGTCTTCGCTCGCTTTTGTAATCGACCAATTATTAAGGATCCGTCCTTTCAGTCTACTATCCTTAATATTTCTTAATCTCAATATTTTTCTGTAAACTTAAATATTGTTCTCTTTTCTGTATTCTTGATTATTGTTCACAACAGTACGAATAAGGGTTTATTAACCGTTATTCTCAACAAATCTGAGCTTTAAACATCTACATTATATCCATCCGGACGAGACGTTGCATAATTGAAGAATTGAACGAACTTGCCGTGAAATTCGATTACAATTATGCTGTCTCGTCCGGATGGACAATCCCACCCTCCCTTTCCCTTTATTCAGATTTGTTAGCTTTAAATGAAGAGTCGTGGACATGCATGCTCGGCTGGGAACGAGCGTGATAGCATTGCTTTTGATTTTGCAATTTTTTAAAATTGCCTGTTGAGGATAGCGCAGCGGAACGCTACTACATTATATCCATCCGGACGAGACAGTATAATTGTAATCGACTTCACGGTAAGTTCGTTCAATTCTTCAATTTGCGTTGAATTTCAGAATAGAATTCTATTTATTATTTTATATGCGCCATGTATTTTGATGTAATGTATATTTTAATATACATATGTTTTAATATATACATATTTAACATATGCATTTTGATTCTTCGAATGTATTACACATAAAATTATAAACAGATTTTTATTTTGAATTCCCATACGGGTAAATATGCATATTAGGTCAAACCTTACCGATAACCTTGACCTTGACATATGTTGTCAAGGTCACCCTCCTGAGTGACCTTCAGAAGGTTTTAGCTGGCGGTCATTGTTCGTTAAAAAGTTATTAACAAAAATAAAATTGAAAATATAGCAGTTATTTTGAGTATTGAAAGACATAAACGACTTTGACCTTGACATATGTTGTCAAGGTCACCCTCCTGAGTGACCTTCAGAAGGTTTTAGCTGGCGGTCATTGTTTATTAAAAAGTTATAAACAAAAAAATTTGGTGGGGAAAATTATTTAAAGCAGTGAATTGTTGGTATATTGAAAGAAAAGTTATTTAAAGCAAAAAATAGTTGGTATATTGAAAAGTATATACACAATTTTATGTATTAGAAAGTGTAAATACAAGTATTCTCTGCTTTAATCATGGCAAAAGCATGTTAAAGCTTTGTTAAAGCAGATAATAGTTGGTTATTGACAAAACCTATAGGTTATTGACGCGCTTTACAAGTATGTTCTTTGTAAGTTGAAGCAAATACAAAGCACACACTTGTAAAGCGCGCCACTAACCTATAGGTTAGTGACGCGCTTTACAAGTATGTGCTTTGTAAATTTAAGCACATACTTCTCTATTCTCTGCTTTAAATAACTTTCCTTTCAATATACCAACAATTTACTGCTTTAAATAATTTTTCCCACCAAATTTCTTTGTTTATAACTTTTTAATGAACAATGACCGCCAGCTAAAACTTTCTGAAGGTCACTCAGAAGGGTGACCTTGACAACATATGTCAAGGTCAAGGTTGTTTATGCCTTTCAATACTCAAAATAACTGCTATATTTTCAATTTTTTTTTTGTTAATAACTTTTTAACGAACAATGACCGCCGGCTAAAACCATCTGAAGGTCACTAAGGGGGGTGACCTTGACAACATATGTCAAGGTCAAGGCCATCGGTGAGGTTTGACCTAATATGCATATTTACCCCCATACGAATTATAGATTGTCTAAATCTAACGTAAGCTTTCCATTGTTTTATTTTGTGTATAATACTCTCTTTTTGTTAACAACCAATTTTCACAGTCTTTCGTGTGATAAGATGAAAGGCTACATTACTGATATATTAAGTAATTAGTTATATTTAATTGTATATCGGTATCTCGTATATGAAGAACGGGATCCATTTAGATAAAAGTCAGTTCTTTTACTGCTGTGTCGGAAGTATTCTGAAGAAAGGGTCAGAAAACCGTTTTGCTTCCTCATAGAGGAAGCTTTGTTTTCATAAACTTCGTATATGGACCTTTGATCGCATATAAAGCTAGGTCTAATCAACCAAATATTAAAGAAAAATATATGAAATAGGGGTAGAAAAGACCAAAGAAAAAATTGTTTTTTAGTTTTTGACGCCAATGTGTTCAGAATGTTCTAAAACGTCGAAAAATCGCAATTTTAAAAAATGTCCGTATGTATGTATGTATGTATGTATGTCTGTGCCAAATTTACTGAAATTTCTATAACTCCAGAACTGATCAACCAAATCTTAACCAATTATATATGAAATAGGGGTAGAAAAGACTGAAGAATATAATAGAATTAGAAAAATTGCGAATATTTTAAAATTTTAACCTTTAAGGGCTACATCTCAAGTCACAATAATTGATATTTTTCACAAATTGATGTTTTTTGACAATTTGGTATTAATTATTGGCAATTTTTTCTAATTATATTATATTCTTCAGTCTTTTCTACCCCTATTTCATATATAATTCTTTAAGATTTGGTTGATTAGACAGCTTCATAAAGCTTCTATGTATGTACGAATTCTCCGCAATTTGAAATGTCAATCAAATTTTAAAGAATTATATATGAAATAGGGGTAGAAAAGACTGAAAAAATCTAATAAAATTAGAAATAGCCCGATATCTCAAAATTAATGAAAATTAGAGCAACATTTAAATCTTAACGAATTTTCTATCTTATACATATAAGTACCTGACGTCTGTCTGTATGTCTGTCTGACCGCGAACTACTCATTCATTAATGGACCAAATTTTAAAGAAGTGTACATGAAATAGGGGTAGAATTTCCCGGGGAGTGCCATAAAGTATATAGTTTTTCGTTACCGATCTTTTTGGAAGGCGATTACGATATTCTTCCAATTTTTCAGGAATTAATTGACCGAATCTCAAAGAATTGTATATGAAACGGGGATAGAATTTTCCGGGGAGTGCCATAAAGTATATAGTTTTTTGTTACCGATCTTCTTGGAAGCGGGTTACGATATTTTTCCAATTATTCCGGAAATAATTGACCGAATTTCAAAGAATTGTATATGAAACGAGGGTAGAATTTTCCGGGGAGTGCCATAAAGTATATAGTTTTTTGTTACCGATTTTTTTGGAAGGCGGTTACGATATTTTTCCAATTTTTCCGGAATATAATAATCCTTTAATCTCTGTCTGTCTGTCTGTCCGCAAACTACTCATTCATTGATGGACCGATTTTCTTAAACCAGGTGTCAAAATTTTTCTAATTTCTTGGAGATGATTACCATGGGGTTCAATTTTTTGTTTTACAGATTTTCTTGAAAGCGGTGCCAAAATTTTGCTAATTTTACGGGGATTGCGACTATGGGTTTATTTCTTTTAAAAGAAAGCTTTCTCTATCTACATAATTACCTAATACCGATTTTCTCGAAACCGGTGCCAAAATTTTTCTAATTTTTCGGGGATTGTGACGATGGATTTAATTTCTTTTAGAAAGTATTTTTTTATAAAAAAAATCTAATAAAATTATAAATAGACCGATATCTCAAAATTAATGGAAATTAGAGCAACATTGAAATCTTATCGAATTTTATATCTATCTATATAAAATAGAATGTCTGTATGTTTGTATGTTTGTCTGTTTTTTATACACTCTTAAACTATTCGACCGATCTGAACGAACTTTTGCACAGTTACTCTTTACATCCTTGCGCAAAACATAGGCTACTACGGAACCTCGATTATTCACTTACCGATCAGCTACTTTATTCCTTGGTTTTCCCGGGCGTTTTTTCGGGAATTTCGAGATTGCTCGCTCGCGATGTATGCACAGAACTTCGATATTTCACTTACCGATTACCGATTTTATCCCTTGGTTTTTCCGGATATTTTTTGCAGAGAAATATCGAAGTTCTGTGTACATCGCAACCGAGCAATCTCAAAATTCCTGAAAAAACGCCCGGGAAAACCAAGGGATGATTACAGTATTTGTTGAATACTATTTCTTATTTAAATTTAATTTCAATTTCAAATTGTTTTACTCTTATTTCATATATAATTCTTTAAGATTTGGTTGATTAGACTCAGCTTTATAAGGCTTTTATGTATGTACGGATTCCCAGAAATTTTAAATGCCTTTAACTCAAAAACTAATTAACCAAATATAATTAAAAAGTGTGCAAATTTTATATTTAAAACTGCACTCCCCTGCATGTTTTAGAAATGTCCCTGGTTGCTCTAACTTATGCAAATATTGAGATATAGGGATAAATTTTTTTTTAATCGATAAAGTATTATTTAAGGAAGGATGGAATTGAATTTAGCGATAATTGGTAAAGGGCTTCTTTCTTTATAAAATTTTGAATTTTTTAAGAAATGCCTTTGATTGCTCTAACTTTTGTAAGTTTTGAAATATTGGGCTATTTCTAATTTTATTATATTCTTCTGTCTTTTCTACCCCTATTTCATATAAAATTTTTTAAAATTTGGTTGATTAGACTCATGTTTATGTATGGACGGATTCCCCGAAATTTTAAATGTCTTTAACTCAAAAACTAATCAACCAAATCTTAAAGAATTATATATGAAATAAGGGTAAAAAAGACTGAAGAATATAATAGAATTAAAAAAATTGCTAAAATCTTAAAATTTTAACCTTTAAGGGCTACATCCCAAGTCTCAACAATTGAGACTTTTCATAAATTGATATTTTTTGACAATTTAGTATTAATTATTAGCAATTTTTTTGATTCTATTATATTTTTCAGTTTTTTTTACCCCTATTTCATATATAATTCATTATGGTTTGGTTGATTAGACCCAGCTTTATAAAGCTTCGATATATGTACGAATTCTCCAAAATTTCAAATGAGAAAAAGAAAGAGAGAGAGAGAGAGAAAGAGAGAGAGGGCGAAAGGGCGCTCTATTGCAAAAGCATTGATCGTTTTTTAAATAAAACTGACGTAAGTGTCTAGCCTAGCATCAGCCAATGTGTGCCAAAAAGCCTAAAGTGCGTTCAGTTTTATTGGGAAACAATCAGTGTTTCGCAAAAGGGCGGCCTTTTGCAAAAGGGCTAGTCTTTTTGCAAAAGGGCTAATTTTTTAATTTTAGTTAGAACATCTCAAGTCTTAATAATTGAGACTTCAAAAAATGATGTTTTAGGATAATAAAAAAAGTGAGCAAGTAGAAACTTGCACATTGCTTCCATATAGCTTTTAAGTGTGCAAGTAGAAACTTGCACATTGCTTCCTCATAGCTTTTAAGTGTGCAAGTAGAAACTTGCACATTGCTTCCTCATAGCTTTAAAGTGTGCAAATAGAAACTTGCACATTGCTTCTTCATAGCTCTAAAGTGTGCAAGTAGAAACTTGCACATTGCTTCCTCATAGTTTTTAAGTGTGCAAGTAGAAGCTTACACATTGCTTCCTCATAATTTTTAAGTGAGCAAGTAGAAACTTGCACATTGTTTTCTCATAGTTTTTAAGTGAGTCAGTAGAAACTTGCACATTGCTTTCTCATAGTTTTTAAGTAAGCCAGTAGAAACTTGCACATTGCTTTTCATAGTTTTTAAGTGAGCCAGTAGAAACTTGCACATTGCTTTCTCATAATTTTTAAGTGAGCAAGTAGAAACTTGCACATTACTTAATCAACATTTTATTTCGCTTATAAAGCTTCCTCTATGAGGAAGCCAAATTAAAGAATATTTACTAATAATAGTACATCAAATAAAAAACAAGCTTCCTCATAGAGGAAGCTTTATAAGCGAAATAAAATGTTGATTAAGTAATGTGCAAGTTTCTACTTGCTCACTTAAAAACTATGAAAAAGCAATGTGCAAGTTTCTACTGGCTTACTTAAAAACTATGAGAAAGCAATGTGCAAGTTTCTACTGGTTTTCTTTTCTTTTAAAACATAAATTGCGTAAGAGAAAACTACTTGGAAGAAAAAGATTTTAAAGGTTCTAACATTAAGATTATTAGAAATAAAAAAATCTTAAGATAGTAGTTGTGCAGTAGATAACCGGAAACGAGATCTATTTGTTATTAAGAAGCCACTATTAAGTGCATTTCCGTGATTGATATCTATAATACTGTTGAAAGTATTAGAAAAATACAAGAAAGTGTAAGTCTTACTGGCATTAATAATTATCGTAAAAAACGTTAAACCAGTTCGCACAATAATAAAACGAATTCAAAGAAGGGCTCGCGAACAAAGCTAGTTCTTAGTGCTTAAAACATACAAAGAATTATCTATATATATAAAGACAAATGTCCTGACTGACTGACTGACTGACTGACTCATCAACGCCCAGCCCAAACCCCTGAACCTAGGAACCTGAAAATCGAGGGGTGTATTCCTCTCATGACGTAAGCACCCACTAAGAAGGGATTTTTAGAAATTCGACCCTTAAGGCGATGAAAAAGGGGTAAAATGTGTTTTCCGAGATTCGTTAATATATCTACTATAATAAGCACCAGACGTCTGTATGTATGTATGTATGTATGTATGTATGTATGTATGTCTGACCGCGAACTACTCATTCATTAATAGACCGAATTTTAAAGTGGTGTATATGAAATAGGGGTAGAATTTCCCGGGGAGTGTCATAAAGTGTATAGTTTTTCGTTACCGATCCTTTTGGAAGGCGGTTACCATATTTTTCTAATTTTTCCGGAAATAATTGACCGAATCTCAAAGGATTGTATATAAAACGGGGGTAGAATTTTCCGGGGATTGCCATGATGTGTATAATTTTTCGTTACCGATCTTTTTGGAAGGCGGATCTCTAATCTTTGTCCGTCTGTCTGTCTGTCTGCGAACTATTCATTCATTAATGGACCAATTTTCTTGCAAAAGATGTCAAAATTTTTCTAATTGCTCGGGGATGGCGACGATGGGGTTCGATTTTTTTATTTACCGATTTTCTTGAAATTAGAGCCAAAATTTTGCTAATTTTACGGGAATAGCGACTATGGGTTTATTTTTTTCAAGAGGAAGCTTTCTCTATCTATATAATTACTTTATATCGATTTTCTTGAAACCGGTGTAAAAAATTTTCTAATTTTTTGGGGATTGCGATGATGGGTTTAATTCTTTTCGAAGAAAGCTCTCTCTTCATAAAAAAAATTTTTTTTTACGGTAACGTTTGATTTAATATGAATCTATATCATTACCTAATCTCTGTCTGTCTGTCTGTCTGTTTGCGAACTGCTCATTCATTAATAGACCGATTTTCTTGCACCAGGTGCCAAAATTTTTCTAATTTCTCGGGGATGACTTTTTTTGGGGATCGCGACGATGGGTTTAATTTTTTTTGAAGAAAGTTTTCTTTTCATGAAAAAAAATTTCTTTTTCACGGTAACGTTCGATTTAATATGAATCTATATCATTACCTAATCTCTGTCTGTCTGTCTGTCTGTTTGCGAACTGCTCATTCATTAATGGACCGATTTTCTTGCACCAGGTGCCAAAATTTTTCTAATTTTTCGGGGATGACTATCATGGGGTTCGATTTTTTGTTTTACTGATTTTCTCTGTCTGTTTGCGAATTGCTCATTCATTAATGGACCGATTTTCTTGCACCAAGTGCCAAAATTTTTCTAATTTCTCAGGGATGACTATCATGGGATTCGATTTTTTGTTTTACCGATTTTTTTTAAAGCGGTGCCAAAATTTTGCTAAATTAAAAGGATTTTGGTACCGGTTTCAAGAAAATCGGTTTAAGAAAAATTAAACCCATCGACGCCATCCCCGAAAAATTAGAAAATTTTTGGCACCGGTTTAAAGAAAATAGGTCCATTAATAAATGAGTAGTTTATGCGGTCAGAACCGATTTTCTTGAAACCAGTGCAAAGTTTTTCTAATTTTTCGGGGATGGCGACAATGGGTTAACCATTAAAAAACAATACTATATCCTAAATTTATGACTGAGAGCTCATTAGAGCGGATAAGCAGTGAGTACTTTAATTAAAAAAGGTATAAATTTTTCGATTAATAATGTAAATTGACATACACACAGGCACTATATGATGATGTACTATATGATGTTGTACTTTATAGATAGGCGAAGCGCGGGCCTAAAAGCTAGTCTATATATAAAGACAAATGTCCTGACTGACTGACTGACTCATCAACGCCCAGCCCAAACCCCTGAACCTAGAAACATGAAATTCGAGGGGTGTATTCCTCTCATGACGTAAGCACCCACTAAGATATTTTTAAAAATTTAATCCCTAAGGGGGTGAAAAAGGGTAAATTGTGTTTTCAGAGATTCGTTAATCTATACTAGCTGGTCACCCGGGCTTCGCCCCGGAGGACATCTCGCCCCTTTGTAGACATTTGTGCATAGAATTTGAAATTTATAAAAGTTTGTTACTTAAAACCAATGAAATTATAATACTTCTTTGTATATAGCATTTTTCGTTTTATAAATTGTTTCTGTTTTTTTTTTGAATACCGAAGGCCCCCTCCGCATTCCCCCTCCCAACCCTGTACAGAGTGGACGTCGCTTCACCTTACGAAGCATACTTTTCATATACCAACTATTCTCTGCTTTAACAAATTATTTCTGCTACAGATATTAAGCGTCAAAGTTAACAAAGTAGAAATAATTTGTTAAAGCAGAGAATAGTTGGTATATGAGAAGTACATATTTATATAACAACTATTTTTCGTGCATATAAATATGTACTTTTTATATGTATACCAACTATTCTCTGCTTTAACAAATTATTTGTTAAATAATTTGTTAAAACAGAGAATGGTTGGTATAACAGTTGGAGAATAGTTGGTATAAAAATTATTTAATAAATAATTTGTTACAGCTGAGAGAATAGTTGGTACATAAAAAGTACATATTTATATGTACTCTTTACACACCAACTATTCTCTGCTTTAACAAATTATTTCTGTTTTGTTAACTTCGACGCTTAATACAATATCTGTACAGCATATTCTCTGCTATAATAAAAGGACTGTTCAATATACCAACAATTCGCTGCTTTAAATAAATTTCCTTCGTTCATACATCGTCAAATATAACTTTGACACTCGGATTACCGCATTCTTTGATGCAACGGCTGAAATCTTTCAGATTCCTAATGATAGTGTTGAATAAATTATCATCAAACGTTTATCTAGCCAAGTACCCGTGCTTCGTTACGGTATTTAATTATTTTAAATCGATTTTGACTCCAATAAACTTTCGTTTGATTGTAATGAACAATATTATCTCATGACATAATAAAAATGAATTAAAATTGTGTTAGTGTTTGTTCGTACTTTTGCTCCAATTCTATTGCTTCATATTTACATTTCTTCATCGTATTGTTCATTTCCTTTGTTGTCTATGTACTAACTGATGTCTACAATGGGGGGCGAGAAGTCCTCCGGGGCGAAGCCCGGGTAACCAGCTAGTAAATATATATGTATATTTATAATTCTTTGTATGTTCTAAGCACTAAGAACTAGCTTTGTTCGCGAGCCCTTCTTTGAATTCGTTTTATTAATAATTATGTTATAAAATTATTGTAATAATTTATTAAATATGTTACTTTTTTTTGCTTAATTTCAACACTATAGGAGAGCGTGGGGCACAGTGGCTCACTTTAAAGTGAACATATCTCTATAGTTTTTGGCATTTACACACTTTTTTAAAACTTTTTTGAGGTCATTAAACAATGACCTTAAAAAATTTTAAAAAATATACGTGTGGCCTCCACGCGCGGCAGAAGTGAAACTTCTTAGCTGTGAGGAATAAGATGGTATCTCGTTTATAGTATCTAAATTAATGCCTATGTAATTCAGAAATCAAATTTTAATTATAAATTAAAGCCGATGCAATTCACAAATAAAAATTGATTCGTGTATTAAAGCCTGTATAATTCACAAATCAAATTTTAATTATAAAAGTGAAGTTTCTGGTTATGAGAAAAATTTTCTCATATATAATTATATATAAATGCAACAGTTGGCAACCGTTGGCCCATATATAATTATACATATATAAATGTAACAGTTGTTACATTTATATATAATTATATATGGGAAAATTTTTCTCATAACTTGAAACTTTACTTTTATCATTAAAATTTGATTTGTGAATTATACAGGCTTTAATACACGAATAAATTTTTATTTGTGCATTGCATCGGCATTAATTTATAATTAATATTTGATTTCTGAATTATACATAGGCATTAATTCAGATACCATAAATGAGATACTATCCTATTCTTCACAGCTAAGAAGTTTTACTTCTACCGCGCGTGGAGGCCACACGTCTATTTTTTTTATGATTAAAATTTGATTTGTGAATTATACAGGCTTTAATTCACAAATCAATTTTTATTTGTGAATTGCATCGGCTCTTATGTACAATTAAAATTTGATTTCTAAATTACACAGGCTTTAATTCACAAATCAATTTTTATTTGTGAATTGCATTGGCTTTAATTTATTTATTTGTAATTATTAAAATTTGATTTCTAAATTACACAGGCTTTAATTCACAAATTAATTTTTATTTGTGAATTGCATATCCGGCTTTAATTTATTTATTTGTAATTATTAAAATTTGATTTGTGAATTATACAGGCTTTAATTCACAAATAAATTTTTATTTGTAAATTGCGTTGGCTTTAATTTATAGTTAAAATTTGATTTGTTAATTACACAGGCTTTAATTCAGATGCCATAAACTTTTTGTGACGCGTCCGCACCGAATCACTCCCAGTAAAAGTTTGAACTTTTCGTGACAGATTTTCGTGACAAACTTTTGTGATGGACTTTCGTGACGCGCCCGCACCGAATCACTCCCATTAGAAGTTTCAACTTTTCGTGACGGACTTTCGTGACGGGCTTTCGTGACGCGCCCGCACTGAATCACTCCCATTAGAAGTTTGAACTTTTCGTGCGGACTTCCGTGACACTTCCGTTTCGAATCACCCCCCGCGCCTAAAGAAGTTTTACTTAAAAAAGAAGTGCGAAAATGCCAAAAACTATAGAGATATGTTTACTTTAAAGTGAGCCACTGTTCTCCCCTATTATAAAAAAAACTCGTTACAGTAACTTATTTTTCAAATTTTGCCTATAATCGATCATCTTTGTAGCTATTTTCTATCTACCCTACTAATAAAAATGGCGTAGAAGAAAAATAAGTTTACTGAAATCTTTAATTTTTTTATAATTAGTGAATTCGCTCTTATTTTCAATTTGTCGTTGCAACAGTAATTAGACTTGTTAAGAATTGTATTAAAATTTAATAAAATGTAATATAAGATATAAGTTATCATATTCAAAAAAGCATTTAAATTTTTATTGACAGTAATGTGAATATTGTTAGTAATATGATCTTTTACCCTACTGATACTGTAGTCAGTATAAATTGTGGCTCACCCGACGCGATCAGCTGTTCCTAATTTGGCACGCCATGCGCCACTAGCTTTGCATTAAACGATCATCATAGGTGATAAAGGGGGACTGTATAAGAGTCAATTACACCAAGCTAATAAAATTACCATAATGTCAAATGTATCCTACTTATATCGGGGAGTCCTTGCTCGATCGGCTTCGCAATTCTTCTTGCACACTTTTCTCACGTTTACATAACCGTTTGCAAGTATTTTGCGCATAACTGTTTGTAATTTTCCGTTTTTGAAGCGAAACAACTCTATAGTTTCTTTGCGATATATCTGTATTCTTATCCTGTTTGAAAATTGTTTGGTTACGATACTACGTAGTTGAGTATAATTACACGCTGACGATACGATTATCTTTAATTCTTTACCTTATATGCGACATCTCAAAGACCTAATAGCCCAGTCAAATGGGCATTTGGGTAGGAAATAATACTACCAGCGCTGTAACTAGCGTGGAAGTGTGTCTTTTGGGGTTGTAATGAAGATACTAAAAGCCCACCCCCGTACCATTGTCGTAGCAAAAATGGGGGTGCAAAAAAGTCCAAAAAATTGGTTTTTTGCCAATAACTCAAAAAGTATCACAATTAGGGGAAAAAGTGAAGATGTGAAAGTTGTAGAGAATGAAATTTCACACAAAAAAGGTCTACACAAAAATTTTGTACGACCAATTGCAGTCGATCTAGATTTTTTTGAAATAATACGTATTTCATGAGAAATGAAAAACACGTGAGCGCGTCGCGCATTTTTTATCGATAGTTCGAAAATGGCGACTCGAATAAAAAAATAGTTCAAATAAAAGTTGTAGACAATTTAATTACAAACAATTTCCATTTTCATTTTTTTCGATACGATCAATATTGACAGAGATATGAATTTTTTAAAACATTTATTATCGCTCCTCGAGTACGATTTTTAGTGGTAAAATCGCTTGTAACTCAACATCTGTAAGTTTAACGCAAATATTACATCTTATGAAAGTGAAAGATAATTAAATTTTGAAAATTCTGATGTACGAGGGTCGTTTGAAAAGTCCGTGCAAAAATGAAAACTACTTAATTTTTTGGGATAATCCTTTTTTATTTTTCAACATAGTCTCCTTTTAGGCTTATACACTTCGTCCAACGCTGCTCTAGTTTTTTGATCCCTCCCGAATAATAGGATTTGTCCAAGTCTGTAAAATAGCCATTCGTTTCTGCAATCACCTCCTTGTTTGAATAAAATCTTTTTCCCGCCAGCCATTTCTTCATATTGGGGAACAAATAATAGTCCGAGGGAGCCAAGTCTGGAGAATAGGGGGGATGTGAAACGAGTTGGAACCCTATTTTCATTAATTTTGCGGCCACAACTGCTGAGGCGTGAGCTGGTGCGTTGTCGTGATGGAAAAGAACTTTTTTGTGGGCCAATCGTGGACGTTTTTCTTGCAGCTCGGTTTTCAAACGGTCCAATAACGATGAATAATATACACCTGTAATAGTTTTACCCTTTTCCAGATAGTCGATGAGGATTATTCCTTGCGAATCCCAAAAGACAGTCGCCCAGGGCGTCCAGAACGTTCAGCGTCACTTGTGCCCATATGGCCACTCCGAAAATTTTGAAACCACTTATAAACTGCTCTAATCGAAGGTGCAGAGTCACCATAATGTTTATCAAGCTTCTCTTTAGTCTCCTGAGGCGTTTTGCCTTTCATAAAGTAATGTTTAATCAACACACGAAATTCTTTTTCGTCCATTTTTTTAAAATCACTTGCCTTCTTCGATTCAAACGAATGCCAAACACAAAGAAATAGACCGACCTGGCTGAAACTTGGTGTGTGTTCGTCCAAGAGATGCTACTAACTGAAAATAACCTCGATACGCACCAGTAGTGCCATCTCTCTGATTTTGCACAGACTTTTCAAACGACCCTCGTATATGCAAACTCATTTTGGATATATGCGTAGTGTGATAATGCTAATAAACATGAAAAATTGTCATTTTTTGTGGATTTTGTCAGAAAAAGTCACTTTCGGTTAGCTGTAGGTCAAAATGTCTCTCAACATTTTTTGAAGAGAATTAAATTATCTTTAAAATGGCTTTTGGTTCATCTTCGTACGATCATTTGTTAACAAGTTACAGCTGTTTAAAAATTTGAGGAAAACTACAATTTCATACAAAATTAATAATATATTGAAAAAATATATGCGTAATAATTTTTTAAAAATTGGATTTCACCTATTTTTAGTAGTTTATATGTGTGTGAAAGTAATGCAGCACTATAAGTTCATCGCAAGGTATGATTTCTTTAAAAAAAGAACCTTCGAAAAGTGGTGTTTTTTAAAGAAATTATGCAAAAGTGGCATTTGTATTTAGTTTTTCGCATGTATCTTCTTTTTTATTAATTTTACGAAGAAATTTCATCAGATCAAAATTAAAGCTGATAAAATTTCCTACAAAATTGATATTTTGATATTCGATTTGTAATAAGTAGTATTATGAAACGGACAATTGAAAATGCTTATGATTTTGATTTTGCAGAAAAGTGAAATTTTGGAGCATTTGCAAAGTTAAAAATAATGTATTGGGTTGTCGGAAAAGTCATGACGTATTTTTTGCAACAGATGGCACTAGTTCAGTTTTGGAAATACTAGTCATTCGCATGTATGTTATTGCTACGTCATTTGACAGCTGACGGTTCTAGCTTTATTCTAAAAGAAAAATTGAGCGATTTGGTTGAGGTTTGGAGATTTTACAACAAGTTGAAAATGGAAGACCAAACTGTGTATTTTTGCCATATTTTACTGTTTTACTTCCGTAAAGGGAAGAACGCGCATCAAGCTTGTGAAAAGTTGCTTGACGCGCGTTCTTCCCTTTACGGAAGTAAAACAGTACAATATGGCGAAAATGCACAGTTTGGTCTTCCATTTTCAACTTTTTGTAAAATCTCCAAAACTCAACCAAATCGCTCAATTTTTTTTTAAATGAAGCTAGAACCGTCAGTTGTCAAATGACATAGCAATAACATACATGCAAATAACTCTAGTACTTTCAAAACTGAACTAGTGCCATCTGTTGCAAAAAATACGTCATAACTTTTCCGACAACCCAATACTTAACAAACTTTTTCAAGTATTGGAAGTCATTCTGCATACATTTAGGTGTCATTCAGTACCGCTGCAATATTTTTAGGACAAATAGTACACAAGAAATGTCCTGGCGTCGGATAGCATGGGGCGAGCAGGTAGTCGGGCTTCAGTGTTGGGTCAGTTATTCTTTGAATTCTTTAATTCTTTAATTCTTTTTATTCCTTAATTATTTAATTCTTTAATTCATGTAGAGAGACATTTTGACCTACAGCTAACCGAAAGTGACTTTTTGACAAAATCCACAAAAAATTACAATTTTTCATGTTTATTAGCATTATCACACTACGCATATATCCAAAATGAGTTTGTATCTATATATACATCAAAATTTTCGAAATTTAATTATCTTTCACTTTCATAAGATGTAATATTTGCTTTAAACTTACAGATGTTGAGTTACAAGCGATTTTACCACTAAAAATCGTTCTCGAGGAGCGATAATAAATGTTTTAAAAAATTCATATCTCTGTCAATATTGATTGTATCGAAAAAAATAAAAGTGGAAATTGTTCGTAATTAAATTGTCTACAACTTTTATTTGAACTATTTTTTTATTCGAGTCGCCATTTTCGAACTATCGATAAAAAATGCGCAACGCGCTCACGTGTTTTTCATTTCTCATGAAATACGTATTATTTCAAAAAAATCTAGATCGACTGCAATTGGTCGTACAAAATTTTTGTATAGACCTTTTTTGTGTGAAATTTCATTGTCTACAACTTTCACGTCTTCACTTTTTCCCCTAATTGTGATACTTTTTGAGTTATTGGCAAAAAACCAATTTTTTGGACTTCTTTTGCACCCCCATTTTTGCTACGACAATGGTACGGGGGTGGGCTTTTAGTATCTTCATTATAACCCCAAAAGACACACTTCCACGCTAGTTACAGAGCTGGTAGTATTGTTTCTTATCTTGGCCAAAATTTAAGCCTATTTGACTGGGCTATAAGGAACAATTTGCTTGCTAACAAGTTGAAGAAGAGAAAAATGATGCTTTATATATGTTGTGCATTTTTATATACGCGGACATTAAACAATAATATATAGATGTGTATGTGTTAAGATATTTTATTATAATTATTTTAAATCTATTAAGTTATGTGATAATATTCATGCCGTGTGTGTGTGTGTGTGTGTGTGTGTGTGTGTGTGTGTGCGCGTTCGTGCGTGCGTGTAGTATTATTAAATTATTATTTGATAATCAGATAATCTCAAGAAAATTTTTATTTTTTAGTATTAATTGCCTTAAGGTCTCTATTTTTTCTTTTATAAAATTTAGGATGTTTAAGAAAGATGTATATTAATTTTATTTAAATAGAAATAAATGTTGGGAAGATAATTAGCGCTGTATTATTACCTAACAAACAGTTTGTCATAATTCGGTAAAATTCCCGGTTATTTATTTCTACCAAATCTATCGCGAGATTAAATTCACAATTTTTCAGAACATTATTTGAACGACGATACGCATTGACGATATTACATATACATTATACGAACGGGGTCGCTCGCCGACCTAGTTCCTATCTCTTTGTCTCTTCAGCATCCAAGCTGATTGGTCAAATCTCCTCACGTGTTCCTCAAGCACCCCGAGATGCAGCTTTAATCTCGCACGCAGCAAATGGCAAACCAAGTAACTACTTACCTGAGGTGTCGTAAAGGAACTCGGGATACACGGCGTGTCACCACGACGGTGTCAATTCGATTGGACCTGTCGATACGTCAATTCAACGATGTCTCGGCAATGTGCGTCTTGAAGCGTGACATCCTCGGGAATGAAGCACGCGGCACAGCGAGCGGCGTCCTTTAAACCGCGTCGCGTAATCACCTCGCCACTTCTCCAGTCGATCAGCTACCGATAGTATCCGTAATAAAAGGCGCCCGTGTCCGGCTCTGACTTCTCTTCGGTTCGCGCGATGCAGCCGGAAAGCGGGAGTTTAAAGCCGATGCGAGGATACTGGAGCGTGCCCGCCAATAAGCCAGCTTTGTCACTTTATATAGCGTTTCAAAGGCCGTGGCGGCACGAGGTACAGTGGGGCCACAAGACATGCGTTGTTTCAAAAAAGTCTAAAGCTCTTGATTGTTAAGCAATCTTGACGTTTTTTTTTAAATAATTGTTTTGAAATTTGCAAAGGATCCCTCGTGGCCGATTTTTTTTAAAAAATTTTTATTAATTAGTCATACATATAAACACAAAAATTTTTTCTTGAAAATTAACTATGACTGCGGAACAAATGCATACAACTTATTGAAATGGATTGGTAAATGTTTCTGAAGTGTGTGTATGTCACGTGCGTGCGCGCGTGTACATACATACATATATATGTATGTGTATTATATATGCGTGATCCAAATATATGTACACTTATGTAAGTGTTTATATTTATATCATGTGCGTTTGTACATGTATATACGTTTGTACATGTTTGTATATAGGTATTTATATATACCTAAATATGTATGCGGATATATTTATGTACATATATATGAATATACGTATATCTATGTACATGTATATTCGTATATAAATGTATATATGTATGTATAGTCGTACATTTATGTGCGTATATACACATATAGGGAAACCTGGGGCATAACGGGAACGCTAAGGTTTAATCAAATTTACAACATATTAAAAATGAATAAATGAACTTTGCACTAAAATATTTTTTGAAATATCCCCTATAAGAAAAATACAAGTTTTATTACAAAAGAATAGTTTAAAAGAACGAAATTAATGTTTTTTAAAAACGTGAGTTAACCTTATTACGGATTTTATGCGGGCATAATGGGATTCCTCACAAAACTTGTTTATTAATGTTCAAAACTTCTTAAAAGTGATTTATTAGAACGTGCAATATATGTAGAAATGTATTATTGCATTTTTAATTAATAATAATTATTTATTACTAATACTTTTCTTACAGTACACATTTTCTTATTAAAATGTAAATAAAAATAAAAATTTGGTGTAATAACCTTTGGCATCAATATATTGCGCAATATAACATAGGTATATACTATAATAGCGTATGAAAAAAAAATTAAACATTTTAAGAACACAAGGCATCATGCCCCATGGACTAATTTCCCGTTATACCTTGAAGTGTATAAGTATACTTTAGGTAATATAAATCGGTGACAGATAATCCATTTTGCACAGACACTTTACTAACAAGAAAAGATTGTTTAATAACGTAAATATACTTACGGTGATAAAAAATATAATTTTATCATTGCTTACTATATGTAATGTATCAAAGAAATTGTAACTTACGAGGAAAGGTCACTCCTTGTAAATGGCGTTGCTCAATGAAAGTTGCCACAAAAATAGAGACATGTCTGCCATACACCAAAATGCAAAACATTTTGGCAGAGCGTCACAAGGGCAAACGTTACGACCGCGTTATGACGCTTGATTGTTTTTTGTTTTGTTCTTACCGAGTCGGCAAAAAAAACAGAAAACAGTATTTATACTTTGTTTTTACTATCCAAAGCTAGTTTTTAGCGTTGAGCGCATATGTACAGTTGCGGTCAATAATGCCTTCAACCTGAAGTTAGTCGCGTTCAAGTCAGATAGTAGCTGAACGCATTGTGTCTATCTATTTGTGCATTATGACTATTGGCATCGGCAGCTACTATGCATTCGGTTGTGTGTATACCATGCACTACAGTTTGTTGGAAGCCGCGTCTTCTTACGATTGTGTTGTGGGAATGAGGATGAGATCAGTGAATCAAAAAGCCGTAGTGTATTTGTTGACGAAGGAATTTCCTGGGCTCTTCATCTTCGTGATGATAAATGTCCTTAAAACAAAAAACCAAGTGTCCTGATCTCGTTTTCGAACTCGTCGTGTAAAAGCATATTTTTTATCCTTAATGCCATGGCGCATTCATCCTGTGTTGGGGTTCCGTTGTACCCAGGAAATTCCTTCGCCAACAAATACACTACGGCTTTGGGATTCACTGATCTCATCCTCATTCCCACAACACAATCCTAAGAAGACGCGGCTTCCAACAAACTGTAGTGCATGGTATACACACAACCGAATGCATAGTAACTGCCGATGACAACAGTCATAATGCACAAATAGATAGACACAATGCGTTCAGCTATTATCTGACTTGAACGCGACTAACTTCAGGTTGAAGGCATTATTGACCGCAACTGTACATATGCGCTCCACGCTAAAAACTAGCTTTGGATAGTAAAAAAAAGTACAAATTCTGTTTTCTGTTTTTTTTTTGTCGACTCGGTAAGAACAAGACAAAAAACAATCAAGCGTTATAACGCGGTCGTAACGTTTGCCCTTGTGACGTTCTGCCAAAATGTTTTGCATTTTGGTGTATGGCAGACATGCCTATATTTTTGTGGAAACTTTCATTAAGCAACGACATTTACAAGGAGTGACCTTTCCTTGTAAGCGGTGAAAATTATTTAAGAAACCAAATCGACCTTTATTTATAGAAATACGTATATATACGTTTATATAACGTTGAAATTTAATAGTATTTACACAGAAATGAAAAGTAAAAATCAATTTAATTACTGATTTTACTGCGTACTTAAAAAAAAACATGTTTAAAAATTTTTTTGTTATATACATAAAGAGTAACGATTCTAGAATATATAAAAATTAAATGATACGTATTTGGAGAAGTATTAAATATATATTTTGTCAACTTGAATAACAATAAAAAATACTGAGAAAGTTCTAATCACTGTCAGTGTCGTAATTTAGATTATTAATAACAGAGTCATCGGATGATGCAGCTGTAAGCACCTTGAGTAATGCAGCACTTCTTTTGATGTCTTTGATTCTTAAATTTGTTATTATGAGATCTGACGAAATAAGAAGCATGTGAAACACATCTTTATATAGTCTCTTTCTTAGAAGCTAGACTCTTCAATTGTTTCTCTCGGCTTTGTCACCCGATCTGCAGTCGGCATTGAAGTGTTGGTTGGTTAGACATGCATCAAACAACAATGAAATAACGTGCTATTTGTTTGGACACTGAATCAGGCGTATATAATCACCGCTTAATTTTGAGTACTATTATGGAGCATAGATTAGGTATGTGTCTTTATTATCAAAATAAAAAATATATATTGTCTTTATTATTTGTTTTACTTGGATAAAAAAGTCTGTGAAAATTGTGCTAAACATTGCATCATCATGCATCGCATCGCATCGTTAAAAAATGCGTTTATTTAAGACATTTTGTAAGTCTCGCAAAATTGTAATTGCCACTGGCACTGTTTGGTTTGAACAATTAAATTATATTGTGGTGCAGTATCTTAGCTATCATAATAAGTTAAAATAAAGTGCTCTTTTTTGCTCATTTGCTTGAGGTTCTATTTTCAGTCAAGCCTGTTGGGCGACCGCTCAAACGATTTTTGGTTGGACGAAAAGAAAAACAGTTCAGCATCTATTGAACGAGAATCATGAAGAACTGGTATACGCTACTTGTTTAAGTCTACGAGCAGAAGGAAGAAGAGATGCGGCTGAAATTGTTAAGCAAGTTTCCTGTTATTCTCCTCAACAGGCTACAAAAATATAGAAATTTAGTACGGAGCCTAAAAAAATGCCCCAGAAACTTACACCAGAAGAAGCTTTAGCATTATACATGGACATCAACTTAACAAAGAAACAATATATTACTATACAGCAGGTCAATAAACATCATAATGCAGATATTTATCCCAATTATAATAAGATACTTGAAGCAAAAAAGAAATGTTATCCTGAAGGCATCATAATAAGTAAAATTTCTGCAGAAGTTGGACTCCAACAGCTTGTAAATCATACTGTTTACAGATTGATGTCCGTTCAAACGGAAGTTCTCGAACTTTTAAATCTTGGTAGTGATATACCTACAAACACGTATTTAATTATAAAATGGGGATGCGATGGTGCTGCAAGCCAAAATCAATATAAGCAAGTTTTTGAAAGCGGCGAACATGACGACTCATATATATTTACTGTATCTCTGGTACCATTATGCATGACTATAACAGATCGTAATAATAAAGAACACATAATATGGCAAAACATGAAACCGTCATCAACCAGGCACTGCCGTCCGATTAAAATTATGTTCAAAAAGGAAACGGCAAACTTAGTAAAGGAAGAAGTAAACAAAATTAAACAGCGGATCGAATTTTTGACACCCACATCCATGGAATTAAATGGAAAACGATTATTAGTGCACGCACAACTATCTCTAACTATGGTGGATGGGAAAATATGCAGCTCTTTGTCCAATATCGCTGGACAAAATTGTCATTTGTGTGGAGCTACACCCAAGCAAATGAATCATATCGACACTGTTTTACAGAGACCAATAAAAGAAAAAAACTTAGCTTATGGAATATCAAGTCTCCACGCATGGATCAAGGTTTTCGCGAGAAAAATTGTAAATATGGGAAAATAAGAAGAGATTGCACAGCAGAAAGGAGAACGGGCATCTGTGGAAAGGATTAACACGGTGAGATTGATCTCGGACGGGAGCCGAGGCAAAAATCTCAAAATATAGGGTTGAGCTCGGACGAGAGCCGAGACATAACCCAAAAATCACCGGACGATCTTATACGAGAGATAAGGCGTGTTCCGAGTGCTATGGTCGAGCTTGCACGAGAGGCACGACGACCAAAAATTTTAAGTTGCAGGTGAATTAATTTCCGACACAAACGCAATTATTGATGTTAGAGTTGGCGATCAGAAAGGCCCGTATCAACGGAGGCTCAAGTCGAGAATACATCGAACGATGATACAGCTATCGTAGATCAACAGATTGGTAACGCAAAGCAAGAAAATACTTAACCAAGGTAAGAATACTTGACCAATACTTAACCAAAATAAGAATCTCAAATATAGGGATGAGCTCGAACAAGAGCCGAAACATAACCTAAAAATCTTACACCGGACGATCTTATACGAGACATAAGGCGTGTTCCGAGTGATATGGTCGAGCTTGCACGAGAGGCATGACGATCAAAATTCTGGGAAGTCTTCGAACCAGACGAGAAATTTTCAAAAATTATCGGTGAGAAATCCCCAAAGAAAAGGAGCTTAAAATCCACAACAGCTTGGTTAATCGTTCGCAATCTTGATTACAAGAGTTAAAAAAAAAAAAAAAAGTAGAGGATACTTTACTTATAAAATATTCAAGAGCAAGTAGCTGCGCTCTGGAGTTTCCAATACTTAACCAAGAACTCAGCACATTAAATGCATATATTTTGAAAAAAGATATTTTCTGTTTATTCAAAACTTATCTGGCTCAGCTCTTTCAGCTCTTGCCCCTGTTATAAGGGACTTAGAAATCCATCACTTCCAAAACTAGCTCGAGAAGCATGTATTTTACCGAGTGTTTTGAATCAGACATGCTGTTAACAAAAAGAAAGGACAAATTTCTTTTGATGAAAATTTAGGAGAAAGAATTTAAGAGTTAAAGAGATGTAGGTAAGTGATTAATAAAATGTATATCAGAAAATAATCATCTAGATTACAACTTAAGCAACGGCCGCAACATTCGAGGAAGTCGACAGCAGCAGAGTCTTCGAAGAAATCGAGTTATCCAAGATCGGATCGATATCGATCTCAAGCTCACAGACGCCGATATCATTAAGTTCCGATGTCGATCAGGCGCTAAAAATAGCACCTAGCTAGTACATGATCAAGCCTCTGAGATTCCTTAAAATGTATCACGTTTGATCCCTTCGTATTAGAAGATGTTAAAGGTTATAAAATACCCTTTAAATTTCCTTCCTTTTTCAGGATTAATGGCCTTCTATGAGTAAATGGTCCCAAATTAAATATCAAAAAATTCAGGAAAATATAAAATCGTCTTTTATCAATTTTAGCAATTGTTCCGTGTGAAACAACAAAGGGTCAATTTGTTTCGAGTTTTTCCTGGTACCAAAACCAGATACGAATTGCCGAATTATTTTAAATCTTAAAAATTAAATGTTTTTCTAAAAACGCAACATTTTAAATTAGAGAAATCAAAAGCTGCTTATAGAATACTAGCACCTGATATGTACATAGGTACAATCGATCTATAAAAGATGCTTACTTTCTCACCCCTATACATAGAAAGTTTAGAAAGTTCCTCCGTTTTTTACATTCAATAATCTTTAACTTACGAATTTTCGAATAAGTTCGATATTTCGAATAAGTTCGAGATTTCAAACTTTACGAATTTTCTTGCCTACCATTTGGCCTTAGTTCGAGGCCCCTAGGTTTACTAAATTAATGATACCAGCAAAAAATTCATTGAGATCACAAGATTTTATCTGTTATATATCTTGATGATATGTTTAGGTGAGACACGTCAAGAATGTCAAGCTAATATTCAAACTTCTTGAAATTTTTAAAAGCGTTAGGATTTGAATGATTAAAAAATTTGAACTAAAATCCAAACTTTAAATGCAAGTATTTGGGATTTAATTTGGAATCAGTAAACATGTCGGTAGAATTACCAACCAAAAAATCCAGGTTAATTAACCATATTTATAAATTTGAAAATAAAAAGATGTCCGACCCGAGAATTCGCTCAATTCATCGGTCCGTTAGTAGCAAGTTGTCCGGGGGTTGAATATGATATGGTTTACTCAAAATCCTTAGAAAAGACAAAATTAGACATTAGATTGAAACTATACAGATCTTGATAAGGAAGAAAAGGAAATTTTTTTCAGACACTAGCGTAATAGGTTGGAAAGCTTTTTTTTTAATGGCAAAAAAGGCTCATGGCCGATGAAGCCTTGAAGAATCAAGATTACACATCGGTTAGAACTAAAAGCTACCCTTCTAGCAGTCAAAAGTTTTGCATAGTGAACTATCAAAATGTGAAGTTTTTCTCAGGTTAGACAATGCATAGATAATACAACGGCCATGGCATATATAAATAAAATGGAAGGTGTAAAAGTTGACTATGTACACTCAGACTCTAAACGATTCGGGGAATGGTATATGAGACCGAAATTATGGGTATTGCAAAATATATTTCATCAAAAGAAAATAAGGAAGTTGATACCTCATCTAGGATAAGTAATACAGACATCGAAGAGGAATTGTTGGACTATGCTTTTCAAAAAATTGTACGTGATTTCGGAAAATCCGAGATAGACTTAATTGCCTCGAGAATCAACAAGAAGTGCAAGACATACTGCTCATAGAAGAGAGTTCCTGATGCAAGGGTCATCAATGTTTTTACTATTGACTGATCTGATTTAGATTTTTACGCATCCTTCCCTTTAGCTGCTTTAGCATAATCGCTAAAATATATTTATATATATATATAAAAAAAAAAAAAAAAACTAAAGCCTCTGGTATATTAGTCGTCCCCTTTTGGACTAGTCAGACGTAGTTTCCAGTAATTAGAAGTTGGTTAACGGGACATATTTGGAATTTAATTAAGATATTAATCTGTTAATCTTACCCCGTAAAATACAAAAACCACCCGTTAGCACCAGAATTTACTCTGGATGCCGCCAGGTTATCTAGCGTCAAGCGCAGAGCTGTAGAAAAAATCAATAAATGTAATGTTAAGAGCATGGGAAAAATCAACTATTAAATAGTACAATAGCACACTAAGAGTATGGTGGAAGTTTAACAACAACAATATATTGATGTTTAAAAGATTTTTTAACCAAAAGTTACCAGGATGGAACCAATTACGGAACCCTAAACAGGTCAGATCGGCGTCAGCAATTATATCTACTAAGAATATTAAAACTAATGAATTAATCAAGATTAAAGAAAACTAAAAAAAAAAAAAAAAAAACAAGGCCAAGTAAATCGAGATAAAATTCGACGTGGGACATTAATCCAGTATTAAGAAAACTGGAAGAATAGTTTCCATTTGAAATCTTTGAATTTAAAACAACTTTCACAGAAGCTGATACTATTAGTAGAACGCTTGGTACAGCGCATAGATTACAGACAATAATCTCAATTAGGATCTAGAATATTATCAAAGATAATATACCAGCCAAGGACAAAAAATTAGGTTTTCGGATAAAAAAAAAAAAATCTTCAAGGAAATCCTGGCCTATGTATTGCAAATACACTACTGTATTACTTGGAAGTCACCAGGACAGTGAGAAACGGAGAAGATAAGTTATTTATTTCTTTCAGAAACTGCACAATATTGTAAAAGAAGATACACTAGGCTGATGGATAAGATCATGCCTAGCTGTTCTTGGAATAGACAAAAGATTTACATCGCACTAGACATGCATCAAAAGCATATGAATAAGGAGTAAGTTTGAAGAAATAAAGCAAGTAGAACTGATTGGTCTTTAAACTCAAAAGTATTTGCAGATTTCTATAATAGACCTATGATTGGCACGCTGCTTAACGAGGCATGCCAATTAATCGCTATAATTAATTATATGAGAGCTAGCTGATATAAAGCTAGCTTTAAAAATTGGTAGTTTTAAATTATACGCGGTCGGAGCTTAGCGAAACTGAATACCGATTTTCGAGCATCGACGCGACATATTATGATTGCTCAGAAAACAACTTCGCGAGCATTACATATATGTATATGTATAAAAAAAAATAAAATATTTATTTTATCCAAAAAATTATTTAAGCTCTCTTTAGATCTTTATCTACCTTCGTAATCTCGAAGGGCGAGACACGAAGTATAATAGTCTGATCAACCGAGCCGCCGTAGGCGGTGAAGGTTGATACAGATTATACGAGTGTCTCGCCCGAGAGATTCCCACACCTTTAATTTCTATCCCACCCAAAAATAAAAAAATAAAAAAAAAAGATATACACATGGAACATTTGTATATGTGTGATTCTATGTATGATATACATAAAACATTTATATATGTATGATTGTATTGAGGGTGTATACATATACGGGATAGTGGTATATATATATGAAAATGTTAAAATAATTTTTTAGAACAGCTTTAAACAAAATGACAAACAAGGGCGACTGAGGCCGCCACGATACACATATATGGCGGCAGAATAAAAAAATTTGACTCTAAAATTATGGCTTGTAAGGTATAAAGTAGCGGTACTACCTTCGTAATCTCTCGGGCGAAACACTCGTATAATCTGTATCAACCTTCACCGCCTACGGCGGCTCGGTTGATCAGACTATTATATGTACAATTATACCAGTGGTATTACATGCCACAAAGTGTGCATAAAATATTAATTCACGGAGGAAGAATAATTAACACAGCAATTTTACCAATTGGACAGATGTCCGAAGAAGCCCAGGTAGCACGGAATAAGGATGTCAAAAGATACAGAGAGTTTCATTCAAGAAAATTTTCTAGGAAAGAGACTATAGAAGATATGTTTCACATGCTTCTTATTTCGTCAGATCCCATAATAACAAATTTAAGAATCAAAGACATCAAAAGAAGTGCTGCATTACCCAAGGAAGTTGGGTGCTAACCCTGCTAAAAGCTGCATCATTCGATGACTCTGTTATTAATAATCTAAATTACGACACTGACAGTGATTAGAACTTTCTTACTATTTTTTTTTTGTTATTCCAAGTTGACAAAATATATATTTAATACTTCTCCAAATATGTACCATTCAATTTTTATATATTTTAGAATCGTTACTCTTTATGTATATAACAAAAAATTTTTAAACGTGTTTTTTTTAAGTACGCATTAAAATTAGTAATTAAATTAAGTTTTATTTTTTATTTCTGTGTAAATATTATTGAATTTCAACGTTATATAAACGTAGGTATATATACGTATTTCTATAAATAAAGGTCGATTTGGTTTCTTAAATAATTTTCACCGCTCAGATCGGTGAAATTGACCTATGTGCGTCGCTGCCATCTTTTAATTTTTATCATATTTCTAATTGGCACACGTAATAGAAATTAACATTAAAATTGCAATCAAAGGTTTTAAAACCCCGATTGCAATTTTAATATTAATTTTTATTATGATGTGTAAAGACGACTTAATATATACAGGGTGTAACAAAAAGGTCGGGACCCTGGATTATCTCGGAAAGTTGATGTTTTCGGAAGAAATGTTTTATACAAAAGTTGTAGGATACCAAGTTACCCATCATGAGGTGATATTGGTTTGACCTTGAAAGATCTTTGGAAAGTCACATCAGAGTTACATTGAGTTTTTTAAATGGGTACCCCTATTTTTTATTGTAAATTCTTGTAGCCGACGTCGAGAACTTTACAAAACAGTATAAGTAAAGTCCATTTGGCCAAGAACTATTCGAGATATGCGCCGCAAAAATTTAAGTATCGCCGGGCGTTAGCGTTATTTCGAGGTTTAGGGACTCCAAACAGCGGTCGGTAACCCAGCCAGCTAAGGCAAGATCGGTCGGTGATTCAGCCAGCTAAGGCAAGATCGGTCGGTGATCCTGCCAGCTAAGGCAAGATCGGAAGGTGATCCAGCCAGCTAAGGCAAGATCGGTCGGTGATTCAGCCAGTTAAGGCAAGATCGGTCGGTGATCCAGCCAGCTAAGGCAAGATCCGTCGGTGATCCAGCCAGCTAAGGCAAGATCGGTCGGTGATCCAACCAGCTAAGGCAAGATCGGAAGGTGATCCAGCCAGTCAAGGCAAGATCGGTCGGTGATCCAGCCAGCTAAGCCAAGATCGGAAGGTGATCCAGCCAGCTAAGGCAAGATCGGAAGGTGATCCAGCCAGCTAAGGCAAGATCGGAAGGTGATCCAGCCAGCTAAGGCAAGATCGGTCGGTGATCCAGCCGACGAAGCTGTGTTTCGCTGTTTGACCCCAGATAAATCTTTACCGGAGTAGCAGTCTTCGAAAAAGGTAAAGACAAGAGCGACTCGCTACCGTTTTCATCTTTCACACAGCTTCGTAATTGCCCGCGAAAAAGATCAACAACGGACAGAAAGATCCGAAGATAAACACCGCCGACGCAATCGTTCTTTTTCACCTATAGGATGGCTTATCTTTCAGAACGAGAGAGAATATCTCTTCTCATGATGCGGGGATGGGGTGATCGTCAAAGATCTTACAATGAAGTTAGACAGGTTTTTAACGAAACTTTTCGCGATGAAAACACAGCTATTTCGAAATCCACTGTAGAGCGAACGATCAGACGCTTTCATGAAACCGGTAGCGTGAAAAATCGCCAAATTCCAGGACGACCAGTATCAGCGACTAGTGAAGAAAAACAACTGGATGTTGCACAATCGTTTGTTGAAAATGTCCATCGCAGCACTCGCAAAGTAAGTCAGCAACATGACATTAGTCACATGGCTGTGCAAAGAATTTTGGAAAAAAATCAAGTTTTATCCGTACAAAATTCATCTGGTACAAGAGTTGAACGAAGATGATTTTGATCGTCGTATGGAATTTTGTGAGCTCATGATGAGAATAATTGACGATGACCCTAACTTTCTTTTCAATGTAGTTTTCTCGGATGAAGCAACATTTGAATTGAATGGTCCCGTCAATAGACATAACTGCAGATACTGGTCTGACAGCAATCCTCACTGGATGCTTGAAGCTCGAACACAATACCCTCAAAAGTTAAACGTTTGGGCGGGTGTATTGAATAATACTTTGATTGGTCCATCTTTCATTGATGGAAATTTGAATGCTGCAAAGTATGAAGATATGCTGAAGAATGAAATACTTCCAGCAATCAGAGGAATTGTAGGTGATGATATTTTTGCTCATACATGGTTTCAGCAAGACGGTGCTGCACCGCGTTATGGTAGAAATGTGCGAAATTTCTTAAACGCGGAATTTCCCAATCGATGGATTGGAAGAAGAGGAGAGATTGAGTGGCCACCTCGTTCTCCTGATTTAACACCGCTTAACTACTTTTTGTGGGGTCACCTTAAAAGCAGAGTGTATGCAACAAAGCCAAGAAATCTAGAGGAACTTCGTCTAAGGATAATTGATGAAGCTGCACTCATTGATCCCGAATTCATCAGGAATGCCGTATCCAACTTTTACGATCGATTAGCTCATTGTCAGACCGTAAATGGTGCGCAATTCGAGCATTTATTATAAAATCGCCTTGGCTGGCTGGATCACCGACCGATCTTGCCTTAGCTGGCTGGATCACCTTCCGATCTTGCCTTAGCTGGCTGGATCACCTTCCGATCTTGCCTTAGCTGGCTGGATCACCTTCCGATCTTGGCTTAGCTGGCTGGATCACCGACCGATCTTGCCTTGACTGGCTGGATCACCTTCCGATCTTGCCTTAGCTGGTTGGATCACCGACCGATCTTGCCTTAGCTGGCTGGATCACCGACGGATCTTGCCTTAGCTGGCTGGATCACCGACCGATCTTGCCTTAACTGGCTGAATCACCGACCGATCTTGCCTTAGCTGGCTGGATCACCTTCCGATCTTGCCTTAGCTGGCAGGATCACCGACCGATCTTGCCTTAGCTGGCTGAATCACCGACCGATCTTGCCTTAGCTGGCTGGGTTACCGACCGCTGTTTGGAGTCCCTAAACCTCGAAATAACGCTAACGCCCGGCGATACTTAAATTTTTGCGGCGCATATCTCGAATAGTTCTTGGCCAAATGGACTTTACTTATACTGTTTTGTAAAGTTCTCGACGTCGGCTATAAGAATTTACAATAAAAAATAGGGGTACCCATTTAAAAAACTCAATGTAACTCTGATGTGACTTTCCAAAGATCTTTCAAGGTCAAACCAATATCACCTCATGATGGGTAACTTGGTATCCTACAACTTTTGTATAAAACATTTCTTCCGAAAACATCAACTTTCCGAGATAATCCAGGGTCCCGACCTTTTTGTTACACCCTGTATATATATATATATACACATATATATGTATATGTATGCTTTGCGTTACGAGTAGATATATAATATAATATACATTTGCATTATATGTACATTATATTTTACTTTCATAAAACAAAATATAACCATGTGTTTTTTATATCTAATGTTTACAGTTTTATTTACTCCTACATATAGGGTAAACTCGAGTGAGATGGCCAGAGAGGAGAGATGGTCCATCCATGTTGTTTATTTGATACTAGATGGTGAGCTAGATTCAGAAAACATGGGTTGGCCATCTCTCCTCTATGGCTATCTCACTCGAATTTACCCTATTTTACTATAATTTTTGTAAATTGCAATAGAACTAACCTAGTAAACTGAAGTAACTGTCATAGACACAATTTTAGCTGTGGATCAAAGCTCAGATTTGCAGCGGCACCTAAAATATTATCAGACACATTAAAATTTGTGTCTCCTACATGTAATGTATGTGCTAATCGTTGCAACGCGTTCTAGTATAGTTATTCATTAAAGTGTCTGCCGTAGCTAAATTTTTGTGACCCTTACCTAACGTCTACATAACGTCTACAGCTAAATAAAAATGGCGACGCTGCTAAACTTTTATCTCTCCATATGTTACGACTAAAATTTAGCTACCGCATACAAATTCGTGCTGCCGCAGCTAATCTTTTTTTTCCGTGTAACTAGACAACCGATTCCGCCTTTTGTTTTAGAGGATAAAACCATTGTTTATGATCCTGCTGAAAAGTCGCGAGCTCTGGCGGAGTCATTTAGTAAAAACTTTAAAACAACCTGTATTCCCAAAGCTCGGATCTTAGCTCGCGGCGTGGTCAGGGTCGAGAAAAAGACGCGGAGGGAAAAAACGCTTACACTCGGGTTCTTTATCGAATATAGTTGTTAAATACAATTTATTAGTCAGTTCTTATATTTATAACAATGTCGCGTTTTTACAAATCTTTTGACCGCGTTTGACAAGATGAGTTAAATGCGAACGCAAGGCGGGGCGTATTAGTACGCCGAGTTCGTATGATCGGCCCGCGGCGACATTTGACGGAAGATGCGATCGTTGGGCGCGGTTGATGGCCCGCGCGGGGCGGCGCGAAAAGTGAAAGTAACGCGTGTACGTGGGCGGCGCCTAATTTAGGAGATTCGCGAAAATGCCTTAGAACAACGCGAGGCGTGTACGGCACGCGGAGCTATTAGATGCGCGTTACAATGGCGCGAGGCGTGTACAGCACGCGGGGCTGTTTAGACGAGCGCGTTGGAATGGCGCGTGGTATACGCGGCACGAGGATCTTGTCAAAAATGACAGGAAGCTACGTGTAACCGGGAACACCCGACTGGGAGGAGTACTCTCCTCCACAGTACATGTTGACGGCAACCGGGGACGCCCGGCAGGACAGAGCACGCTCTGTACGTTGCACGTCGAGGAAGGAATCACGGTCGGGAACGCCCGACGTACGGAGTACTCTCGGTACGGGTCGTGATCCTTGGCTTTGACAGGAAAAGCAATGCCGGTTACCGGGAACTCCCGGAAGAGACTAACAACTTGACCTCGCCGGCACGGCTCGGAGCTTCTGGAAAGCGGTGTCGACGATGGTAACTCCCAAGAGAGACCGAGCACGCTCGACCTCGTCGGCACGGCTGATGTCTAGGAGCTAGGATAGGGATCTGGAGTCGTGAGCAGCGGACAGGACGGAACGGCGGACTGTCTCACAACGGAGTCTGCTAATTAGGCGAAATCGTCGCCTTTTTATACCCCCTCGATTCGCTATTCCGGGAGCGGGGGTATCGCCGACGCGGCGGGGATGCCGAGCCGGAGCGGTAGGGGCGACGAGCGCTCCGGCGTCGCGAACAGGCTCGATAAGTTTCGGGCACTCTCGGATATCGATCGGTTGCTCCGAATCGATATCCGGCGGCGAGTGCGCCGACTTTATATAATTTAAAAAAGATGTGTGGGGGCATTCCGCCCCCCTGGTTTCGCCCGACGGGTGGTCGGCCGGGCGACTCGGCTGGTGGACGGCCGGAACGATGCAATTTTTGGGGGTGCATCGTTACAACTTCTCTTCTTCGTTGAATCTCACCTCCCCTCACGACCAAAAAGTGGAGGATTTTATGGTCTCTCTGGACGGGCTTAGCCCTTCCGTTGATCTGAAATTCTTAACCCCGCAATTAGTACAATATATTGTTGGCAATCTACCAAATAATAAGGCGCCTGGGCAAGATAAAATTACTACTATTATGCTCAAAAAATCATCTTTTAAAATTTACCTGCAATTATATTATATTTTTAAGGCATCTTTTAGATTGTTTTATTTTCCGAAGTCTTGGAAGACAGCGTTGATTCTGGCTTTCCCTAAACCTGGTAAGTCTCAATCTTCGCCTTCCAATTATAGACCAATTAGTTTGCTTAGCACTATGAGTAAAGTTGAAAAACTAAGTTTGAAAAGATTATCTTGAGACAGATAAATTCTTTTCTACGTGATAATAATATAATTATTAATGAACAATTCGGTTTCAAACCCGGTCATTTTACGGTCCTGCAATTTCTCAGAGTCACTGAATATTTTGCCATGGAAATTAATAAAAAACGTGATTCAGCCATGGTTCTGTTAGATTTGCAAAAGGCTTTTGACTCTGTGTGGCATGCTGGCTTATTATTTAAGTTAAATTCCATTAACCTTCCTTTGTACCTGATTAAGATTTTGAGGAGCTATCTTGCGGAGCGATCGTTTATGGTTTCCTTTCAGGGAGAATTCTCTCCCCTGTTTGATATTTTTACCGGAGTTCCTCAGGGGTTTATATTGAGGCCGATCTTGTTCAATATCGATATCAACGACATTCCTAAAGCTGCTAACACTAGCCTTGCGGTCTATGCGGATGATACGGCTGTTTACACCTTCTTGGAGTGCAGCTCTTCTTTCCATTAGACTCCAGAGGCATGTTGACGGTATTGTCCGGTTTTTTTCGGATTGGAAAATGACCATCATTCCGGGCAAAACTGAAGCAATAATATTCACCCGCAAATTGAATCTTCGGCCGCCGTTGATTCGTGTATTGAATCATTCAATTCCTTGGTCCCCTTTTGTTAGATACCTGGGTATTCCGCTTGATTCTGGCCTTTGTTGGCGCCAGGCTATTCACGATCGCTCCTGCAAGGCCTTAGGCAAGCTTAGGGTTCTCTACCCTTTAATTAACAAAAAAAAGTTCTCTTAGTGTGAACCTTAAGCTTTTACTTTATAAAATGTGTGTTCGCTCTGCCATGCTTTATGCTGCTCCAGTCTGGGCAGCCGCCGCTCGCTCACATCTTGATCGGTTACAAATTGTTCAAAACAAATTCCTGCGTATTATTCTTGGCTCGCCTCCTGATACGCCTATTCGTGTACTTCATGAAAATACTAACATGGAATGTGTCAAGGACGTTATTGTTAGAATGCTCGATAACGCCTATAAACCCGATCACGCAAATCCGTTGATTAGTTCAATCGGAGATTATAATATTGAAGATATTCCTATGCGTATCAGATGTCGCTTGCCGAAACACTTTTTCTCTTCTAGTGGTAATTGAATGAATAAATTTTCTGTGAGTCAGCCTTCTTGGTGAATGCTAATCATGGTGGGGGCTTGCTGATTGGGCTAAGCTTTACTTAAGTTATGTTTTATATTTATATATCATATTTATATTTATTTTATTTTATCTCTCTGACCATGCTTATCATTTCACTGTGATATTTTAGGCGCCTATACACGCCAATCTTTTATTTTTTATTTTTATTTATTTATTCATTCTTATTTATTTACTAATATTTATGAATATTTAGTATTTATTTATTTATATTTATTCATTTATGTACCTCAATTGTAACTCCTTTCCTCATCCATTTCCTTTTATCCTTAGTCCTTTCATCCGCTTAGCTTTTGCTTTTATTTTTATTTATTTTTTCATGTTTATGGGTTTTTTGCAACTTTTCCCATACCTTATGACACCTTTGGAACTAAGGCATTTTCCAATTTCAGATTTCTTATGATGTCGGTATTATTGTTCTTATATTATATGCAGGTTTGGTTTGTCCTGGGTACTGCAGTTCATAGTTCATTGGATAAGAAAAAAAAAAAAAAAGGCCGGAGCATCCGAAACTGCGTTGGGGCATTGTCTGGTTCGCTGTGTCACGCTACTTTGGAACTGGTGCTTTCCTGGAGTGTGTTCTGTCGGCGGGCCTTCTCTGACTTGCGTATCATCGCTGCTTCCTCGCCGTCGGCGTGGAGGATTCCTTGGACTCATCGCCTGGACACCCCTCCATCTCGGAGGGTAGGCTACCTGCAAGATCGTCGCTCAAGCGCAAAAATCATGACGAAGTATTGACCGGATCTTCAGGCTCTGATAAACTTCCTTGAGTTGAGGACTCCGACTTATTTCTACAAGGTAAATTTAATACCGCTAACCGCTTTCAATGCTTGTCCGACTCGGTCGATCTGCATGATGATGTTGGTGAATCTCCTTCGGGACCGCATGACTCCGGCAGCAAAAACAAGCACGCTCAGACTCACCAGTCTCGTGATACGACGGACCTGGATAGATCTATTAATACGCAGAAAGTTAATAAAAAGCCTCCTCCTATTTATTTTGCTTCTAAGATCCCGAATTACACTACTTTTACTGAATCACTTAAGCAATCTGTTGGAGAGAATTTCCATCTGAAATTTCTCGGGGATCAAGTAAAAATACAGTTCTCAAACATGGATGACTATACTGCATTTAAGAAATATGCTATAGCAAGCAAATACTTGTTTTACACTTTACTCTTTTCCAGAGGAGAAAACCATCACGGTCACTTTAAAGGGTTTACCGAATATTCCTAACCTCACAGTTTCAAATGAATTAAAGAAACTCGGCATTGATGTTAACTCTTGTACGATGCTAAACTCGGAAAATAGCTTATATGCTACTTATAGAATTAATCTGAGCGCTAAATTCTCATTGTCCCAGCTTCGGAAGATCAGATTTTTATTTTACTCGAGAATATATTGGGACAAGTATATAAATCGAAAGGCGGCGCTCCAATGTTTTCGTTGTCAAGCCTTTGGACATACCTCCACAAATTGTTTCAAGAGGCCACGTTGCGTTAAATGCGCTGAAAATTATATAACGTCGAGCTGCAAGAAGGATCCGAACTCTCCAGCTAAATGCGCGAATTGTTCCGGCGATCATCCGGCCAGCTACACACAGCGTCCGTCGTACTTGAAATTCCTCGAGAAACGAACGTCTTAGAACCGACCCTCTGGTTTGGCAAACAACCCGCATGCTAATAGAAAAAACTTGCTTACTCATTCTCCTCCCTTAAATGTAAATGTTCCCACGTTCCCTGACATTTCGGCTGTGTCATCAAATAGACTTGCTCAATACACGCCTCCGAAAATTTATCTCGAGGCAATGAATATAAATAACACTCGCGGCAATTTAAATTCTGCCACTTCGGAGGATATAGCTAGTTTTAACGGCCTTATCACTGAAATCAAAAAACTTAGTCAATTAGTAAACATAAATACTATGCTTACAGTTATCAAAAGTCTTAATAATAAATTGGCTTCTTGTTCCGACGGACTCAGCAGATTACAAGCATTTGTTGAGGCAGCTGAACTGCTTTAAAATACCCCCCCTTAATACCCCTCTCAAGATTTGCTTGTGGAATGCCACCAGCATCAATAATAAAGATCTAGAACTTTATCATTTTCTTATTGGTAATAGCATCGACATTGCTTTGGTTACTGAAACGTGGCTGCACCCTAACACTAACCTTAATTTTACTGGCTATAATATGATACGCTCTGATGCTCCGCGGGTGAAGGCTGGTGGCTTGGCCATTATCGTCAGCAATTCTTTGCGCTTTTATTTGGTGCCCACACCGGTTGTGGACGGATGTGAGTTGTTGCTGGTTAAGCTACTTTCAGGATTGAACTTTACGCTGGGTGTGGCATATATATATATTTCTCCAAGTATTAAGTTCAACATAAATCTGCTTGAAGATTTGTTTAGAAGTCACCACCGGCTTTTGCTGGGAGGTGATTTTAATGCCAAGCACCGTTCTTGGAATAACTTCACTAATAACAGTAGAGGTATACATTTACTTAGTTTCGTTAATAAAAATAATTTGAATGTGATTCATAGCTCGACTTACTCTCACAAAGCGCCGCGTAGATATCTTTCAAATATCGATCTTTTCCTATCTAAAAATATTAACAATAATTATTCTTGTTTTACCTTAAATGAATTATCTTCTAACCATTTTCCTGTTATTCTGGATCTAGATAGCACCTCTGTTGAGAGGAAGGCTTTTAAGTCATATAAAACAGATTGGGAAAAGTTTAAATTTTCTACATCTAAATGCAAAATTACTTATAACTTGTCTAATGAGACTGAAATTGATCTTTGTATAAATCGCTTGCAGCAATTTTTGTGTGGAGCTGCTAGACAGTCTTCTAAATTATTAAATTATAACTTAGATCTTTTTACTAATGATCCTTTAGTAGCCGCCGATTTAGATAAGCATATTAAACTTCGTAATTATTATCGTCGTAAATACCAACGTACTGGTCTTGATAAATTCAAACGCTATCGCAATACTCTCACTACCATTATTCAGAACAAGCTACGCGAAGCAAAGAATAAAAAATGGTCTGAACGATTATCGAAGGCCAAAATTAGTGACAACAGTGTATGGAAATTGACCAAATCTCTTCAAAGAAATAAAACTCCTGCGCCTCCTTTTTCTCTTGACAATAATATGTACGCGTATGATCCAGGAGACAAAGCTCAGCTGTTAGCTCAAAATTTTTATAAGGTCTATCAGGACGCTGATGGGCTTACTTCCCCTCACGATGATGTGGTCAATGAGTTTACCGGGTCTCTGGATGACTCTACGCCTGTGAGCAATCTTGAGTTTATTACGCCTCGATTAATATATGATATTATTAAAACCTTCCCCAATAACAAAGCCCCTGGCTCTGATAAAGTTACTACTTCTATGCTTAAGAATTCGTCTTACAAAGTTATGCTCCAAATCTACTATATAATTATGCACTCTTTTCGTCTTTGTTACTTCCCTTCTTGCTGGAAAACGGCTAAAGTCCTTGCTTTTCCTAAACCTGGTAAGCCTCAAACTTCCCCGTCTAATTATAGACCAATTAGTCTCTTGAGTACATTAAGCAAGGTCTTTGAGAGAGTATTGTTGACACAAATTAATTCATTTCTAGCTGAAAGTAAAATTATTATTAATGAACAGTTTGGCTTTAAGCCGCGCCATTCTACTGTTTAGCAGTTACTCCGGGTAACAAAGTCCTTTGCTATGGAAATTAATAAAAAGCGTAGCTCGGCCATGGTTCTGTTGGATATCCAGAAAGCCTTTGACTCCGTCTGGCACAATGCTTTGTTATACAAATCAAATCTCTTGGGTTTGCCGATATATATTATTAAAATTCTACGTTCCTATCTTCAAGATCGCTCCTTCTTTGTCTGCTTCGAGGGCGGCCAATCATCTGTTTTTGATGTTCCTACGGGGGTTCCTCAGGGCTCTATCCTGGGACCCATTCTATTTAACATCTTTATCAATGAAATACCAAAAAATCCCAAAACTGAGTTGGCAGTATATGCGGATGACACCGCCGTTTACACCTCGTCGTGGTGTCCGGCGTTGCTCGTCCTCAGGCTGCAAGAGCATGTTGATGCCATTGTCCAATTCTTTCGAGAATGGAAGATGACAATCAATAATGAGAAAACTGAGGCAATAATTATTACCTGCAAGGTATTCCCGCAGCCTCCTTTGATAAAGATGGCGAATTATAGTGTTCCGTGGTCCAAAGTAGTAAAATATCTAGGGGTCAATATTGACTCGGGTCTCCGATGGAGACCTGCTGTAAATGATAGAGTCTCTAAAACTCACGGTGCTCTAAAGAAACTTTACCCCCTCATTGCCAAGAATAGCGATCTTCTTCTTAAATATAAACTATTACTATACAAGATTTGTGCCAGACCGGTCTTACTTTATGCCGCTCCTGTGTGGGCACCCGCTAGCAGATTTCATCTTGATCGTTTGCAAGTTATGCAAAACAAATTTCTGCGAATTATTTTAGATCTTCCTCGTGATACGCGAATATCTGACCTGCATGCTCAAGCGCAAATCCAGCCTATCAGTCAAATTATGAGAGATATGATCAATAAGGTCTATAAATTAGAACATGATAACCCGCTTATCAGTAACGTTGGCAATTACGATGTTGATACAATTCCTATGAATATTAGATGTAGACTTCCCAAGCACTTCTTGCAGAACCAGATGTAATATATTCTTGTATATATTAACTTCCCGTTATCCCTGCTCCTTCTTTTTCCCCTTTTTTTTATTTAGCTTTGACATGGGTTTTTTGCACGTTTTTCCCCAAACTCTACACTCTGGAGCCAACCGTTTTTCCAAGAATCTAATTATTAAGCATATTCAATCTATTTCTGTTATATGAAAAAAAAGCAAGCCGGAGCATCCGACGTCACGCTGGGGCATTGTCTTGCTTCGCTGTGCCAGGTTTCAATAGAGCTGATACGTTCATTGGTTTGCCTTGCTGCTTGCGTGCTTTCTTTGACCGGCGGTTCCTCGCTGCGCCTCCTCCATCGGCGTGGAGAAGCCCTCGGATTCTACTCCTGGACTCCCCTCAAACTCGGAGGGCAGAAACTCTGCTAGATCTTCGTTCAAGCGACATGCCGATGTAGAGTCGACCGGATTTGCAGGCTTAGATAAGCTGCCTCGTATCGAGAATCTTGACTCACTTACTCAAGGTAAATTCGACTCGAGTAATCGCTTTCAATGCTTGGCTGATTTAATTGATTTGCACGACGATGAAGCATCTCCCTCGGAACTGCATGCTATTGGCGATAAGACCCGCTTGCGCCGTTCTAATGAAGAGTCGGCTCAGGATAATGAACCTGCTGCTACTAACCTACAAAAAGCCAGCAAGAAGTCTCCTCCAATTTATCTTGCCTCCAATATTCTCGATTACGTCAAGTTCACTGATTTGCTCAAGCAATCTGTTGGTGAGAATTTCCACCTTAAGTATCTGGGGAATCAATTAAAGATCCAGTTTTTAAATGTCAGTGATTTTATACATTTCAAGAAGTTCGCTATTGCCAAGAAATACCGCTTTCATACTTATTCCCTGCCGGAGGAAAAAACAATCACTGTCACACTGAAGGGCTTGCCTAATATTCCCAATCTCACCATTACTAATGAATTGAAAAAACTCGGAATCGATATAAAATCATGCGTCATGTTGAACGCCAAAAATAGCTTATATGCTACGTATAAAATTAATTTGAGCGCCAAATTCTCGCTGTCTCAACTCAGAAAGATCAGATTTCTTTTTTATTCTAAAGTCTATTGGGACAAATATATCAACCGTAAAATTGTCCTTCAATGTTATCTATGCCAAGCGTTTGGACATACTTCCTCTAACTGCTTCAAAAGACCTCGCTGCGTCAAATGTGCTGAGAATCACATCACATCAAGCTGTATCAAGGATTCAAATTCTCCGGCAAAATGTGCCAACTGCTCAGGCGATCATCCGGCCAGTTTTTCAAACTGTCCTGCCTACTTGAAATTCTTAGAAAGAAGAACGGCCTCCTCCCGACCCCTCGGACTGGCAAATAATCCGCATTATTCTAGCAAAAACTTGCATGTTAATTTGGAAAACTCTCGTTCTCAAATTCCAAATCCTAACTTTCCTATGCTCCCTGACTTCTCGGTCGTGTCAACTAGTTAACGTTTACATTGCTCTCCTCCGAAAACATACCTCGAGGCCTTGAACACCAATAATTCTCGGAATGATGTAGGCACTGCCTCATCGGGGGATTTAGCTGGCTTTTATGGTCTCATAACTGAAATTAGAAAGTTGAGTCAGTTCATTAACTTAAACACAATGTTTACTGTAATCAGAGACCTTAATATCAAGTTGACCACATGCACTGATGGTGTTAGTAGATTGCAGGCATTTGTTGAGGCGGCTGAATTGCTTTAAAATGTCTCCTCTAGTCTTCCCTTTGAAGATTTGCTTGTGGAATGCCACCAGCTTAAATCATAAGAACTTGGAACTCCACCATTTCCTTCTTAATAACAATGTTGATGTAGCACTGATCACTGAAACGTGGTTGCATCCTAACACTAGTCTAACTTTTTCTGGCTATGATACCTTACGCTCGGATGCTCCGCGTGTTAAAGCTGGTGGCTTAGCTATTGCTGTAAGCAAGTCTTTGCGATTCCATACTGTCCCCGTCCCGAATATAGATGGTTGTGAGTTGCTTTTGATCAGACTGTTATCGGGCTTAAATCTCACGCTGGGAGTTTCATATATTTCACCCAGTGGCAAGTTTGATTTTAATAGTTTTGAGAAACTATTTAAAGATCACCATCAGTTATTACTAGGCGGTGACTTTAATGCTAAGCATCGCTTGTGGAATAATTTTTCCAACAATAGTAGGGGCATTAATCTTTTGCAGTTCATTAATAAAAATAATTTGAATATTATGCATAGCTCAACGTATTCTCATAAAATTCCGCGCAAATATTCTTCTAATATAGATATCTTTCTATCCAAGAACGTTAATAATAATTATTCCTGCTCAACCTTTGAAGAATTATCCTCAAATCATTTTCCTGTTTCCTTAGAACTTGAGAACTCCTCTTTTAAAAAGAAATCTTTTCAGTTACGTAAAACCAATTGGGAAAAGTTTAAACATTCCTCTTCTAAATGGAAAATAACTTATAATTTTTTACGAAGGAAATCGATAGCTGTATTGATCATCTGCAGCAGTTTCTCTGCAGGACCTCTGAACGGTCTACGAGTGTTGCTGATTTTAACCTAAATCATTTTACATCTGACTCTAGTGTGGCTGCTGATATTGATAAACATATGAAACTACGAAATTACTATCGTCGCAAGTTTCAGCGCACAGGTCATGATAAATTTAAATACTATCGTAATGTTCTTACTTCCATTATAAAAAATAAACTTCGAGATGCTAAAAATAAAACATGGTCTACGCGCTTGATGAAGGCCAGAATCAGTGACAATAGTGTCTGGAAGCTGTCTAGGTCCTTGCAGAAAAATAAAACTCCTGCACCTCCGTTTTCCATTGATAATAATAGCCCTTTTGCCTACGATCCTAAAAAAAAGGCGCAGTTATTGGCTCAAAACTTTCATAAAGTTTATCAAGACGCAGATAAGATTACTTCCCCTCATGAGGAGGTTGTTAATGAGTTCGTTAAAACTCTTGATGATACTACTCCTCATTGTGATCTTGATTTCATTACTCCTCGTCTTATTTATGACGTCATTAAAACTTTTCCTAATAATAAAGCTTCTGGCTCTGATAGAGTGACTACTGCTATGCTTAAATATTCTTCTTATAAAGTTATCCTTCAAATCTATTATATTATCCTATTCTCCTTCCGCTCTTATTATTTACCATCTCGTTGGAAAACCGCTATGATGCTAGCCTTTCCTAAGCCTGGTAAGCCTCAAACTTCTCCGGCAAACTTTAGACCAATTAGCCTCTTAAGTGTTTTGAGCAAGGTCTATGAGAGGGTTTTATTGACCCAGATTAATGCCTTTCTATGAGATAGATAGAACCCTTTATTCTGCCCTTTTTGCGGGGTACAGAAGGACTCCCGCTCCTTTTACAAAAACAAAAACAACCAACAAACAAAAATTCCGCAAAACAATAAAAAACCTCGCCCATTTCTTCTTCCTTCTCACTCCCTTCTCTGTAACTCCCTTCTTCTTTGCCCTCGACAACTCCACTCTCTTACAGTTCTCCTACGCTTACCGCCCATGTCCTCCGCATTCGCTTTATCTCGCTCGCCATGCCGCCCATTTTTCTCTCTCTATCGCCTACCCTACTAACCTTCTCTCATTTTCTCGCACCGCGTTTCCTACCCGCCTCTCGCCACGCTCCGCTCGCAAAAATTCGCAAAATCCGCAAAATCCGCAAAAATCCGCAAATCGCTCCTCTCACTCCCCGCCTCTTCTCTCCTCACACCCTCTCTCTCTCTCTCTCTCACGCTCTCCATCCCTCCACTCTCTCCCTCTCACACCTGTCCCTATCCGTCCGTCCGTCCTCTGTCCTCCCCTCTAACCTCCCACACCCCTCCCATCCTCCCTCTCCTTCCCTCCCGACCCCTCATCCTCCTCCTCCTCCTCCCTAATAGACGTCCTCCCTTCCCTTCTCCCTTGCAACCTCTTCATCCATCCCTCCCCACTCCCATCGTCTTTCAAAATTCTTAAAATCTCCTCCGTCCCTCCCCCCCTACCCTCACTCATACACACTTCCACCACGTGACCCCAAGTCTCCTCCTCTCCCCCACAAAGCCTACAACTCCTCTCTTCTTCTCCCTCCCAATATTTCCCCTCTCTCATTTCATTTCCCAGTCTGAATCTCGCTATCCTAACCATTCTCTCTTCCTTTCCCTTTGCTTCCAAATACCTCGGTAACCCGATTGTTCTTATTTCCTTATACCATTTATTCCACCTGGATCTCTCAATCTTTTCAAATCTTTCCTGCATCTGTATCTCCTTATCCCTTTCTTCCACCTCTCCCCGTATGTCCTGGTTTCCCTTCAATACACGAATAAATCTTTCGCCTTTCTATGAGAATAAGGTTATTATCAACGAGCAGTTTGGTTTCAAGCGACGTCACTCCACTGTTCAACAACTTCTTCGTGTGACTGAATATTTCGCAATGGAAATTAATCAAAATAGAAGCTCGGCTATGGTTTTGCTTGACATTCAAAAAGCATTTGATTCTGTCTGGCATAGGGCATTACTTTATATACTTGATCTTATAGGTATACCTAAGATATTATTAAAATTTTACGCTCTTATCTTGAGGATCGCTTTTTCTTTGTGTGCTTTGAGGGTCATCAGTCATCCGTTTTTAGTGCTTTTACTGGAGTTCCACAGGGCTCTATTCTGGGACCAATTCTGTTCAACATTTTTATCAATGATATTCCTACAAATTCAAAAACTAACCTAGCGGTTTATGCAGACGACACCGCGGTCTACTCCTCTTCCTGGAGCCCGGCGTTGCTTGTCCTCCGACTGCAGGAGCATGTCTATCAACAATGAAAAAACCGAGGCGATAATTATTTCCCGCAAGAGATTCCCGCAGCCTCCATCTATAAGAATGGCGAACTATGATGTTCCTTGGTCCAAAGAAGTCAAATATCTTGGTGTCTATATTGACTCTGGTCTCCGCTGGAGAAAAGCGATTACCGATAGGATTTCTAAGGCTCATGGTGCTCTTAGGAAGTTGTATCCCCTTATCGCCGAAAATAGCGATCTTCAACTTAAGTTTAAACTGTTATTGTATAAGATTTGTGCCAGACCGGTCTTACTGTATGCCGCTCCTGTCTGGGCCCCGGCATGTCGGACCTATCTTGATCGTTTACAGGTAGTGCAGAACAAATTCCTCCGTATCATCTTGAATTTGTCTCGATACATTCGTATTTCCGATTTACATGCTCAGGCCCAGATAGAATTCATTATTGGGATAATTAAGGACATGATCACTAAAGTTTATAAATATGATCATGATAACCCACTCATTAGCAATGTAGGTAATTACGATGTTAATGAAATTCCGTTGCGAATAAGATGTCGGCTACCTAAGCATCTTTTACAAAACTCCTGATGAAATTTACTCTCTGAGTATCTCTACACCCTCTTCCCTCTTCTTCCTTCCTTCCTTTCCCTTTTGATTTAGCTTTAAATTCTCTATGGGTTTTTTTGCAAGTTTTTTCCATCTTATTCACTCTGGAGCAAAATCGCTCGTCCAATTCTCAACTTTATGCTTTTGTTTTAATATTTAACTTTTAATGCGGGTTACAGACTTGTTCGTGGGAACTGCATCGAGGCTCAAAGGATCTACACCAAAAAAAAAAAAATCGCCGGAGCATCCAGTCCTGTCCTGAACTCGAACTCGACACGACCACTCCTAGCAATCGCTCCACCAGGTTTGGTGCCCTCAACCTTTCCTTCGTACGGAGAACGGGTGCCCCCGTTCTCACCCGGGTGCCCCCGTTCTCACCCGGGTGCCCCCGGAGTACGAGCTTCCCCGACCGGGTGCCCCCGGCCGGTATTACCTGCTTCCGGGTCGGGTGCCCCCGACCCTTCCGCCGTACCGAGGACGGGTGCCCCCGTCCTCAGCCGGGTGCCCCCAGTGTACGGACTCGCTCGACCGGGCGCCCCCGATCGAGCTCCCTGACCAGCCCGACCTACCTATTAGTATTAAGTCCGCGATCGTACCGCGACCGCGTTACCTTTAAGTCCGCGCCCGCGATATACCTCTGAGCATTAAGACTGCGACCGTACCGCGACCGTATTAGCCTTAAGTCTGCGCCCGCGATCTACCGCTTAGTATTAAGACTGCGATCGTACAGCGACCGCGTTAGCCTTAAGTCCGCGCCTGCGATATACCGCTTAGTATTAAGACCGCGACAATACCGCGACCGCGTTAGCCTTAAGTCCACGTACAGACACACACTGTAATCCACCGACACACTTGCGGCCCAGCAGGGCACACACAGACACACACACTTGCGGCCCAGCGGGGCACACACGCACACATACTTGCGGCCTAGCGGGGCGTACACACACACACACACTTGTTCACCCACCAACGTGTATCACAAGGAAACGAATAAACTGAGTGTGAAGCAGAGCAGTGTCTCGACGCATTTTCTCGACCCTGTCCCCCGGCGAGCAAATTCCGAGCGACGGGAAAAGTGTAGTGTTACAACCGTCTTAAGTATATGTCTTAAGACGCTAATACGGCTCTGTGATTAGTTCATGATATCTTAAGATTGTACTTAAGACGGTCTTAAATATAAAATCCGACTATGAATACCGGCATAGTGTCTCTTACAGACATGGAGTCTTTTACAGACATGTTGTTGTCTCTCTTACAAACATTATATCTTTTACCGTCTAAGACGTAATGTCTTTTGCAAAACGTAATAAAACACAAATTTTGCTAAATTATGTACTTTGCTACGGTACTTAATTACTTTAAATTTATTTTGACTCCAATAAACTTCAATTGTATTGCGCGCCTCTTCTTCGAGATCATATGGTAGATGTTTAAAGTTATTTATGGCTTTGTGATATAATAGCATAGTATCCGTGCTTCGCAAAGGTGTTCGCAAAAGTAAATAAAAACTAATAAAAAAAGAGTATATATAAATTTGAATAAAGCGAATCATGTTGATGTAGAAAAACGATAAAGTGAAATTCGAAATATAACATTTGATAAAGAAATAAAAAAGAGGATTGTAGTAAAAAAAATAACGCAAAAAATATCTACGACCTTTTTTTCTACTTAAGGACCTCTTTGTAGACCACATTGGTGGTTCTCCCCTCAGGTGCTAGGATCATCAGGCTGCTGGGTGAGCTCACCCTGGAGCATACCACGCTGAACTGCCCATGTGAGAAGCAGTCCTCACTTAATTCAATTTTTGGTTTTATAAATTGTTGTTTTTGTTTTTTTAAAATTGGTTTTGTGATATGTGTAAAAAAGAAAACAACACAACGATGAAAATATGTCAGGATGTTTATCCATTAATATATCAGCGATTGTATGTCACCTTGAGTTTAAACTGCAGTCGGCGCCAAAGGGGAGGGTCAATAATGCGGTTTTTGCGTCCCCTCCCGATTTCCATAAACAGTTTTTTTGTATTGTACGATCATTAGGAATGTCAAAAATAACAATTAGTTAAGAAAAAACTCGATCCATAAAGCCAAAATTAATTATTAGTCTGCGTATAGCACTATGGTATACCCACTATGGTACACCTAAACTCTTTTTATGATAAGTAAACTAATAAAATATTTTCGCTCATTATAGTGCACTGACACTATGTTAACGTCATTTTACACTACAATATATCGTCCCCAAGATAAAGGTAAATACAGCTCATGGTAAAAAAAATATTTTTTTTATTATTTGATGTATTCTACAGGTTAATGACATTTTTTATTAGACTCTGGGATAAATCTCGCGGACACAAATCAATTTTCTCGGTATCTTCAAGTAGAGCTATTTAAAGAAATATTCATAATATTCTTAATCTCTACAGAGATCTTATATTACTGTTTAATTGTTTTATTGTATATAGACAATATTTCAATAATTGAAGGTTTATTGTGACCATAAAAAAAAACAGATGATTCAAGTGATCATCTGAGTCTTAAAAAGGTAAAATCTTTATAAAAAATCTTTGAGCTCGCATAAAAAGTTACTTTATCTGCAATTATCCAAAAAATCTAAGACGTGCTACTCCGGCATTGAAAAAGAACGTATTCATAGAGAAAGCCACTTTTATGCAAGTTCACGGATTTTTAATACAGACTTTTACCTTTTTAGGACTCGGAAGATCACTTGAATCATCTGTTCTTTTTGACATAGTCACAATTAAACTTTTTTTATTGAAATATTGACTACAATAAAACAATTTGAGTAAATCTCGAATATAACGCCCCCCTCCCGATTCCTTTGTTTATAATTAATATTTAAAATATCACGATGTCGGTAAGTATAAAGAAATGATAATTGAAACGCTAATTTATAGAAAAATCATTAATAAGGCAATAGTTAAAGCAGACAACAGTTTGTGTTTTTGGTTAAAGCAGAGAATACTTACTCTGTATTTCTACTATTTTCGGCTTTAACCAAGATTATAATTTTAAAATATATAATTATGTGGAAGTAATAGGAGGAAATAACATAATATGATCTAATTATATTCGTAAATTATCATTTTCTTATACTGACATTGTGATATTTTTTAAATTATTTTTTTTAAAGTAATTGTTGGGCTGAGTATAAGAACCGAAAGAAAAATACATAGAAATTAATTTACAGTAGATACTGTTGTGCCGCTCCGTGCACGAGTATTGGGATCGCTATCCGCGGGGAAGTCGTCGGGAGAAATCACAGACTCAATATGATTTTTACTTTTGAACACTTTAATAAATTCAAGTTCTCTTTCAATATACAATAATCTTTCTTATTATTACGCGTTACAATTGTCACTGACTCGAACTTTGACTTTGAACTGCCCTCCCGATCCCTGTCCTCCGCTCTATTTATTCCGTATCGTCGTCAAGCGGGATCGGTTCAGGGTCCTTGCGCGGTCAGCGTTCCGCGAACCTCTCTAGGTCGCGTCGGTTCTCAGTAGAGAGTCTGGCCGCGCAGTCAGCTGTTATGCTGACTCGCGCTTATTACATTTTAATTCGTGATTTCTTATAATCGTATCATAACAAGTAATATTCAATAATATGTAATATTTAATGCATATCGCAACGGTTCGGGTTGCAACATCCCTCCCCCTTTGGGAAGAGAGGAACTACGGTCGGAGTTTCTCGTATTTTACAGACTTTATCCTATCTTTATTCTTATCTTATCTTAATTTTAGAGGTAGTATCATTTTTATTATTTTCTTTTACAATGGTCTCTTACATCTAGTCGTTGTTCAATATAATATCGCGGTGTCGCTTTCTCTTTTTGCTGTTTCGCTTGCGTCGAGTGCGCTTCGGCCGCTTGCCGTGTTGTATATATGTTCTTGGATAATCTTAGGCTTACGCATGGGATTTAGGTTTAAGTTTATGGGTAATCCCGTTTTATTTTTATTTCTTTTTATTACATATAATATGGCTAAACATATAATAATTATCATTGTTCCCGTGAAGCCTGAGATTATCGGGTACGTTGTGTATTTATGTATATCTACGTCGTCTGTTGTTAACTCGGTATTTATTTCTCCTAATTTTCTGCTTAGTTCCAAAATTTCCATTGGGTTTGTTACAACCTTTTTAAATTTTACTACGTCATTAACGTCTGTCCGTTGATTTGTCCTTTGTGTATCTGTGAACGTGATGTTGTAGTCGGGCAGATGCGTCTGCACATACGTCGTTCTTTGTTGCGTGTTCGTCTTTATTGTAATGTCGGGCGTCACTAATTTGCATTTACCGTTTAATGTTATCCGTCCTGTTCGTTCAATTTCTACTTTTTGGCTTGCTTGGTTTTTACATGCTATCTCTATGGTTTGTCTCTCTTGCGTCGAATATAGCCACGCGTTCGGGTTATTTAATGCTAGCCAAATAGTAGTTTTTTCGTGTATGCTGCGAACGCTGCAGCGGCTCGAATATGTATTTAGGGTTACATAGGATTGTATTTCACATGGCGCGTTATTGTCTACGTGAAGGACGAGGAAATTTTGCTCGCAAACATATACATTATTGTCTCTCGTACATCTATTTAGTTCGTTGTCTATAATTGTGAAATAAGTTCGGCTATCTTTATCTATCGCGAATACTCGTTGGTTTATTTCTACAAATGCGAATGTGTCTTCACTCTTATGTACGGGTAAAGGGATTGCTTTTATTATCTCGTACATCGGGTACGTAGAAAGTGGAAATTGTACAACTGTGTAAATGTTTGTACCGTCGTAATACGCGCTAATCTTTACGAATTTTTCGATTGTGGCCCAGTTTTCTGGCGTTATTAAGAATGGAAAATGGGTTCCTTGGGGTATTTGGGAAGCTATCTCTTGTAAATTGCTTATTATACTTTCTATTGGGACTAACCTTATATTAACTATCCCGTTTTTCGCGCTGGTTAGATGCTCTATGATGTCTGTCATGTCGGTTGTCAAATCGTCTATGATCGCTTTTAATATGAGGAAGTGTTCGTCTAAATCTTCCCGGCGTCCATATCCGATCTTTTCATGCAACCAGCTTTGTCGCATCTTCTCTGTTATGTTTATAAATTTATCCTCGTTCTCTTGTAGAACTTTTTCCACATTGCCTACGTGGGCAATTGTTGCGTTTAATACATTTAATTGGTTTTTTACGGCGTGCTGTAGCGTCCGTTGGTTCTCTTTCACCATCTTTAATTGTTCTGTTATTAATTTTTCGTCGTCAGCATCCATGGTGCCGAACAATGTTTTTGCTATCGTACCCAATCCATCGATGAATCCTCTTCGCGTTTTTCTTGGAAGTTGATACGCGATTTTCAACCGGCTCAGTATCTTCGACACTTGTTCGTTGTCCTTTTCGGTTATTTGGAGGAAGGTATGGCAAGTTTGTTTCATATCTTCCTCTAATGGCTTGTCATGACACAACGCTCTGGTTTGCGCCATGTAGTTTTGTAACTGCTGATAACGGTGGTCCATTGCCCTGACATCCAATTTGATCACCATTTTCCAAGTGGAATCGACCTGATTTAACTCTCCGATTTTTTCGAAGAATATACCCGGCTCATTGTGGAAGGGTAATACCTCGAATGGAAGTGCAAGGTCAGGTTTTACTCTTGCGAAGTGCTGGACGAAGGCTAATGTCCTGCAAGAATAGGACTCGTTATTTTTCTCCGAATTTATTTTATTGCTTGGTTATAACTTCGCTTTGATTTTTCTTTACGCTCGTTTAGTCTTGAGCTAACGTTGTGACAGGGTACAACATGAGGTGCCGAACTTGTAACTTGTATTTCGAGCCGGCAAGTTGCAATGCGTGCTTACGCACGTATTGGTTGCGCGCGGCGCACCGTGGTGCAAACAGTGCTGTAAGTGGGTCGCCACCCCCGCGGTATGAGGAGGTTGTCAGGCGAGCACCCCCTCCCCGTTACGAGGTGCCTCAGGTGTACCCTTTGCGGATCCTACAGGTGACCCTGGACGTAACCAGCGGTCGGAGAACCGTAAGCCTAATTTGGTAAGTGCCTATTATCTAATTTTAACTTACTCTTACTTGCATGTTTTATTTATTTATTTATCTACGCCTTATGTTAAAAATTAATTCTTTTGCTGTTTCTTTCGGCTTAGTGTTCTATAAAAGCTTTTATTCTATTTACGTGTACTTTTATGCTTCTTCGCCCCATTTTGAGGGTGTAATTGACCTCCAAATTCTTTTCAATTATCGTATATGGACCTATCCATTTCGGTTCCAGTTTTTTTGATCTACCTCGACGTACGGTGTCGTCGTGCAATAGTACTTTTTCTCCCACCTTAAAAGTGGTTTCATTCGTTTTCTTATCGTAGGTTTCCTTTGCTTTTTCTTTTTCGGTTCGCAAATGTTCCTTTGCGACTCGTTGCGTTGCACGTAATTTTTCCTTCAGCTCTTGCACGTAATCGTCATACGTGTACGTCGGCTTCGGCGGTTGCGACAGTGCCGTAGGTAGTGTCGCTTGGTGCCCGTAGATAAGTTCAAACGGGGTGAACCCTGTAGCTGTGTGCGAAGTCGTGTTATACGCGAACATCGCATAGGGCGTCCACTCATCCCAATCGGTCTGATCTGCGTTAATGTAATGTCGCAGATACTCTGCTAGCGTTCTATGAGAACATTCTAGCGCCCCATTACTTTCGGGATGGTACGCCGTTGTTTGAATTTTCTCGATTTTCAACAGTTTACACGTACTCTTAAAAATTTCGCTTAGAAAATTTGTACCTTGGTCGGTTAAAATTTTTTCTGGAATGCCATATTCAAAAATTATTTTTGTTACGAACTCTTTTGCGATAGTATTAGCTTCCTGGTTAGGTATCGGTATTGCCTTGCTAAACTTTGTTAGATTATCCTGAAATGTGAGGATGTATTTATTTCCGTTTTCGGTCATTGTTAACGGTCCTACTATATCTAGAGCACATTTTTCGAATGGTCTATCCGCTGTGTCCGTGATTATTAAGGGTGCTTTAATCTTCCGCGACAATTTATTTTTCTGGCATAATTCGCACTTGGAGATATAGTTTTCGACATCTTTCGTCAGTCCTCTCCAATTATGCGTTAATCGGATTCTATTTATCGTGCGTTCTACTCCTTGATGCCCTCCTATCGGTGCATCATGATATTCATACAGTATTCGTCGTTTCTCTTCTTCGGTATATCGTCTTTCGACGTTCGTGTTATCTCTTTCGTCCTCCTCTATCCCATTAATGTCGGCGGGTACGTACCGACTTAACGCGTCAGCGTTTCTGTTCGCTTGACCGGCCTTATGCACGATTGTGTTGTCGTATTCTTCTAATTTTAGCCTCCATCGAATCAATCGTGATCCTGGGTCATTGACATTAAATAACCACACTAAAGACTTGTGATCCGTTACTATTGTGAACTTTGTTCCATATAAGTATGGTCGGAAATGTTTCACCGCCCATACTATAGCTAGTAACTCTTTCTCCGTAGTGCTATAGTTCATTTCCGCTTTATTTAGTATCCGGCTAGCATATGCTACGGGTTGATCTTCACCGATCTTCCCCTGTGATAGTATCGCTCCGATTGCGTAATTTGACGCATCGGTCGTCACTACAAACTCTTGCTCAAAATCCGGGTATTTTAACACCGGTGCTGTAATGAGCTTTTCTTTCAGTATCTCAAAAGCGTTTTGTTGCTCTTGTGTCCATATAAATTTTACGTCCTTTTTCGTAAGTTTTGTTAAAGGTTTAGCAATCGCTGAGAAGTCTTTTATGAACCTACGATAGTATCCAGCTAGACCTATGAACGACTGGATATCCTGTACTTTAACAGGTGTTTCGAATCTCTTTACGGCCTCCAGTTTCGTTGGGTCCGGCGAGATTCCGTTTTCAGTTATCACGTGGCCGAGATATGTGACCTCTTTTCGGAGGAATTCACACTTATCGGGCTGTAATTTGAGATTATATTTCCGCAGTCGTTTCAGAACTTCTATGAGCCTCTTATTGTGCTCTTGTAGGCTAGCTCCATACACTATTATGTCATCTAGGTACACGAGGCATTTCAAACCTAATAGGCCGGCTAATACCGCTGTTATTGTTCGTTGGAACGTCGACGGGGCATTCTTCAACCCGAAAGGCATTCTGTTATATTCATAATGCCCATACGGTGTAGAAAATGCCGTTTTCTCTTTATCGTTCTCGTCCATCGGAATTTGGTGGTAACCCGAGGCGAGATCTAATGTTGTAAAGTACTTTGCGTTTCCCAATTGATCTAATATATCTGTTATATTAGGTATTGGGAAGGAGTCTCCGATTGTTAAATCGTTTAATTTTCGAAAGTCTATAACAATTCTTAATTTTCTCTTTCCGGACGCGTCTGTTTTTTTCGGCACTACCAGCAACGGCGCATTCCACTGGCTCGTGCTGGGCCGGATAATTTTGTTTTTTAACATTTCACCTACTTGCCGATTAACTTCGTCTTTGTGCTTCTCTGGCAAGCGGTACGGTCGGACGTTGACCGGTGCGCTATCCGCCTTTGTTGTAATTTGATGCGCGACGATGTCGGTGCACGTCAGCGGTTCTCCTTCTAAGTGCAGCACGTCGCTATAATCTCTACAGATTTCTGTAATTGATTTCTTTTCCTCCTCATTTAGGTGGTTCGTTCGTAGCAATTTCTTTACTCTCTCGCTACGCGGTAATAATTCGTTCTCATTTTCTATTTGAACCGTATTAAATTTTGTTGGTCCATCCTGGCTGAGTTCCTCTATTTTTATTTGAGGCATCAGCAACTCTACCGTCCTTTCGGTAGTATTTAGTATGCTTACTGGGCATAAGAAATTTTCCGGTTGTACTAGGCAGTTGCCTATCAGGACTCCGGGTGCAGTTTCCTCTGCTTGTACTATGCCCATGCCGTTTTTATCCGTAGCGACTTGTATGATCGTTTCGCTACGCGGTTTTAGAGTCAGCCGTCTGTACGGGTACAATCTCAGGATGTTTGGACCTATATTAATTTGATTGGTCTTGTAACTGTAAGAAGCTTGGTGTTTCTTAATGAAATCAACTCCTAATATCCCGTCATAATCGATCGGGAAATCATTTTTGACCACATGCATTGTATGCTTGATTTGTCGGTCTTCTAAATCGATTGTGGCGTTAATTTTACCCAGCGTTTTCGCTTCATGGCTTGTTACGCCTGTAATTGTTATTCTCTCATCTTCTATCAATGTATTTTCCTTCAAATGCTTTGCTTTTATTATGGACATTTGCGCTCCTGTGTCGAACAACAGGCTCGCTTTTTCTTTCTTTGCCTCTTTTATTGGCACAGAGACTAAATCTAGCCCTGCATGCTCTCGCGGCTTGTCCGCCATATGAGAAATCTGGGATTCGATTGCCAGTCGACGCGGCTTTGTCTCGTTTTTATCTTCCTCATCGCTACTCGGCGGGGACTTATTACGAGTTTTCCTTTTAAATGTGTTCGCGCCGTACTGATTATTTTTCCCTCGCGCTCCACCCTGTCTGTTGGGATTAAATCGTTCCCTTTTCGGCTTACCATTGAGCAGCCAACAATCCTCGCGTAAGTGACCGGGTTTTTTACAGTAATTGCAATATTTCTCTACGGTATTAACGCGGGATGTTTTCTCGGGTTTCGGTAATGGGAAGCGGTTCGTGTAACGGCCAGTACGGCACTCGCGTCCGTGGTGTCCGTACTTGCCGCATTTGTAACACTCAATTCCCGATTTATTTTCGCGCGTTTGCGGGGAATAAAAATTATTTCGGAAACGAGGCGGATTTCCGCTCGGTCCGTTTACTTTCTCTTCCGCGCTCGCACCTGCTATTGCTTCCTGCAAAGTAGCAAAATGCTGCGCTCGAACGATTAGTTTTATCTCGTCACGTAACCCTAGTTGAAAATTTTGTAGCGCTTGCTGTTGTATAGTTTCTAATATTGTACGCTTGCTTTCGACCGTATGAGTTTTACCCTCGATCATTGAATCAAATAGCTCCATTGCCAGGTTATCGGTTCTTAGACCGAACGCTCTTGCGCTTTCTCCGGGCTTCTGCTTTAATGTGTTGAAATTCAACTGTAGATGCGTCGTGCTCTTTCGACTTAAATAACTGACTTCTAGCTCTTTTTTAAATTGTGCGAAATCTCGGATTTCCCGTGTTTGAAAATCTAACATGGCTCGACCTTTTAACTTTGTGCATAGCACGGCTTCCAGTAATGTTCCTTCCTCGATCGGATGTATATTTTTCATCGCGTATGTCGCGGCGCTCAAAAATTCCTGTAATTTATTAGAGGATCCGTCGAACTCGGGTATCATGCCCCGGGCCTCTTTTAAACTTAGATATCCGACTGCGCGTTCCGCTTGGTTTCGGATATCGTACAACGTTCGTCCGTACGTGACGTCGGACGGAATATTGGTTTGCTCGCGTTGTTCGCGGTGATCGAGATTTGCCGTTTCTAACTGGTTTACACGAGCCTGTAGTGTACGAATTCCACGTAATATTTCATTTAACACAGTATCCGTTTCGTTTTTGTGTGACGTTGTTTTCCTTTGTGAAAATTCTCCCTCGTTGCTTTTGCGTTGATTTTCGGCTTTTGTTTCCGCCATTTCTTTTTGATTTATGTCTTTTGACGCGGAGTAGTATTCCTCGGGATTAAACTCGCTACTATCGTAGGAGGTTAACGAGTATTCTCGTCGGTGCGAGGTTCGACTGTACGTGCGGGTCGAGTTTTCGGAGAAATAAAACTCGTAGGTAGGATCTAACAATTTATCCTCGGGGCAGTGATGTTGCACGACAGTCGTGTCTAGATCGTCAAAGTCAAATTCGCGTTCTGTGTAAAATTCGGGTTCGGACTCGCTATCGCTCGAAAATTCCGCGTCTAGATTTCGGCGCACGCTATCTCGTGTGTCGCGTTCGTCTACTGTTTCGGTACGCACGGGTTTATTTCTACGCGCGCGTCGTGACTCTTCGCTGTGGAGCCACGATTCGTTTCGCTCGACTGGACGATTTTTTTCGCCCTCCGACATTTACCGATTTTACAAGTGTTTCTGTTACGCTTTACAATAATGTGATTTTTCTCGACTTACATTAATGTCGATAACCGCATGCTGCTTTCGTTGCGCTGCTGGCCTGTCGGTGAGTCACGTGCGGTAGGTCGGCGCCTTCTCGGGTTTCAAATCTCCGTTGATGTCCCTCGTCGGCTGCTACCGGTGTTTCTCTCTCTGCTTCTCGTTCTGCTGTGCTTCCTCTTGGGATGATTGCACTGTCTGACGATTTTGGTCACCTTACAGATGTCTGGACTTCCTGGACTCCGGTGCCGCTGGATCCCACCGCTGCCACCAGAAATGTTGTGCCGCTCCGTGCACGAGTATTGGGATCGCTATCCGCGGGGAAGTCGTCGGGAGAAATCACAGACTCAATATGATTTTTACTTTTGAACACTTTAATAAATTCAAGTTCTCTTTCAATATACAATAATCTTTCTTATTATTACGCGTTACAATTGTCACTGACTCGAACTTTGACTTTGAACTGCCCTCCCGATCCCTGTCCTCCGCTCTATTTATTCCGTATCGTCGTCAAGCGGGATCGGTTCAGGGTCCTTGCGCGGTCAGCGTTCCGCGAACCTCTCTAGGTCGCGTCGGTTCTCAGTAGAGAGTCTGGCCGCGCAGTCAGCTGTTATGCTGACTCGCGCTTATTACATTTTAATTCGTGATTTCTTATAATCGTATCATAACAAGTAATATTCAATAATATGTAATATTTAATGCATATCGCAACGGTTCGGGTTGCAACAATACGAAGGGTTCTATAATTCACCCCTGAATCTAGATTTGCGCCATTAGAGGTTGATTAAAGCAAAATCCTGAATTATGTTTTTAAGCATTTGTATGGGTGACCTTCGTAAGCAAAAACCAAGTCGATACCTTACCGGGCCTAAGAAGATATTGACAAATCCGTGAAAACACATTTTACCCCTTTTCACCCCCTTAGGGATTGAATATTTAGAAATCCCTTCTTAGTGGGTGCTTACGTCATGAGAGGAATACACTCCCCGAATTTCATGTTTCTAGGTTCAGGGGTTTGGGCTGGGCGTTGATGAGTGAGTCAGTCAGTCAGGACATTTGTCTTTATATATATAGATAGATTAACGAATCTCTGAAAACACATTTTACCCCTTTTCACCTTCTTAGGGATTGAATTTTTAAAAATCCCTTCTTAGTGGATGCTTACGTCATGAAAGGAATACACTCCCCGAATTTCATGTTTCTAGGTTCAGGGGTTTGGGCTGGGCGTTGATGAGTGAGTCAGTCAGTGAGTCGGGACATCTGTCTTTATATATATAGATAAATTTAAAGTAATTTATTTAATTCACATTATTATTACAATGTATTTTAATGCCATTGTATCTAGTTTTTTACGTAATTTTAAAATAAATAATAACAAAATTGGTAATACTGAAGGAGAGGGGCCTCCTCTCCGATTTCGATGAAATTAGGCTTAATCGACGCGTTTTTGCACAAAACGAACGAATCTGGCAGAAAAATGCCCCGCTCGGCCCCGCGACGCGAGATATTAACTGCTAAAGTTGACGACTATCAGGTTATGAAACCTGTCATACCGACGCGATGTAGCGACTGGTAGCGACCACGAACATGCCCTGCGGCCACATGCGCATGCTCCGTAGCCGCACGCGCATGCAAGAGAAGGTCACGTGACAACTGTCTGCTTGGTAAGTAAAACAATTTGAAATGTTGATTCTCTTTTGTTAATTTCACGAGTCCAATAGAGGATTTACACTGTGTTCGATGTTCGACGTACGACAATCCGACAATGAGACTGCACGAGTTTTTCGCCGTAACACACGATAGAGAAAAGTTAATTAATTATTTAATCGAGCATCATTTAATTGATAAAGAAATACAGTGTCCAAAATGTAATAATAAATTAATAATTGATACAAGTAATGTCAGATTTCGATGCCGGAAAACATATTATAAAAAGAATTCCAGCAAAAAATATGTAAAAAAACAATGTCAGTTCAAAACAAGTGCAAAATGTGATACGTGGTTTAGCAAGTCAAAGTTAAGCTTAGAAACCGCATGCCGACTGACAGCATACTTTATAATGTTACGGCCTCCGTGACATCAATTTTTGTGCACGGAGTTACAACTTTCCGAGCATTCGGTTGTTGATTGGGTTTCCTTTTGCCGAGAAGTAAGTATAATTTTATAAATTTAATACATGAAATATAAATATTTTGAATATATCTGTAGCAAATTTATTTTAAAATGATATAGGTTTGCATATACTGGGCCGAAAATAATTCGACTAAACTTGGAGGCCCCAACACAATTGTCGAAATAGACGAGGCTAAAATCGGCAAAAGGAAATACAACCGTGGCCGAATTGTCGAAGGGAAATGGATCTTCGGTGGATACGAACGCGATTCAAAAAAAATATTTCTTGTTGCGGTTCCGGATCGTACAGAAAAAACTTTGCTGGGCATTATAAATGAGTGGATCCTACCTGGGACGACGATCATGTCAGATTGTTGGAAGTCCTACAATTGTTTAAACAATGAAAGCTTCCAACATCTGACCGTTAATCATTCCATCAATTTCGTCGACCCAGATACTGGTAAGTATAAACATTTTAAATAGTTTACAAATTTTTAACTTTATGATATATTATAAAAAAAATTAAGAAATGTATAAATGTATATTGACACTTTTTTAAATTTTAGGAGCCCACACCCAGCATATAGAACGCGTTTGGAGAGAGGTAAGAGCTAATATGCCACGGTACGGAACACGTACTTCACACTTAGTGGGATATTTAGCTGAATATCTCTTCAAACGCATTCATGCTTACGAAGATCGGTTGAGCAGTTTTTTCTGTACGATTGCGGAAATGTATCCACCGAAGATCCATGCTGAAGCTGAAGCAGATGTCGCGGAGGCTTCTACAAGTGCAACTTAAAAAAGAATATTTGCTAAACCACGTATCACATTTTGCACTTGTTTGGAACTGACATTGTTTTTTTACATATTTTTTGCTGGAATTCTTTTCATAATATGTTTTTCGGCATTGAAATCTGACATTACTTGTATGAATTATTAATTTATTACCACATTTTGGACACTGTATTTCTTTAGCAATTAAATGATGCTCGATTAAATAACTAATTAATTTTTTTTTATTATGGGTTACAGCGAGAAACTCGTGTAAAATAATATAAATATATACTTTCCATATACCAACTATTCTCTGCTTTAACAAATTATTTCTGTGTAATTTGTTAAAGCAGAGAATAGTTGGTATATGAAAAGTACATATTTATATGTACTGTTTATATACCAACTATTCTCTGCTTTAACAAATTATCTCTGTGTAATTTGTTAAAGCAGAAAATAGTTGGTATATGAAAAGCACATATTTATATGTACTGTTTATATGCCAACTATTCTCTGCTTTAACAAATTATCTCTGTGTAATTTGTTAAAGCAGAGAATAGTTGGTATATGAAAAGTACATGTTTATATGTACTGTTTATATACCAACTATTCTCTGCTTTAAAAATTTTATGTCTGTTTAGTTAACTTCAACGCTTAATATTTGTAACAGAAATAATTTGTGTTCCAAAATATTCTCTGTTGTAATGAAAACCACAAACGTGAAAAAATATTGGGTTGTCGGGAAAGTCATGACGTATTTCGTGCAACAGATGGCTCTAGTTCAGTTTTGTAAGTACTAGAGTCATTCGCATGTACGTTATTGCTATGTCATTTGACAGCTGACAGTTCTAGCTTTATTCTAAAAAAAAAAAATGAGCGATTTGGTTGAGTTTTGGAGATTTTACAACAAGTTGAAAATGGAAGACCAAACTGTGCATTTTCGCCATATTTTACTGTTTTACTTCCTTAAAGGGAAGAATGCGCGTCAAGCTTGTGAAAAGTTGCTTGACGCGCGTTTTTCGCTTAAAGGAAGTAAAACAGTAAAATATGGCGAAAATGCACAGTTTGGTCTTCCATTTTCAACTTGTTGTAAAATCTCCAAAACTCAACCAAATCGCTCATTTTTTTTTTTAGAATAAAGCTATAACTGTCAGCTGTCAAATGACATAGCAATAACGTACATGCGAATGACTCTAGTACTTACAAAACTGAACTAGAGCCATCTGTTGCACGAAATACGTCATGACTTTCCCGACAACCCAATATATTAAATTTTATTATTTATTAATTGGATTAAAGTTGAGATCTAACATTTCTTTAAAATAAACGTGATAACTGTATACACGGCTGCGTCGAATATGTCCCAATTCCTACAAAGTATAAAAAACATAATAATCAATACTTATTTGATATATACTTATCAATTGAAATTAAAACAATTACCTCGTGATTTAAATAGCTAAATCTATCTTTAATATTGCGCTTCCTTTCCGCTGTATACGCATTTTTTAACGTAAAAGTTAATATATCGTGCAAAAAATCTTCGGATACTGCATTTAGATATGAGAAATTGACAAGGATCATTCGATTGTGATCTGTCAGATTTTTATTCTAAAACATTTTCCGGATGAATTTGGGCCATGTTTTGGCATCGCCAACAACATCCTGAACCGCTAGCCACGGGTTACTGTTCAATTGCTCTACTGAATATGACATTGTAAATATTTGGGAATTGCACAAAACAATATATGATATGTCATTGAAGGTTGGGCGCGCAAGTACATCACTACACATGTGACCACGGAGCATGCGCATGTGGTCGCGAAGCATATCCGTAGTTGCTACATCGCGTCGGTATGGCAGGTTTCATAATCTGATAGTCGTCAACTTTAACAGTTAATATCTCGCGTCGCGGGGCCGAGCGGGGCATTTTTCTGCCAGATTCGTTCGTTTTGTGCAAAAACGCATCGATTAAGCCTAATTTCATCGAAATCGGAGAGGAGGCCCCTCTCCTTCAGTATTACCAACAAAATTAATATAATCACCAATGTGACTACAAAATACTACGATTACAATTAAATTGATTTATTTCGAACAATCGAACAAAGAACAAACACTATAATGTCTAATGTAAAAAGATATGTATTCCCTCGTGTATTCCATTTGCATATATACAGGACATTTGTTGACATCTAATTTTTTTTTAGTTTTTATCACATAGTACATAGTACATAAATAAATTTGATTGTGTTTGCTTATCAACATAAATTACAATTTCAAAAAGTAAGCAAAACCCGTTCGTAATTAAATAAAGACGTTTATAATTGATAAATAATCGTCGGCTTTATTTAACTTTTCTCTTATATGTTCGCAATTCTTCCACTGTCTCCTATCCTTAAAATTTTTTCGTTAATAAATTTATCGTGGAATAAGGAAGCAAAAGTTTTTTTTTTTTTAAATAATTGGGCTGAGTATAAGAACCGAAAAAAACACATAGGAATTAATTTACAGGAGATACAAAAAGTTCTATAATTCACCGCTGAATCTAGATTTGCCTCTTTAGAGGTTGATTAAGGCAAGATCCTGATTTATGTTTTTAAGCATTTGTATGGGTGACTTTTGTAAGCAAAAACCAAGCCGATATCTCATCGGGCCTAAGAGATATTGACGAATCCGTGAAAATAGATTTTAACCCTTTTCACACCCTTAAAGGTCGAATTTCTAAAAAACCCTTCTTAGTGGATGCTTACGTCATGAGAGGAATACACCCCTCGAATTTCATGTTTCTAGGTTCAGGGGTTTGGGCTGGACGTTGATGAGTGAGTCAGTGAGTCAGTGAGTCAGTGAGTCAGTCAGGACATTTGTTTATATATATATATGTGCGTGTGTTATACAAAGCTAGATATGCCATCTCGAAAATATTGACAAAGGAAAGACTAACATTTAAGAAATAAAACTTTTAAGAAAGAAAACATGTTTTGCTATAACATCTATATATTCGCATCTGACTCACTCTTATGTTCTCTTTCGCATGAAGATAAACATCCATATTAATTACTCTACATCATTTACAGGCACGTTCTCTTTTTCTTGTTCTTTGTTTCTCGTTATGCGTTCCTTGGCATGAGCTAACCATATTTTAATCGGAGCAGAAATCTTGTCATCTGTCGCATCAGAAAATGATTTTCGTATCACACCTGAAAAAATAACATATTTTTATTGTTCATTATTTCTAAATATTACAACAAATTTGTCTATGATAATTTAATTTTAGTATTATACTATTATAATTATAATTATTTAAATTCAGTACCAAATAATTATATGCTTTATCTCTAATATACAAAGATACTAATATACTAATATACAAAAATACTCTAAATATATCAATATTAGTAAATATATGTTTTATAATTAATAAATTAATAAATTATTAACAAATATGTAGGAACACGTCTTTCAATTTGTGCAGGAATTATAGCATAATTCCTATACAAATACGTCTTCGATTCATTATCAGTGTAATGCATATAAAGGCTGCGTTGCGATATTCATTCCTATTGGTATACGATCTCGAGACATTCACGACGTCTGTTGTCTGTATTTAGTTTAGTTCTTTAGTTGGCATTAGCATCGCTACAATCGCGTTATTTCTTTAGCTAGCGCCCCTCTTGTTCAACTTCACTTCCTTCCGTACATTCGCCTGTGCAACGTACACTGTATACTTGTCTTTACACTGAATATATTAATTTACTTTAACAGTAATACGAGTGTAATATTTATTTCTCTCGCAATCGGGCACGCTTTATCCAACAAAGGTTATGGGCCCAGTCTAGTCCATTTGCGGGTGAAGTAATAGTTTCCGAGAACAAAACTTTTATAGTTGTGTACGCAAGTCGCGAAGCAAGATGTCCGACACGAACGCGAGCACGTTCCTTCCCGTCGCAAGATTGAGAGGCAGGGAGAACTACACAACGTGGAAAATAGCCATGGAAAACCTGTTAAGTTTGGATGGCTTATGGAAATCAGTTTTCGGAGACGAGACAAGCGCAGAGAAGATCGCGAAGGCGAAGGCGAAGATAGTCCTGAGCGTGGACAAATCACTGTATATACACGTGGCGAAAGCGGCCACGGCGAAGGAAGCATGGCAAAATCTTCAGAAAGCATTTGAAGATACAGGGCTCACTCGGAAGGTCGGTTTACTTCGAAAAATGATTACTACAAGGTTAGATAACTGTGAATCCATGGAAAAATATGTAGGCAAAATCATGTCAGCCGCGCATCAGTTAACTGCCATCGGATTCAAAATAAATCAAGAGTGGCTCGGCACGGTGCTATTGGCGGGCCTCCCTGACCAGTATCAACCAATGATCATGGCGCTGGAAAGTTCAGGAATGCCAATAACGGGAGACTCAGTGAAAACAAAGCTTCTACAAGAGTCGAAGTGTATCGATAAATCGAAGCCTTCATCAAGCGGTGATACGGCCTATCACGTGAAGAGAAAAGACGTGAAGCACAAATCAAGATCGAGAAACGTTAAGTGCTGGTCGTGCGGTAAATACGGTCACGTCGTGAGTGAGTGCAAAGACAAAAAGAAAGACGATAAAGAAAATAAAGACAGTAAAAGTCACGATCGCGAAAAGAAGAAAAGTGACACAAACACTAAAGTAGCTTTCCTTGCTAACAGTTATTCAAGTGCCGGTGATACTGCCTGGATAATAGATTCGGCGGCGTTGATGCATATGTCACCGTATAAAGAAAACTTTACCTCTCTAGTGAAATTGCACGAATCAAAGGTGGTCGTCGCGGACAGTAAGAAATTATGTGTCGAAGGGAAGGGCACGGTTTCGTTATCGGGATTGGTAAACGGCGCGATTCGCGAAATAATCGTAGAAGATGTGTTGTACGTTCCCGAGCTCAGCGTAAACTTGCTGTCAGTGCGTAAAATAACCGAAAAAGGTTATGTTGTAAAATTCGACCGAGATGCCTGTCAAATAATAAACGCGAACGGTGATATGGTGGCGGTGGCTAAACCGACGGACAATATTTACAGGTTAGTACAACCGGTGAATACTGCATTCAGTTGCAAAGAAGACAATAGTTCGATATGGCATAAAAGGCTCGGCCATCTAAATAGAGCGAGCATGAAGCTCCTTCGGGACAAACACGCGTTCGGTTTAAAATTTGATGATCCGGATGATCGCCCGTGTGAAGTTTGTGTGAAAGGGAAACAGGCACGTCAGAGGTTCTCTACGAATGAAAGAAGAGCGTCGAAGACCCTGGAACTTGTGCATTCGGACGTCTGCGGGCCGATGGAGGAAGCATCTATCGGAGGCTCGAGATATTTCGTATTGTTCATTGACGACTACACGCGAAGATTGAGCATATATTTTCTGAAGAATAAAAGCGAGGTACTTGACACCTTCAAGACTTACAAGGCGTACGTCGAGAAACATACGGGTCACCGAATCCTGGCGTTGCGGTCCGACAATGGACGTGAGTACGTGAATGAATCATTTAAAGAATTTTTACGTACAGAGGGGATTCAGCATCAATTGACAATTCCCTATACGCCGCAACAAAACGGCTTGGCGGAGCGCTATAACCGCACAGTTGTAGAGAAGGCACGTTGCTTGCTTGCGAACGCTGGACTTCCAAAGAAATTTTGGGCAGAGGCTTGTTCGACAGCGGTGTATCTCATCAATAGATCGCCGGCAAAGCGGCTCCAGGGCAAGACTCCACATGAAATTTGGTCGGGAAATAAACCCGATTTGTCTCACTTAAAAATTTTTGGTTGCAGGGCTCTTGCGCATATTCCGAAAGAACTTCGTTACAAATGGGATCAAAAGGCAAAATCCTGCTTGTTCTTGGGATATTTAGAGCACACCAAAAGGTACCGACTGTACGATGAAGAAACAAGGAAGATCTTTAGGAGCATGGACGTGGTCTTCTATGAAAATTCAGCAGAAATCGGAAAGACAGCCTGCATGATGCCAATTGCCAACGACTCGGAAGAGGTTAATGACAACGCAGATTCAGTGGGGGACTCCAACGATCAGGAAGAAAGCTATGAAACACCAACTGAAGATGGTGAAGACAACGTATTAACGGAAGATGATGATGATTTGGATCATGAAAGTGTGTCGGCGCCACGCCGTAGTAGCCGAACTCCGAAGCCAAGGAGCTGGCTAAATTTTATTACATATAAGGTGTCTGTAGAGCCCATAGGAGCTGAACCTACAAGTGTGAAGGAGGCGCTAGAAGGTCCAAACAGTAAGGAATGGCGCTTAGCAGTGAAGGAGGAGCTCGATGCATTAAAGAAAAATAAAACATGGGAACCATGTTCTCCACCGAAAGGAAAGAAGATTCTCAGAACGAAGTGGGTCTTCAAACTGAAACAAAATCCTCAAGATGAATCACGACGCTTTAAGGCAAGGCTGGTGGCACGAGGTTACAAACAAATACCAGGTGTAGACTACCACGAAACATTTTGCCCGGTGGTGAGATTCAATACATTGCGATGTCTGTTTGCTGTAGCAGCCAAGAAGGATTATGATATTGATCACCTGGACGTGGTGACAGCCTTTCTCAATGGCGAGCTGGATGAAGAGGTGTACATCGAGATGCCGGATGGACAGGTCGGTAGGCTCAAAAAGGCACTATATGGTTTGAAGCAGGGAGCTTACGCTTGGAACAAGAAATTGGACGAGGACCTGAAAAAGTTAGGATTCACACGATCAGAAGTAGATCTCGGTTTATATATCAGAAAAGAAAAGGATGGAAGCGTAATATATATAGCTGTATATGTGGACGACCTATTAGTATTTTCTAACAACAAGAAATTAAAGCAATGGATCATTGAACAATTAGAGCAGAAATTCAAAATGAAGAATCTCGGTCCAGTTTCAAGGATTTTGGGTATCAATGTACAACGAAACAGAAAGAACAAAGAGATTGTTCTTGACCAGAAGGACTACGTAGAAGATATCCTGAAAAGATACAACATGGAAGATAGCAATCCGGTTAAGACCCCACTTGACATAAACCAGAAGCTAACAAAGGAGATGGCACCGAAGAACGAAGAGGAAGCGGATGCAATGAAGAACGTTCCATATAGAGAAGCGCTAGGGAGTTTGATGTACGCGTATCAAGCTACTCGGCCAGATTTAGGTTGTGCGATTACAACACTCGGATCATTTGCAGAAAATCCGGGAAAAGCCCACTGGAATGCACTGAAACGCGTGTTACGTTACTTGAAAGGGACAAAAGACTATCGATTAAAATTCAGTGATTCGAAAGAAATGAAATTGGTAGGATTTAGTGACGCGGATTGGGCTGGGGACGTAGATAATCGGCGTTCCACGAGCGGATATATATTTTTGTTAGGGGGTAGCGCTATTTCATGGTGTTCAAAGAAACAACAAACAGTCTCGCTCTCGACGACAGAGTCGGAATACATTGCAATAGCTTTAGCAAGTCAGGAGTTGCTATGGTTAAGTAAATTATTAAATGATATTGAGAGTTCGAGTGTTAGTAGCCCGATAAAACTTTACTCGGATAATCAAAGCGCGATAAAGCTTATTCATTCGAACAATTACCATGCTAGGTCAAAGCATTTCGATACGAAATATAACTTTGTTAAGGATAAAGTAAAGGATAAAGTTATTAATTTGTTGTATGTTTCCAGTGAGGAAATGGTTGCAGATGCGCTCACAAGGCTGTAACTAGCGAGAAAATTAAGTTTCTTAGTAGCAACGTAGGCTTAAGCGCATAAATTTTGTTCAATTAAAAGTTTTTTTGTAACGATAGAGTCTCGAGCTCGAGTGGGGGAATATTGGTATACGATCTCGAGACATTCACGACATCTGTTGTCTGTATTTAGTTTAGTTCTTTAGTTGGCGTTAGCATCGCTACAATCGCGTTATTTCTTTAGTTAGCGCCCCTCTTGTTCAACTTCACTTCCTTCCGTACATTCGCCTGTGCAACGTACACTGTATACTTGTCTTTACACTGAATATATTAATTTACTTTAACAGTAATACGAGTGTAATATTTATTTCTCTCGCAATCGGGCACGCTTTATCCAACAATTCCTAGTACTGAAAATCAATAGTGTACGTAACTAAAAACTTTCAGAAGTGGCAGTAAATATCAGGAATGCAACTTGTATTGCACTGACAATGAATGAAAGATGTACGAAAGTAACAGGCAATGGAATCATGAGAAAGAAAAGCAAGACAAACATGTAAATTTATTATTATTATACTTACTTAATTGTTCCACTGGCGTAAGTTCGACCATGCAATTTCCTCTGTGACAATTTATTTTATATTACCACTGCTGCAATATTACCCCTGCTGCAACATAAGAGTTACAGTTAATAAGATGATAATAAGCTTCATTTCTCGATCAATAAAATAATGCTCACAATTATAAGTACAACAAAAATATGTGAATATTCACAATTTTGAGGTTACTTTACGTAAAATTACTATATAAGTAGAAATATATAGAAAAATACTGTGTCTAATACGTTGCTGAATAGAAGATAATCCGAAGAGCTGTTTTAAAATGCTAGACTTGAGTAATAGTTATATTTTTATGCGACTTTCTAACAACGTAACCTCTAATTTGTGAACACGGGTTTTTCCATTAAATTATGAAGTATATGCATAACATTTCATGAAAATTATATCCAAACATGTATTTCATAATTGTATTTTGTGTTTGTTATAATAATATTTTAATAAAAATAAGGATTACCTCGGATTAAAAGATCACGTCCACGGGTACACGATGTAGCGATAAACATTGACACAGAGGGAAGAGGCCGGGGCGAAGCCGGAAGAGGCCGACATCAGCGCGACGTCGGAAATTACGTGTACTAAAAACGTACATCTCACGTATCCCAGGCGAAAGCAACACGCCACGAGCGGACTTAGCCGATTCGGCGTCGTCGGCAAAAGCAAAACGTTACGAGCGAACTCGCGCGCCGTCCCGACCCGTATTCAATTTATAAATTCTGAGTAGTATACGAGACGAGAATTTATACGTACGAAAAATAATATACTACTCAAAGATATTACAAGTACTTCCTAAGAATTTACGAAAAAAAATATACTACTTAGAGATATTACAAGTACTTCCTGAGAATTTACGAAAAATAATATACTACTGACAGACATTACAAGTACTTCCTGAGAACTTATAAAAAATAATGTACTATTAGAAATGTTATAGAAATGTTCGAAGTATATTATATACGGTACGTATATTCACAGTACGAGTACAGAATATTCGAATAATATCATGTGCTGTATGGGTCTGCATATAACATAACCTCCAAAATACGCAATACAAAGAGCTATTTATTGTTAATATTCTAAATAAAATTAATAATTGTTATATTACTTACCAAATAAGTTTATATAAAGAAGTAGTATTACACTATTCTTTACGTGTTTTAATCGAGAAAAGTTTGCTGTCCACAATAAATTGTGACTGTTGCAAAATCAACTCGTAGAAAATTCACTCAACAGAGCAGAATTATTACTCAATGAGTGTATCTACACCACGGTATATACACCGTGATCTACACTGATGTTCATTAAACGAGTTTATTTGAGTGTAGACTAGTGTAGACATAGACTTCTATATATTACTAGACTGCTACCTCTCCGTAGTCAGAACTGAAGCAAAGTAGAGGGGGTAATCGGCAGCTATTTTTTGGAGACACCATGTACCCGGTGTTTCATTGACTTAGTTTACATGCTCTCTCTTGCTCTTTTTCGCTCTCTTTATTGCTTTATCTCGCTCTTTCTCGCTTTTTTTCGATCTCTCTCGATCTCTCTCGCCCTTTTTTGCTCTTTCTCGCTTTTTCACGTGCTCTCTCGCTCTTTCTCGCTCTTTCTCTTTTTTTTTCTTTTTTTCTTTTTTTCTGTTTTTTTTTTTCGCTTTTTCTCGCTCTTTCTAGCTCTCTTTTGCTTTCTAACGCTCTTTCACGCTCTTTCTTGCTTTCTTTTGCTCTCTCTCGCTTTCTAACATTCTTTCTCGCTCTGTCTGGCTTTCTAACCCTCTTTCAAGCTCTTTATCGTTCTCTTTTAATCTCTCTCGCTTTTTCATGCTCTTCCTTGTTTACTCTCGATAAAAAGGATTCGATTAAAGCCCGTGTCAGATTACGTATTGCGGACGCGGATCGGATTGAGAATGCGGATCGCGGATGGGAATTCAACCAATCACAGACGAGCAGCTCGTCTGTGATTGGCTGAATTCCGATTCGCGATAGGCAATCTCAATCTGATCCGCGTCCGCAATACGTAGTCTGACAATGGCTTAATGATCATCAGTGTATGTATGTACATCTAATAAAGCAGTCAAATGTGATTGGTTTTTAGTTTTGGATCCAACAAATCATATTTAATTATTTTAGAGAACGAGAGAGAGAGGGGCGAGAGAGAGCACGAAAGAGCAGAAAAAGCAAGAGAGAGTGTCAGAAAGCGTGAGAGAGCGAAAGAGCGAGAAAGAGCAAAAGAAAGCGAGAGAGAGCGCGAGAGATCAAAAGAGAGCTTGATAAAGCGTTAAAAAGCGAGAATGAGCGAGAGACAGCGAGAAAGAGTGAGAAAGATCGAGAGAAAGCGAAAGAGAGCAAGAAAGAAGCGTGAAGAAACGTTAGAAAGCGAGAAAGAACGAGAAAGAGCGAGAAACAGCGAGAAATAGCAAGAAAGAGCGAAAAAGAGCGAGAAAAAGCAAGGAAGAGTGAGAAAGAGCAAGAGAGATCGAGAGAGAGCGTTAGAAAGCAAGAAAGAGCGAGAAAGAGAGAGAGAGAGAGATAGATATGTTTATTTATGCCCAAGCATAGCTATAGGGCAAGGATACAATATACCAAGTTACAATTATACTGTAAAGGAAATACATCAGTTGTGAACAATAAATCAGAAAAAAAAATTACATAATTCATAAACTACATAATACACAGTATAAAGTAACAAGAATCATAACATATGATAATGTACAACTTAAAAACTAAACGCAACTAAAACTAATCGACTTAACACTAATAACGCTACTTAAAGCTAATCGACTCAATACTCAATACCAAAAACTCAACACTGCCACTCAAATGCCTGACACTTTTACCAACAGCAATCAAAAGAAAAAAAGAAAAATAACATATTAAAATCAGAGAAAACTGATAGACTCAGTCAGTCTCAGATACCTGCAGAAATGATCGGAGAAGACTTTTAAATAATGCAAGAGAAGATGCAGATGTTATATTGCCATGGAGAGAGTACCAGAAATAGATTGCAGAGATGTGAAAGGAGTTTCTGTATGTAACCGTTCTATGAGCAGGAAAGTGGAAGGTCTGAGAAGGGGTGACAAGTCGTTCAGATTTCCTTAGCAGTGGATCGGGTGTAGTAAAAAGTTCACGCAGGTAAAATAGTGAACGCAGATGGATGACCCGATACATCTGGCAGCCCAAGAAATAAAGTCTTCTATTTTCGACACGGAAGCGGCAGTGTGGTCTAGTGGTAGAGCGCCAGACTCGCAATCCGGGAAACCGGGTTCGAGTCCGCTTGAATACACTGGAATTTATTTCCAGAAACTGCGCCCCCCATGCGAGAAAAATTCTCAAATGGGAAAAACTGGGCTCCGTCTTTCGGAAGAGACATTAAACCGTTGGTCCAAATACTATATGGCAATATCCACCATGCCAGGGTGCTGTGGGCTAATCACCCGCACATCTGAATTTGAAGCGATTACTGAAACCTCCTTGGAGGCCCTAATGCTCCGCGAGGAGTAAAAGGATCTATACATACATTTTCGACACGGAGCCATCCCAACTGACGCCTATACGGAGTTATATGTTCATCACGCCTGAGATTGTAGATAAATCGGATACTACAGTTTACTAGCCTTTGTAATTTCGTGTTTAACTCGTCAGTCATGCTATGATAGACTAGACAGCAGTAGTCGATGTGAGGCATCATCAATGTGACGACAAGCTTTATTCTTATTGCAGTAGAGAGAGAGAGTTCTTGTTGAACTTGAGGTTATATAGCGCATAATGAACTTTCTGTGAGACAAGCAAGATGTGCTTCTTCCAGGAAAGACTAGACGTAAAGATAACACCCAAGTTTCTTACCTCACTCACAAAAGGTAGAGGCGTATCATTCACAACTACATGTGGTAAAAGGTTGAGATCAATGTTGCTTATATGAGCTTGACTACCGAAAATGATAACCTTTGACTTAGCCGGATTGAGTTTGAGACCGTTCAATTCGGCGTAATCAAAAATGGCTTTAGCATCTCTAGTAATCAACTCAAGACCACGAATAATGTCAGCCGGTGGACACGAAAGATAAATCTGAACATCATCAGCAAATAGCATGTGATATACATAAAGCAAAACACGGCCTATATCGTTGATGTAGAGAGAAAATAACAGGGGACCAAGCACAGAGCCCTAAGGCACTCTAGATGACGTAAACAGCCAATCCGAAACATTACCAACATCGTCAACCACCGCCTGAGATCGGCCAGTCAGGTATGAGAAAATCCACATTAGAGCAGCGTCAGAAAAACCGATCTCTTTCAGCTTTATGAGAAGTCGAAGATGTGGAACCGTGTCGAACGCCTTACTAAAGTCGAAGAGTATCATGACTGTGACATGACCATTATCAATCCCCTGCTTGATGTCATCACAGACCCGTAATAGAGCGGACTGAGTGTTATGACCTGGGAAAGTTCACGCAGGTAAAATAGTGAACGCAGATGGATGACCCGATACATCTGGCAGCCCAAGAAATAAAGTCTTCTATTTTCGACACGGAAGCGGCAGTGTGGTCTAGTGGTAGAGCGCCAGACTCGCAATCCGGGAAACCGGGTTCGAGTCCGCTTGAATACACTGGAATTTATTTCCAGAAACTGCGCCCCCCATGCGAGAAAAATTCTCAAATGGGAAAAACTGGGCTCCGTCTTTCGGAAGAGACATTAAACCGTTGGTCCAAATACTATATGGCAATATCCACCATGCCAGGGTGCTGTGGGCTAATCACCCGCACATCTGAATTTAAAGCGATTACTGAAACCTCCTTGGAGGCCCTAATGCTCCGCGAGGAGTAAAAGGATCTATACATACATTTTCGACACGGAGCCATCCCAACTGACGCCTATACGGAGTTATATGTTCATCACGCCTGAGATTGTAGATAAATCGGATACTACAGTTTACTAGCCTTTGTAATTTCGTGTTTAACTCGTCAGTCATGCTATGATAGACTAGACAGCAGTAGTCGATGTGAGGCATCATCAATGTGACGACAAGCTTTATTCTTATTGCAGTAGAGAGAGAGAGTTCTTGTTGAACTTGAGGTTATATAGCGCATAATGAACTTTCTGTGAGACAAGCAAGATGTGCTTCTTCCAGGAAAGACTAGACGTAAAGATAACACCCAAGTTTCTTACCTCACTCACAAAAGGTAGAGGCGTATCATTCACAACTACATGTGGTAAAAGGTTGAGATCAATGTTGCTTATATGAGCTTGACTACCGAAAATGATAACCTTTGACTTAGCCGGATTGAGTTTGAGACCGTTCAATTCGGCGTAATCAAAAATGGCTTTAGCATCTCTAGTAATCAACTCAAGACCACGAATAATGTCAGCCGGTGGACACGAAAGATAAATCTGAACATCATCAGCAAATAGCATGTGATATACATAAAGCAAAACACGGCCTATATCGTTGATGTAGAGAGAAAATAACAGGGGACCAAGCACAGAGCCCTAAGGCACTCTAGATGACGTAAACAGCCAATCCGAAACATTACCAACATCGTCAACCACCGCCTGAGATCGGCCAGTCAGGTATGAGAAAATCCACATTAGAGCAGCGTCAGAAAAACCGATCTCTTTCAGCTTTATGAGAAGTCGAAGATGTGGAACCGTGTCGAACGCCTTACTAAAGTCGAAGAGTATCATGACTGTGACATGACCATTATCAATCCCCTGCTTGATGTCATCACAGACCCGTAATAGAGCGGACTGAGTGTTATGACCTGGGCGGTAAGCAGACTGTCTGGGATTCAAAAGATTAAAATCGTCTAAATAATGCACAATTTGCGAGGCAACAATCCTCTCAAGAATCTTCGACAGTTCCGGCAGATTTGCTATCGGTCTCGTGTCAGACGGAGACTGTGGGTTTCGAATCTTCGAATGTTGGCGAATAAGTGCTTGCTTCCATTCCGAAGGGAACGTGGAAGTCTCCAACGACCGATTAAGCAATGCAGTAAGCCACAAAGAAATAACGGGCCAAGCAACCCGCAGAATATACAGCGGAATGCCATCTGAACCCGACGCATATGAGTGTAAGGGTCCATTTGTAATGAGCTTAAAGACCTCACGAGGCGTTATAGTGGCGAACCCAAACTTCGGTCGCAGAGTTGGTCGAGTAATCTGGGAAATAGCCGAGACAAAGTCTGCATATGAACACGGCGACTGAGTTTTAGAAACCGAAGCAAAATACACATTTAAATGGTCGGATGTAAAAAAGTGTAATGGAGAGACCAGTGTTGACTTGATCAGACCCAGACGTTCAAGTTCTCTCCAAAGCTTAGTCAAGTCCGTAATACTTATAACAGAGTTATATTGGAACTCGCTCTTAGCACGCTTAATATCTACATTGAGCTGGTTTCTAAAGAGTCTATAGGCGGTGTAGTCTAGTAAACAGTCTGAGCGCTTAGCCTGTTTGTACAGTCTATTTCGAGCGCGGAGCCGCTCTCTGAGATCATCCAAGAACCACCGTGCTGAAGGCTTCCGTATCACAAATACACGCGCAGGGGCCAAAGCATCAAGTGCTTCAATCATGGCACCAGACAACAATGCACAAAGACCATCAACACAATGGCCATCGGACGGGTCACCAACATTATCAGTAATAGCTTGAATGCGTACAAGAAACTCAGAATCATCCGCAATAGACTGAAGGTAGTCACAAAACTCATCGCCATCAATGCTTCTATAGCTACGCCTTATAATAGAGCGTCTATTAGCTAAGTTTATGCCAAGTAAGAGCGATAGTTCTAAGAGATCATGTCCAGCCGTAAACGGGCACTCCGACTTGGCAAAACTTTGAACCTTGTCACTATCATCCACAGCCAAAACATCCAGCCACGAATCAGTTGTAGCTGTATGATACGTAGCCCCGAAATGCACAATATTCATTGATATACTTAACATAAGATCACGCAAGTAGTTAGCTTCGAAATTAGTTGATAGAAGCTTACAGTTCAAGTCACCGCCGATAATAATATTCTTATAAAGGTGCGAAACACTCGTAAGTGTTTCAACGAATTCATGTAAGAGGAGACCCTTAGGTCTTCTATAAACAGACGCGAATAATACCGACTCATTATTAGGCAAGCGGATTTCAATAATGAGATACTCTGGAGAGTTGATGTCAACCCCTGCAGAAATGGCGATAACTTTAACCTTCAATGATTTATGAACAAAGCAGGCAACTCCTCCACCTCGTCTACCCACACGATCGTGACAAATTAAAAAATAGCCATCCAAAGCCACAATAGCGTCAGAAACATCGGAATGCAGCCATGTTTCAGATACCGAAATGACATGAAAAAAGTTTGTAGTAAAACGTATTCTAATCAGATCAATGTGTCCCCGAAGGGAATTTGCATTAAACTGAGCAACACGGAACTGAGACGTTCTCAAGAAAGATTTTTCATGAGTAGCAGAAGGCGTTTTGTGGTAAGCTCGGTCTAGTCAAACTAGTTTAGCAAGGTCTGACTCAGAATCTACATTGATGATAGGCTTGCCGTCTGAGAGTCTAACACATATGCGACCACGCTTCATCCATACATATTTGTAGGACTTATCCCTTGCAACACGCCTAGTCGACTGCAACAGATCATATGTTGCCTTGGGTAGCATTTCATTTACAAAGATATTACGATCTGAATCATTTCCGCACACTTCATTCTGTCTGAGTACCCGCTTTCTTGATATGACCCCATCTCGTACAGCACCAGAGGTCAGGGTCACAGCAAGCGAGGCAGTCTCGGCAGCACGCGAGGAACGATTCTGATTCGCGACCGGGAGTGACTTCCGAACCATAGGTCTTACATCCAAAACATGACATGAGAGATCCTTAATGTCAAGGGCCTCGAACACATTTTGAACAAATTCAGCAGGTGTGACCGGCAATACCGCTGGCACTCCCGAGATGACGAGCTCGTTATCTACATGTTCATGAGCTTTCGGGATCGACGGAGCAGATTTTAGCTCTTTGAGCTCCCTGACCTCACGCGCCAATGCAGAGACTGATTGCTCTAGTTTAACAATGCGTTTGCTGTTTTGAGCCACTGTTTCCGCAATACAACTCAGCCTACTCAGTTTGTCGTTAATCTCCTTATTTGTTCTCCGCTGACCTTCATTAAAAGCGGAGAGCACGGGGGTGAAACTCGTAGGAGAAGAGGAGAAACATCATGGCGGCAGGGCCAAACAGGATCGGGGGTAATGCGCGCGCATTTCGTGAGCCGAAGCAAGCCGAACGTCAATCGGGCATGGTCGGCGTCGGAGACTCGGAGACGTGAAAGTGAAAAGTGCCTGCAAAATCCTGCCATATTGAATTTCGGTGGTGCCTCGTGGATCGCGACCGCTTCCTTGCATTTACTGCGGTCGGCGGTTCATGGATAAGACCAGTGTAGCGAAACACGAGGAGTCAGGTATACGCCTAACGAACAACGCTACATGTCAGAACATTCCACCACATAACCGACTTGAGTGTGCACAAGAAGCATCACGATCCCGACAAGAAGTTTGATTGCGAAGTGTGCGATCGCGAGTTCAACAGGCTGAACAATCTACAGAGACACATGCTGGTACATCAACATCAAGTACGTATAAGTATTTCACTCGGACTATCTTTTATTTTCTCAATTCTTAGAATCATATTTTCTCTTTAGTTGTTACACTTTGCTTTCCTTTTGTGATTTTGCCTTATCTCTTTCTTATAATTTCATTCTTTTTGCTGCCAATTTTATTTGTGAATATATATATGTATATATATATATATTTGTGTATATATATTTGTGAATCTGTCTTTTAAGTGTGTGAATCTAATTGTATTGTTTAATTTTTCAGACTGCTGCTACCGAAGGCAATACCGAAGGCCCTGAAAGGAAGTAATAGGACCAATCTAGCGAAACACGATGAGTCGCACATGCCTGACGAACAACGCAAGTATAACATGTCAGAAGACCTTCCACCACATAACCGACTTGAGTATGCACAAGAAGCATCACAGATGAGCGAGAAACACCGGTAATGTTAATGTAGTCGTAGAGATTAGTATGTAACATTCTGTGATATGTAGTTTACTCGCGTATAGGATTCGACGATTATAGAGTTGCTTAAGCGTAATACATGCATACAATCAGGCTATTTGCAAGAATATTTCATGTGTGGAACTATCTGATTTCGGGAATAGAGTCCGCTCTGCCAACACCGGTAGGTGCTGGGACTGTCAACCGCGGGTGGCGGAGTCCGGGCCGGTGTATCCCTCTTCCTCTCCCTCTCCCTCTCTCTCTTCCTCCCTCTCTCTCCCTCTCCCTCTCCGACACCGGTAGGTGCTGGGACTGTCAACCGCGGGTGGCGGAGTCCGGGCCGGTGTATCCCTCTCCCTCTTCCTCTCCTCTCACTTCTTTCAGTTCAAATGTAATTTACTTTGCACTTTCTTTTGGGGTTAATATCAATTGACAAATTGTTGTATACGATGCCTTCGCGAAAAAAATTTTCTTGCAAATTTCCTAATTGTGCCAACAGCTATTATTGGTTGAAAGGTGAAGCCAATATAGTGAAAAATAAACGCTTTTATAGATTTCCAAACAATCCTGACCTTTCTACGAAATGGAAAATGATTTGTGGCATCGATATCACTAGTAATTGCCGGAATATGTTTATTTGCGAAGATCATTTTAAGACAGAAGATTTTGTTAACTATACAAAACATCTGTTGAACCCAAATGTCATACCAAAAGACATTGATATGTCAAGTAATTTAGTCACAACAGAAACTACTGCTTTTGACTGTCAGCCAATAATGAGTGAAACATCTGCCGTTTGTAGCGATTTAAATGACAATTTGATTAACGATTCAAATCCCGATTTGAATAACGAATTAAATCACAATGAGGTTAACATAAATATATGTGACACTGCTTTGAACAGTGATACTGTTTTTGAGCAAACTCCTGCTAATTTTTCTGACAATAGCACGATTCAAATTGATTGTACACCTGGACAGAGCATTTCTTCAAATGAATTGCAATCACCTTGTGTTTCTACGAAACATACAAAAATGTCAAGTAATTTAGTCACAACAGAAAGTACTTCTTTTGACTGTCAGCCAATAATGAGTGAAACATCTGCCGTTTGTAGCGATATCGATTTGAATAACAAATTAAATCACAATGAGGTTAACATAAATATGTGTGATACTGTTTTGAATAGTGATACTGTTTTTGAGCAAACTCCTGCTAATTTTTTTGACAATAGCACGTTTCAAAATGATTGTACACCTGGACAGAGCATTTCTTCAAATGAATTGCAATCACCTTGTGTTTCTACGAAACGTACAAACAAAAGAAAATCTGGATTTTTAACCCAAGCAGGAATTACGTCAAAGACGATGTCACCACGAAAAAGTATCATGTACTCCATTCATCGGAAAACTGTGGCACAACTGTGGAAAGTAAGAAAGACATTAAGTGACGAAAGGACTGCTTTGAAAAAATTAAAAAAGATGTCAGATAACAAGAAATTTGACTGCATGGAAACAGATCTGAACGAAGTTACCACACATTTCATTCAATCGCAACTACGTAATGCAGGTCGTCATGCCGCGGGAAGACGGTGGACAGAGCAAGATAAAGCTTTTGCTTTATCTATTTATAAACGAAGTCCTCGTGTTTACAAATATCTGGTCAACTACTTCCTGCTACCATCAACGCGCACTCTGAAGGACATATTATCAAAGATTCCTTTCGACACTGGTATAAATAAATTCCTTTTGGAACAGTTAAAAGTAAAAAGCAATGAAATGCATGAATTGGATCGATATTGCACATTAGTTTTTGATGAAGTTTCATTAAGTAACGGTTTTCACTACGAAGCACATATACAAAAAATTTCGGGTTTTGAAGACTTGGGTGAGTTGGGTCGAACTTCTAGGGCAGCAAACCATGCTCTTGTTTTAATGATACGTGGTCTGAGAAAATCATGGAAACAAGTAATAGCTTATTACTTCACTACTAACACAATCTCGAGCAGCAATCTGAAACGCATCATAACAAATGCAATTGTGCAATTGCAAGATATTGGACTGAAAGTAAAAGCAGTTGTTTGCGACCAGGGTTCAACTCAGAAAAAAGCTTTATCTGAATTGTGCAAAGAAAATAAAACAAACCTAACTTGTTACATGTTTGTCGTCAAGTCTGAAACCATAGTAATTATTTATGATGTTCCTCATTTATTAAAATGCACTCGAAACGCCTTGCTTCGTTGTAAAATTAAATTTGCAGAAAACAAAGTAGCTAAATTTGAGTACATTCAAAATGCTTTTGATGTTGAACAAAATTTTCCCTTTAAACTTCTTTATAAATTAAAAAAACATCATTTTAATTTCAATGACACTTTTATTAAGATGAGGGTAAAAATTGCAGCGCGTCAGTTGAGCCATACTGTTGCTGCAGCTATTCATGCTCGTAGCATTTCTAACATCAATGGATTGTTTCCAGTTGAATCGATACAAACGGCAGAGTTTGTTCAACTTATAGATGATCTGTTTGATTCTTTAAATGGTTGTACAATAAAGCCAGATGACGGCAAGACGTATAGATGTTGTTTGCAAGACGAATCGCCTCACTTAACGTTATACAGCAGATTACTGTCAGAAATGACTAAGTGGAAATTATTTGATTTAACTGACGGAAAGGATGTCACAAACCAATATCATTTCGTGAAAGGTTGGATGATAACAATCAGATCGGTCATGTATTTGTGGCAGCAATTAAAAGCTGTTGGCTTCACCTTTCTAAATATGAGGAATTTAAATCAAGATCCACTGGAAAATCTGTTTTGCCAAATTCGGCAACATGGAATTGCAAATTCAAATCCCACTTGCCATCAATTTGTAGCTGCGTTAAAAACTGTAATATTAAATAAACTCGCTGCACCGGTTTCCAAATCTGCGAATTGTGAAAGCGATAATTGTGAAAATTTGGAAAATTTTAAACAATTTTTAAGTAATACTTGTGACAGCGTTCACGAGGGCGAAAGTGAACCATTACAGAACACTAGTGACTGTACTCTTCCATAGGTCGATTTTGAAAATTTAAACACTGATGCCTCTCAAGCTCTTTCTTACGTGTCGGGTTATCTTTTAAAAAGGCTACAACTTCCTGATGAAAATTGTTCAACATGTAAAATTGATTTGTTTTGTACACAACAAGAACAACATCACCTGTACACGGTTTTTAAGGAATATTCAGACAAAGATTCGTTAACGTATCCAAGTAATAAGCTGATTACGTTAATACAAAACGTACACAATAGATTATTTAAGTTTTGCGATGAAAATGGACATAAGTCAAACTTAGAATCAGCTTTTACAAAAATATTTTTTAATAACTACAGCAGTGATTTCTGTAGCAATCATCGATGTGATGATATAATCGTCAAAAAGAATTTAGCGTTTTTAATACATAAGTATGTTAAAGATAAGAAAAAACCGGTACAGAAAACTTCAGGCCATTACGAAAAAACCAAGCAATTTAAATCATTGTGATTTAGTTGCATTTTCTGCTTATTTGCATTTTTAGTTTCTCTTTCATATATTTGGTTTTCGAACTCTTTAATTGTACGGTTTTTTCTTTTTCCCACTTATTATAGAATCGTATATTCCGTTATGTGTTCTATTATTATAGACTTTATTTGAAATCAAAATGTATTTATGTTACACACTTTGACATAAAAATGTATTTTATGTTAAACTTTGAAATTGAAATGTAATTATATGTTACACACTTTGAAATAGAAATGTATTTCATGTTATAAATTTTGAAATAAAAATGTATTTTATTTTATATGCAATTAGTTTGTTCTTTATTGCGCATTCCCTCATTTAATGACGAAAATAACATTATTTATTAACATATATTATTCTATATTATTTACAGTTTATATAGGCCGTGTTCCGATATACACTGCCAGTATTGAAAATGTATACTTTACGTATAACGTAAATTATACATTTTCAGTACTGGCAGTGTATTCGGAACACAGCTAGTAGCTATAGATATAGAACGTAGTACAGGGCCAAACCACTTGGATCGCGTCGATCGCGCGGCGTTTCGTGTTTCCAATCTTATACATAGAGCTTGCACTTCTCATTGTATATGTTCTGTGGCGGAGAGTCTCGCATCCGAACTCCTCAGTCCGTCACTGATCTCCTTATTTGTTCTCCGCTGGTCTTCCATAAAAACGGAGAGTCTTGCATCCGAATCCCTCATTTGTTTGCATAATCTCAGCAATAACTCGTTGGTTGTGGTGTCTATTTGTGAATGTGACTGCGATTGTGATTGAGTGCCAGTGCCCACAGGAGTAGCCATACTTGCAAAATCAAATGATCGCACGGTATCTTCCACCTCTGGTGTAGGAAGTGCATCTAGTGAAGCAGATAACGATCTACAACATGGATCCGCGTACTTAGTCTCGGAATATAGCTTAATACAGCTAAGATGAAACACCCTCGAGCACTGGCACTCAACCAACTTAGTCGCAATCAGCTTTTTGCACTTGGTGCACGAACGCTGCATGTCCATGGCAATCGCCACCGCTCAACACTTAATATTACAGGCACTCTTTTCACACACAGAGTCGCACGCAGTTAATTATCAAGATCGAATGTTCTTGATATATAGCAGGGAATCAAACCGGAGAAGCCGCACGAAGATTCCGTAGATGGCAGTCGTAGTTCATCTAAGTCACCACAGATGTCACAACGCGCATGCAGCACAGCATGAGAACCAGCCGGAATACACAATCAGTCCAGAAGCAGGGTTGGGCACGTATTATACACAACGTGTTATACATGAGTTTCATACATGGATGAAACTACGTATAATACGTCAGAGCCCTTGTAACCATCTCCGATAGAAAACGATAAAAAATTTCTTATCGTTTTTAATATGGTTAATGAATCGTTTATTTACGGTACTCTATCAGAAACTCACGTTACAAAATACTTGGGATCCTATCGTAAATGTCTTATCAGCTATACATTAGTTTTTATCGTTTTTAATATGATTAATGAATCGTTTATTTACGGTACTCTATCAGAAATTCACGTTACAAAATACTTTAAATCTTATCGTAAATGTCTTATCAGCTGCACATCAGTTTCTATCGTTTTTAATATGGTTAGTGAATCGTCCCTTACAGAAAAAAAGCACTAAAGTACTCAGTAATAAATTATTGTAAATACTGGCAGTAATATTTTGGCCGGTACTTCAGAAATACTGGGCAGTACTGGATCACTGGGAGTAATTTATTACACAGAACTACTGATGCTTAGTATTGAATTACTGGATATTGAGTACTGGTGAAAAATTACTGAAACTACTTGCTGTGAGAAGTACTGAATTACAGGATACATGTTAAATAGTCATGAAACTTTACAGAACATGATATTATTTATAATCGGTTTTAATGCAGGTGTGAACGGAGGCCGCAAGAAAGCACACTCCTCAAAAGGTTACATCACTTATCAGAGGCTCGGAGAGTGAGCACGCTCTGACTGGCGATCCTGCAAACGCTGAAGAACCTCGCGAAGACGTCTCTCTATATATAGGGCTCGATGTTGAATCTTGAATACGGGTTACGGGCTCGGCAATGCGCCGCATATTGAGCGCGAGCCGTACTATTCCCGGCGCGCAAGCCCGCGCTGTCGTGCCGCGCCGCACGGTCTCCGTCGTATGTTCATAGCGGACAGCAAGGGCTTATTGCACAATAATTTCCAATTAATAATATTAGTGAAAAACAAAGCTCTTTCACTAATATTATTAACTTGTAAATTATTGTGCAATAGGCCCCTACCGCCACATAATTTATAGAGCAAAACGAGATAACAGAAAAATGATGATTTCTTATAATTAAATAGTTATTGTTAAATAATATTTTAAGTAAATATTAATATTAAATAAATGTTTTTTAAAATTATTATAATAAATAAATAATTATTGTAAAATAAATATTAAATTAATGTCAAATAAATGTTAAATATACGTTTTCTTTAAATCATTATTGCAAATAAATAATTAATATAAAATAAATATTAAATTAATGTCAAATAAATGTTAAATAAATGTTTTTTCAAATTATTGTTACAAATAAATAATCAATATTACATAAATATTATATTATTGCCGAATAAATGTTAAATAAATGTTTTTTAAAATCATTATTGTAAATGAATAATTTATCAAATTAAATTTCTTATACGCTGGCGAAGTAAATGTGTTTCATCGTGTTTGAATAACGAGATTTCTATCGTTTTAACCTTATAAATACATATACAAAGTAGAAGGTTTTCAAACGATTCAATTTATATCATTGATATACGACAGAAAACGAACCGATTTGCTGCCGTAAAGAAGATGATAAGTTGTATGTCAGAAAATTCTGATAAGAAACGATGGATGTATCGGTTCGGTTAAGTCATATAAAGATCGATGAGATGTCTATCATTTTATTCTTATATATCCGTATTAATGCATGCGGTAAAATTATTACCATAAATAACGATATATATTATATCGTGTATATACGATTGATTCAGACGGGCAATAATTGTACATATAGAAAACGATTCATAACTATAAAATTTGTATAGTTATTTTCTTATTCGGATCTGAAACGATAGAAACCGATTCGATTTGATTAATGTTTTATCTGTCTTCTAAATATGCAACGATAGAACCGATAAGATACGATTAAAAACGATACAGATATAGCCGTTTTTAATCGTTTTCTATCGGAGATGGTTACAAGGGAGGTTTCAGCCATGTATAATACGTAAAATGGCGCTACCATACAGTGCGCATGTGCAATTGAGTCTAATAGCGTTTTTTATTTACTGACTCAACCCGTTATAGGCTATCGCCGCTATAGGCAATTGCCATTGGCCCATTGCCATTGTCCATTGACAATATGACAATCTATATCTATAAGGTCTATGTCTATGGGCTATGGTGATAAAGGTGATAAGTGTAAGTTGACAAGACACAATTGACAAGGGTAAGTATAAGAGTCTATTCAGACAAACTTGGATAGCCGTATAACCATATCCGTAAAAAAAATTATCCAATCGCATATCTAGCATAAAGACGTGTCTCCTTATATTAGACATGTGATTAGATAATTTTTTCTATGCATATGAACATGGTTATTGGTTATGCGGCTATGCAAGTTCGTCTGGATAGACCCTAAATCATGAATCGAGGAGGTAGACCGTTGCATAAATACTGGGAAGAAGGAAAATATGAAAAACGGTACGAAGGCAAAAAACTTTTTGCTTATTGCATGATTTGCAAAAAAACAATTCGTCATACGGCTGAAAGCAGATTAAGAGACCACAGGTAAGTAAAATGCAATAAACATTGAAACTTACTTAACTTTGTTTTTGGTTAGTTGTACTTGTAATTTTGTTTTGAATTGATTTTCTGTTATAGAAGATCTTGTCAAGAGCCACTAATTGATGATGAAGAATTTGAAGAAGTTATTATCAATGTCAATCGCGATGAAAGCAATACAAATACGTCTGTACATTCTGGTCTTGATTCCGTACGTACTAAATACACTGCCGTCGAAAAGTTTCCGGACAGGGGTATAATTCGGAAAAATTCTTAATAAAACTAATTATTATGAAAAATAAAACTAATTATTATGAAAAATGAATTTTCCCGAATTATACTCCTGTCCGGAAACTTTTCGACGGCAGTGTATATTAATCAATAAATAAAAAATCTTCCAATAGTTCTAATAACATGTATTTATATCATTTCCCAGATTATGTTAAATGTAACGAACGAAGAAAACACAGATGCTTCAGCCACTTCATCAAATGCTATTCAAATTCAGCTACCGAAACGTTCAGTCCTGAGGCCCATTGATAATAACGGCCAAAATAAGGAAGCTTTGTCCAGCAAAAAAAGAAAACGAATTGACAAATTTGTTGACAAGATATCTTGTGCAGAAAAGGCAGCTATTGACAATAGTCTTATAAAATTTTTATGCGGATGTAACATTTCATTCGATATTTTGAATTCCACTCATTTCAAGAAGTTCGTGAAATTACTGAGACCAGCTTACGAACATCCATCTAAAAGTACGATTAACACTCTCTTAAATTCTGTGTATGACCAATTAACGACAGAGTCTTCAACGTATGAACAATCAGAGGGAATATTGATGATTTCGTCTAGCATGCTGAGCCAAGGGGTTGATTCAAAACACATCGTTGGAATTGCACACACAAAATCAAGAGGAAATTTGTTTCTTAAAATTTTGTCAATTCCGATCAATGCAAATGATGTGACGAAAATTGTTGATGATGCAGTACAAATATCCAGGGAGAAATACGAAATGGATATTTATGCGGTTATCGCAGACGATGATTTATGTATGTCCACAAATCGCGATAATAATCCTTGGTTTTTTAAATGCCAGGCGACAGTTACTATGAAAATAGTAAGTTTATTTAAAACTATTCCGTTTACCTCAAAAGTTCGAAGTGTATTGAATGGTTTTCAAACTCCTCGATTAAAAGAAGAGATTACAAATCGTGGTGGAGTCGAATTTGAAGTAGTAGATGATGAGGCATCCATTTTCTCAATTAAAGATATGTTTATTAATTGCTTGAAGAATCAACTTATCTTTGAACAAATTCTTACTGACCATGTATTTCGAATACCAAACGATGTTATTACGATTTTGTTTGATACGGATACTGTGTTGCCTTCGTCCAACGCCACTTCTTTTGAAAAAGAATTAAAAAAATGTATTTCTTTGTGTGAATATATTTGTTCACTTATTTCCAAATGTCAACGTCCATGTTCAACTATGTGTGATATCATTGAACAATGGTTAGAAATTGAATCAATTGTTGCGGGAGACAACAGTATGACTGAAATTCATAATGAGATATGTGCCATTCTATCACCGATATCAATAATCGCGAATTGTTTGCATCCGGTTTATAGAGGACGTAAATTTGAACATAATCCGGAACGAAATGTGGAGATCCTTGAATATCTCTTGACGGTCCTAGATAATCGAGGATTGGATGATTTTTACGAATACTCAAACAAAAGGGGGTTTTTTGAAAAAATTGAAAATCATAAAATTGAAGACCCCGAAAAATATTGGGATTTTGCAGGTAAAAAACATCCAAGTCTGGCGAATTTTGCTAAAAAATTAACACAAATACCAGCTTCAGTTGCCCAGGTGAAATTTCAGACCATTTGTTGCGACAATGTCTCTTCCGATAATAATAAAAAAATCGTTGCTTTATTATAAATTAAAGCTTCAAGACGAAAATATAACGGACAAGTATTAAAATAAGATTTAAAAAAGAAAAGGATTTAAAAGTATTAAGTTTACCATTTAATAATTTTATTTTGTACTGGCAAAAATGCAATATGTTTATTTTATTTTGTACTGCCAAAAATGCAATATAAATCTAATATGTTTAAGAAAGTTGTGACTATAAAATTAGTCTGAACTAATTTATATTCTTATTGTTTTTGTCCTTTCTTTAATTAATGTTTTGTACGGTTTGTAAGGAAACTTTTGAGTTATTAAAGAAATACAGGGTGTCACTTAATTCGCGCCCACTATTTACACAGTGATATTTCTCATAAAAAACTGAGTCGAAAAGTCCTGAATCATTTTTTTCGAATTATGCTTAGAAAAGTAGTTATTATTAATTAAAAATTAGCCAGTCAGCATCGCTTTTTAAACGGACGCACGTTCGTGAGCCGCGCATCTACTAGTATGCGTGAGCGAGCCGCCGCGCGCTCGGCCGCGCCGCAGCGGCCAGCGATGTTCCGTCGCCACGATCGTCCGTGTAAAGTTCAACTACGAAATAATTTATAATTACTCTTTGCAATAAGCATGATATTTCCTACGCTAATAGCATCTTTTCAGATTACAATTCGTTAGTTCAATTCAGATCTCGTCAAGATTTAACCGCGGCTGTAAGAAAACTGTAATCTTTTATGTAAAAATACACACACAAATCATTTTACAAGTTGTTCTTTCTGTTGATAATATTGATCAATGTAATTAAGCTGTTTGACACAAGATAAGCAGAAATCATTAATGTCTCATGCAATCCGTCTTATGATACGCACGTTCTATGAACTTTGCTTACATTGTTTTGACATCTAGTCAATATTTCTGTTTATTTGACAAATATAAAATAACAGGTGATATTGCTTCGTTTTTTCTGGAAATCTAAAAATAAAAAATTTAGTCAATATAAAATCGAAAAGAGTTGATATGTCTTTAGTCTCATATCTTGAGTTCATTTACTACTTACAAGTAAAATAAAAAATGTAGCCAATATAAGACCTAAAGGTAAGAAGGAAAACCAGTGTAACAGCTAAAGAAAAAAGCTATTTTTAATGATATTTTTTCTGAGAAATAATGGCTTTTTTTTTAAATCACTTTATTAACATTGCAATGTACATAATTTGGACTACTTTTTGTAAAATTTTTGTTAAAAAATATTTATATTTATAGCTACATTAGCTACAATAGTGTTAGCGGCTAAAGAAATTATTATGTTGAACGGGCGGGCGTATGCATAGCGGACCAACGGAAGTTCTGAAATAAAATAACAAGTATGTTCTTAAAATATGAGACAATAGCTTCAGTTGTACACACGGATTTAAAAAAAAAATAATTTGTTACAAAATGGCAAACTTCAAAAAAAGAAACGGTCTAAAAATTGGTGAAAAATAGACTTTTTTCTTAACGTTACAAGAAAAAATTACTCAATGAAAAATTCCGTACGTACAACTGAAGCAATTATCTCATATTTTAAGAAAATATTTGGTTTTTTATTTTAGAACTTTCGTTGGTCCGCTACGCATGCGCCCGTATTTTTTTCAGGCGACTTAGGCTATCGCAGCTATAAATATTAATTCTTTTAATAAAAATTTCACAAAAGTAGTTTAAATTATGTACTTTGTGATGTTAATAAAGTGATATGGGAAAAGACAATAATTTGCCATAAAAAAATCTTTAAAAATAGCATTTTTTATTAACTGTTACACTGGTTCCCCTCTAAGAGAGTTGATATGTCTTTAGTCTTAAATCTTGAGTCCAATTACTGCTTAGTACTAATGTTCGTATTTAGAGTCGTCTGATTGATATGATATTGAGGGAGTGATTTCTGTGTATCTGTACAATGTTGCTGATAATTATTTGTAGTGGTATTTTAAGAATATTAAAAATAATTATCTAATTATTATTGATATTTAAGACTGCACTGGCGGATTCTGGGGGGGTTGGAGTTAAAACCCTCTTTCCAAATAAAATAAATCATGAATTTGTTGGATCTACATTGATGTAAAAAAAAATATTGCAACACTCAATTCATATCAAAATTTTGCGTAACTTCAAATAAGCATATCTCCGCGAAAAAATTGTCGTATTTAATAATTTTTCTTATTTTAAAGAACTCAACTTTAAGAAACTTTTGTTAGATTTTGATTTTATCCTTTTCCCCTCCCGCCACCTCTTCACAAGTAAGGACGTAGAATCATTAATACTGCTTTAAATATGCGTGTAAAGTCGTGTATTTGCGTAAAACTGAAAAAATACAAGAAAAATTAATTTGAGCTAAAAGTAATGACAGATTTCTTTATACTCTGATATGACAAACAACTCTACAAAATTAGAGACAAATTGACGTGTGACATTCCCTGAGGTTTACTTGTAAGGCAGTAAATGAACTCAAGATATGGGACTAAAGACATAGGTATCAACTCTCTAAAATTTAGGTCTCTTATTGACTAAACTTTCTATTTTTAAATTTTTCAGAAGAAGCAATATCACCTGTTATTTCAAATTCGTCAAATAAACAGAAATGTTGACTACATGTCGAAACAATCTAAGCAAATTTCATAGAACGTGCGTCTCATAAGACGGATTGCATGAGACATTAATGATTTCTGCTTATCTTGTGTCGAACAGCTTAATTACATTGATCAATATTATCAACAGAAAGAACAACTTGTAAAATGATTTGTGTGTGTGTGTATTTTTACATAAAAAATTACAGTTTTCTTACAGCCGCGGTTAAATCTTGACGAGATCTGAATTGAACTAACGAATTGTTATCTGAAAAGATGCTTTTAGCGTAGGAAATATCATGCTTATTGCAAAGAGTAATTATTAATTATTTCGTAGCTGAACTTTACACGGACGATCGTGGCGACGGAACATCGCTGGCCGCTGCGGCGCGGCCGAGCGCGCGGCGGAGCGAGCGGCGGCGCGGAGGCTCGCTCACGCATACTAGTAGATGCGCGGCTCACGAACGTGCGTCCGTTTAAAAAGCGATGCTGACTGGCTAATTTTTAATTAATAATAACTACTTTTCTAAGCATAATTCGAAAAAAATGATTCAGGACTTTTCGACTCAGTTTTTCATGGGGAATATTACTGTGTAAATAGTAGGCGCGAATTAAGTGACACCCTGTATATAAAAAATTAAAACCGTATACTTTTTATGTATGTACAAAACATCAAGTTTATTATTAATTTGCAATAACTTATTTACTATGATTTTTGTGATTACTTATTTTATATTCATAAACATATGTTTAATAAAATTCTAGGAAATTCCTAGTATACATCTTATAAAAACGTGTACAAAAATTAAATTATTTATATTAATTAGTATTGAATTCATTATCACGCACAATGTATTCATCGCATTTATCTATCATCTTTAATGAATAATATATTTCTACTAACTTCTGGGATCGCTCAGCGGTTAACCGATTTCGTATATCAGAATGAACAAAAGACCAATGTGAAAATAAACGCTCAATTTGAGCCGAAGAAGCTGGAATTTTCATTAATTTATCCGCAAATTCAGCAAGATCAGGGTACTGTTTGCCAGCCATAAACCAGTACGTATGAGGGGACTTAACATTCTTAGTATCCAAGATCTTAAATATATCTGTACCATTAAGAAAAGTCTGTATGCCAAGATGATCACATAGGTTTTCCACTTTCAACTCTTTGCTAAGGAAATTATAGACTTCACATCGATACTTCTCTATATGCATAAATCGTCTACCTTTATAAGTAGGATGTAGAAAGTTGACAGTCAAAATTGATGGTCTTATGACTTTTTTAAATCTCTCTTCTATTATTTTCTCGTAATTATCATTAACTGTTGGTATAGTTAATTTGAACCACTCTTCGCAAGCATCTGCAATGTTACTATCGGACCGCTGGCATTTATTAATAAGTTCACACACAGGATCAAAAATCAATATATCGTCTTGAAGTATTGTTTCAAAGTCCTCGCTAAATAATAATTCCGAACACTCAGTCCTAATAGTAATTTTCTGATCTTTTATTATTTGACGCATTATCAATAAATTGTGTAGACAGCAACAAAATGCATCCCTGTAGCTGCACCATCGCGTTTCGCACGCAAGAACAATTTTTTGTCCTCCACCTTTAATGATTTCTTTTTCTGGACCTGGCTGCTTGAATTCTCTCAATAATCGATTCACAGATTCAGCAAATCTTTTGTTGACCAAAGACTTTGCTAATAAATTGCCGCTATGGCTTGCACAAGTCACATGCCATAAATTAACTGATTTACCCATCAGTATCATTGCAGAAGCATTGTCTGATACGACAGCATAAATACGGATGTTGAATTTGTTTTTAGCGATCTCTGTTGCTTCATCCACAATTTCTGTTAATGCATTTCCTGTTTCCTTTATGCCAGTTAAGTCCCATGAATTGAGATACATACTCTTGTCCATGACCGTATGTATTGTACAGACGACCAGCTTGGTGTTGGCAGCAGAATTCTTCCAACCATCGATCAAAAGTACACCCACTGTTTCATGGTCTTTCACGGTTTTAGATGTTATTTCATTGTGAACCTTGTCTAATAATTGATTCGAAAGATTTTTCCTTGATGGAATTTTGTAATCCGGATTTAGGAGTTTAATAAAGTCCTTAAATAAATTGGATTCAACCACATTAAAAGATAAGTTGCAACCAAAGAAAAATTTTGATAAAGCCAAATCAATTAAATTGAATAATTCATGTGAATTAGGAATATTAGGATGAGAACGTTTAACCCCGCGTTTGGCTTGCTCCGTTTTGGTTGCATTCATTTTTAAATCTAGAGAAATAAAAAGAAATTGTAAATATCTAACAATTTACTTGGATTGACTATACTATATCATTTAATTTACTTTCTTTACTTACGTTATTTTTGATATATTGTTAAATATAACTTAAATGACAATACTATTAATACGTCCGTATTCAATTTTTTTTTTTTTTTGGAGGTATTTAACGTGCCGTCACTGTCGCCAACCAGATATTAGTGATACTACTAAGTACTATAATTTTTTAGGTTATTTAATAGGGCCTATACAGTTTTGCCATGTATAATACGTTTTATATGTTTTATACGTATTATACGTTTTTATACGTAGGAAACGTAAGAAACCGCTCGCAGCGCCAAATTTCCCAACCCTGTCCAAAAGTATGACATGCGTACCAGCCCAAAGGTAGATAGAGAATACGCAGACGACAGGCGCACGCGCCTCCAAAATCCTCACCACCTGACAGGCACGCGTGCAGTGCAGTGTAGAAGGACCAGGTGTACATGCACATGCGCGTCAGCGAACCCCGCCGCACGATAATACAGCAGCCAAGAGTTAGGTTAGAATGCCGGAGGACTTGTCACCAGAATATCAGCACGAAGGTGACAAGCAGGCAGGATAATGAATTATCAGTCATGAAAAGCAACGAATACTTTTATATGCCTGTAACAAAAATTGCCCGAAGGCAGCTTGCGGCAGAGATATGTTCGATCAAAGCAGGAGCAACAATCAGACATGCACGTTGTACTCACCGAGAGAGAGAGACAGAAAGAGAGAGATTGATTGATTGAGTTTATTATGCCCAAGCCAAGGCTAAAGGGCAAAGATACAAATAAGAAGAGACATAGAATGTAACATAATAATAGCCAAGTAGTAGAACGAAAAGAAGTTGCATATATAGAGAGAAAGAGAAAGAGCGAGAAACAGCGAGAAATAGCAAGAAAGATCGAGAGAAAGCAAGAGAGAGCGAGAGAGATCGTGAAAAAACGTTAGAAAGAAAGAAGGAGCGAGAGACAACAAGAAATAGAAAGAGAGAGCGTGAAAGTGTTAGAAAGAGAGAGCGAGAAAGAGCGAGAGATATCGAGAGAGAGCGAAAGAAAGCTAGAAAAAGCGAGAAAGAGCGTTAGAAAGCGAGAAAGAGCGAGAGAGAGCGTGAAGAAACGTTAGAAAGTGAGAAAGAACGAGAAAGGACGAGAGACAGTAAGAAATAGCAAGAGAGAGCGTGGAAGAGCGTTAGAAAGCGAGAGAGAGAGAGAGAGAGAGAGAGAGAGAGAGAGAGAGAGGTTTATTTATGCCCAAGCCAATGCTAAAGGGCAAAGATACAAATAGTAAGAAACATAGAATGTAACATAATGGTAGCTAAGTAATAGAAAGAAAAAAAAAGTAACATATATGTTGCACACTAATGCAAAACTTAAAACTAATATACAGGGTGATTCATAATAAGTATATTGTCCCGAAAATCTCACATTCTTGACGCGATTCTAAGACGATTTTTCCTCTACAAAAAATTTCCCTAAAGCTTAGGTTTTGAGTTAGCATTTTTTTAAATTTTTAAAATTAAAAAATTTTTTTAATTTTTTAAAAATAAAACCAGTAAAATTTGTAAGCAGTATACCCGGAACTACGAGTTATTAAAGTAAATAATTACCTTATCACATGTACAGGAGGTAGGCCTAGGCAAAGGCGGCTCGACTCACTAAAATTTACTGTCGCGAGCGCTTATGTGAGACCAAGTAAGGCACCTGCTGCGATCAGCTGATTGTTGCACACTTCTTTCTTTCTCTTATTTACTCAATCACTCGTCACTTACTCACTCACGTTTCACTTTGTTCATCTCGAAGGAAGAACCGTAACACACGCGGTAGCGCAACACACAACAAACGCGTTATCACGCCATGTGTCAAGAGACACGGTAACGGCCGATAGTGTCTCGCGCCAAGTACACGCGGAGCGAGACCACCCCGTAACTTTTTTACGCGACGTGACGAGATGCGATTTACTTGGCAAGCAGTCGACCGATTTTTGGTTATGTTATTGTTGTGTTGCACTCGGTGACCTCGGTGTGCACTCGCCCTGCGTGCGGAGAGCTGGAGGGAGTACACCGGTGTGCACACCAAGGTCACCGAGTGCAACACAACAATAACATAACCAAAAATCGGTCGACTGCTTGCCAAGTAAATCGCAACTCGTCACGTCGCGTAAAAGAGTTACGGGGTGGTCTCGCTCCGCGTGTACTTGGCGCGAGACACTATCGGCCGTTACCATGTCTCTTGATACATGGCGTGATAACGCGTTTGTTGTGAGTTGCGATGCAGCGTGTGTTACGGTTCTTCCATTGAGATAAACGAAGTGAAACGTGAGTGAGTAAGTGACGAGTGATTGAGTAAATGAGAGAGAAAAAGAAGTGTGCAACAATCAGCTAATCGCAGCAGGTGCCTCACTTGGTCTCACATAAGCGCTCGCGACAGCGAATGTCAGTGAGTCGCGCCGCCCTTGCCTAGGCCTACCTCCTGTACATGTGATAAGGTAATTATTTACTTTAATAACTCGTAGTTCCGGGTGTACTGCTTATAAATTTTACTGGTTTTATTTTTAAAAAATTAAAAAATTTTTAAATTTGAAAAATTCAAAAAAATAGTAACTCAAAACCTAAGCTTCGGGGAAATTTTTTGTAGAGGAAAAATCGTCTTAGAATCGCGTCAAGAATGTGAGATTTTCGGGACAATATACTTATTCTGAATCACCCTGTATAAACTGAAAGAAAAAAGAAAAAGCAGGAACAAAATTGCTAATATAATATAATGCTCAAGAACTAGGCAATAATACGCAACGCAACTTAACCTAAACTAAAAGTAAGAAAATTATTTGAATTCGCAGCATAACTTAACCAAGATAATTATATTTATAACGCAGCAAACTAGATGCATGACTAGACGATGATAACATTGCACAATATAGTTCACACAAGAAGGTTAAGAGTATCAAATAGATTCAGATGTAAGTAAATACAAGCGGAGAAGGTCTTTAAAGGATGAAAAAGTAGATGCTGACGTTATGCTACTAGGAAGAGTATGCCAAAAACGTATTGAAGAAAGGCGAAAGGAGTGCATGTACATAGTAGTCCTACAAGACGGAATATGAAAAGTTTGTGATGAGGTTACAAGGCGGTCAGATCTCCTCAGAGATGGGTCAAGAGGGGTGAAGAGCTCACTCAGGTAGGATGGAGAATATAAAAAAAGGATACGATACATCTGACAACCAATAAAATATAACCTTCTATTTTCAACTGAGAGCCAGCCCAGTCGACGTCTGTATGGCGTAATATGTTCATCACGTCTGAGATCAAAAATAAAACGAATACAGCAATTTACAAGTCTCTGCAATTTGGTATTCAACTCATTGCTCAAGCCATGATAGACAAGACAACAATAGTCAATATGAGGCATAATCAATGTCGTAACTAATTTAGTTCTTAATTCAGTGGAAAGAGAGTTTCTGTTAAATTTTAGCTTGTGTAGCGCATAATGGACCCTCTGCGAGACATGCAAAATGTGTTTCCTCCAAGAAAGAGTAGACGTGAAAACAACGCCCAAATTCCTCACTTCACTCACAAAAGGAAGAGGTACTTGGTTTACAGTAATAGGCAATAGAAGACTAAAATCAATATGCTTAACATAAGCTTTACTATCATAAATAAGCACCTTTGATTTGGCAGGATTTAATTTGAGACCATTAGACTCAGCGTAATTAAAAATAGCGTTTGCATCCCTAGAAATTAACTCTAATCCATGAGGAATGTCGGCCGGTGAGCATGAAAGATAAATTTGAATGTCGTCAGCAAACATCATATGAAATGCATGCAACATCACCAATATCGTTAACAAAAAGAGAGAATAAAAGTGGGCCAAGCACGGAGCACTGAGGGACGCCAGATGACGTAGACAGCCAATCAGAAAGTTTGCCAGTATCATCAACCACAGTCTGAGAACGACCAGTCAAATACGAAAAAATCCATGTAAGAACAGCATCAGAAAAACCGATCTTCTTAAGCTTAATGAGTAGACGAAGATGTGGAACAGTATCGAATGCCTTACTAAAATAAAAGAGGATCATGATTGTGACAAGTCTATTGTCTATCCCCTCTTTGATATCGTCACAAATACGTAGTATTGCTGACTGAGTGTTATGACACGGTCGATACGCAGACTGTCTCGGACTTAAGAGATCATGCTCGATTAAATAGTCAGTGATCTGTGAGGCAACAATCCTTTCAAGAATCTTAGAAAGCTCAGGTAGATTGGCTATCGGTCTCGTATCAGACGGGGATAATGGAATGCGAATCTTCGAAAGAGGGCGGATAAGCGCTCGCTTCTACTGAGACGGAAGTGAAGAAGTTTCTAATGAGCGGTTAAATAAAGCAGTAAGATACGATGAAATCATAGGCCAAGCAATACGCAAAATATAAAGCGGAATTCCATCAGACCCCGACGCATAAGAATGAAGCGGTCCCACAGAAATAAGCTTAAAAATCATGCACGGTGTTATGGCAGAGAAAACAAATTCTGGACGCTGAGATGGACGAGTAACCAGAGCAATGGCGGAAATAAAGTCAGCATACAAGCAAGGCAACTGAGCGTTAGAAACTGAAACATAAAATGAATTTAATTGATCAGTTGTAAAAAAACGTAGAGGAGAAACTAAGGATGATTTTACAAGACCCAAACGAGCCAGTTCTCTCCATAGTTTACCAGGATCCGTGATGTTTTTAAGAGAATTGAATTGAAACTCGCTTTTGGCACGCTTTATATCAATATTAAGCCGGTTACGAAAAAGTCTATAGGTGGCATAACCGAGCAAACTATTGGAACGCTTTGCCTGCTTATATAGCTGATTACGAGTACGAAGCCGGGTTTTAAGTTCAACCGTGAGCCACCGCGCAGGGGGCTTTCTGATAACAAATACACGCTCAGGAGCAAACACATCAAGCGTCCCAAGCAAAGTATCAGACAGCACCGCACAGAGCCCGTCAACACCAGAAACTCTCGCCTGGTCAACAAGTCCAACATAACCACCATCAGTGATTACCCGAATGCACGCCAGAAAATCAGTACTCTCAATGATAGACTGAAGATGGTCACGAAACTCATCACCGTCAATGGCGCTATAACTACGCCTTAAAATATTACGCTCAATCGGTAAGATCATACCAAGTGAAAGCGACAACTCGATGAGATCATGACCGGCTATAAACGGGCACTCGGATTTAGCAAACGTCAAGATCTTTTCACCGTCATCAACCGCAAGAACATCCAGCCACGAGTCAGAAGTGGCTGTGTGATGCGTAGCATCTGAGTGTACAATATACATTGATATGCCTGACATAAGTTCGCGTAAATAATTCGCTTCAAAATTCGTCAAAAGGAGGTCACAGTTAAAGTCACCGCCAATGATTATGTTTTTATACAGATGCGAAATACTCGTGTTTCAACGAATTCGTGTAAGAGGAGACCCTTAGGTCTTCTGTAGACAGACGCAAATAAAACTGTCTCATTATTAGGTACACGGATTTCAATAATGAGATATTCTGGAGAGTTAATGTCAACACCCGAAGAAGCAGCTATAACTCTGACCTTCAACGAATCATGAACAAAGAAGGCGACTCCTCCGCCTCGTCTACCCAATCGATCATTACGGATTAAAAAATAGCCACCTAGAGCCACCAGAGCGTCAGAAACATCGGAATGCAGCCATGTTTCGGATACCGAAATGACATGAAATAAGTTAGCAGCAAAATGAATTCTAATTAAATCTATATGTCCCCGAAGGGAATTAGCATTAAACTGAGCTACGCAAAATTGAGCAGACAAGACAGATTTACAATGTGTAGCGGTGGACAATAGTTGGTCAGACAATAACTGGTCGAAACGTGCACGTCAAACGAGTTTATCAAGATCAGCTTCAGAATTGACATGAATAACTGGCTCACCATCAGAGTGTCTGACACGAATACAACCTTTTTTTACCCAGATTTATCTATAAGACTTTTCTCTGACAACACGTTTAGCCTGCTGCAGCAAATCATATTTATCCTTGGGCAGAAACTCGTTCACATGCACATTCCGATCAGAGCCGTTATCGCAAACCTCTTTCTGTTTAAGCGTACGTCGTGCTCGCTTTTTAGAAATAACTGTATCGCGTACCGCACCAGAGGCTAAGGTAACAATATAAGAGTTTGTAGAAGAGACCGGTAAGGTCCGGTCACGAGCTGCAACCGGCAGAGGCTTACGAACAACGGGTCTGACATCAAGAATGTGACACGAAAGTTCAGGGAGATCAAGGGTCGCGAACACGTTGCGAACACATGCCAAAGGGGTAATCGACATTGCAGCAGGCACACCCGATATAATGAGCATATTCTCACAACCCGTCTGAGTTTGAGGGACCAGATGAGAACCTCCCCGATCGCCTCTCAACTCACGTATCTCATTCATGAGAGCAACACACTATTGTTCCAAATCATTTATACGCTGACAATTCCGATCCACATTGTTCGCAACACTGTTTAACTAATCAAGTTTATCGGAGAGTTCACAATTTGTTTGCTGCTGAGCATTAACAAAGGCGGAAAGCTCATTGTTTGTTCGTTGCTGAGCTTCCATAAACGCAGAAAACCTAGCATCAGACACTTTCAACTGATCGATCAATTGCTGCAAAAGTACGTTCGTTGTAGCGTCAATCTGCGAATGCACACTGGTTGTGGTGGCACCGGAAGGAGCAACAACCCCCGCGCCCAGAGTGGTAGCACTCATAGGAGTAGCCATGGCAGGAGAGACAATTGACGACTCAGCATTTACCACACCAGGCGTCGGAGGTACGACCAGTGAAGCAGCCAATGACTTGCAGCAACGATCCGCGTATTTTGTCGCAGCATACGTATGGACACAACCGGGATGAAAAAGTCTTTTGCACTCGCACTCGGCAGAATCCTTCGCGATCGACTTCTTACACTTAGTGCACGCACGCTGCATAATTATCCGTTGACAGTAGCAGAGAGAAGAACCAGAATGCACAGCAGTCCAGTAGGTAACGGATGGTGGTATGTCTCAAGGCCCACAGATGCCGCCACATGCACGATGGGGTGGTAACTCATGCACAGGTATCCCGAGATCAGGCGAAAGTGAGGTTAGAGTAATAAATGTCTTTCCTCGAAGATATCAGGCACAGCAGTTGCAAGGATAGAAAGATGAAGTATGTATCCTAACAAGCAACAAGAAACTTGCTCAAACCTGCAACAAAACAGCCCGAAGGCAGCTTACGGCAGCAACAGAGTTCTAAGAAAGCCGGAGCAAGGAAGCAATGCATGCGGTACTCACCGAGAGAGAGAGAGAGAGAGAGAGAGAGAGAGAGAGAGAGAAAGAGGTCTTTATTTAGCAATTTGCTACTTTATACATACGCCATAAACTATAAAGAATACAACACAATTATACTATTTGATACAAAAATACGCCATAAACTATAAAGAATACAATACAATTATGCAACAAAAACTGCCTTAACAATAGTTTCCTTATTTATTATCTCTTTCTTTTATGTAGGTACTTCGCTAGCTTTTTTTTAAAAATTTTTATTTCCGTTTTATTTTGTATTTTTATTGGAATATCATTGAACATCTGGAATCCATGATACGTTAAAGTCTTGCGTGCTGCGAGTGTTCGTGTCCTTTCTACTACTATATTTGCATTGCTTCTAGTGTTATATGCATGTCTCTCATTAATTTTTTTTTATTTTACCTGATAAATATTTTGGCACCATATTATTTCTCATCTTATATACTAGTATACATACATTATATTCCATTCTTTGTTTTACACTTATAAAACACAAAGCCTCCAACATAGATTTAATCGCCGTATATCTATTTACATTTAGTATTATACACATTGCACGGTTCTGCGTTTTCTGTAACATTTGCATCAAGCGTTGACTAAAATTCAACATTATACTGCTACAATATTCGTAATGCGGTGCAATTATAGTTTTATATATTAATACTTTTACATAACTGCTTACATTGTTTCTTATTCGACCTAAAAACCTATTTTTTTTCCTACTTTTTTTGCCATGTACCATGCGTGCTTCTCGAAGGTTAAATGCTTATCTATAAGTATGCCCACACATTTTGTATCTTGAACTTCTTTGACTGTTTCGTTTCCTATATAAATATCACCATTGCTTCTCTTACTTATTTTTCTAGGATCACAGATGGTCATAAATACTGTCTTTTTAATATTAACTTTTAACGAATTTTTGTTTAACCATTCTGTCAATGCAATTAATACGTCATTTAGAGTTTGAGTTATAACATCCATATTATCACCATACACATATACCATTTTGTCATCTGCAAAGAGTCTAAACTTACATTTTTTGTTCCTATAAACCGTGATCACATCATTAATATACAAAATAAACAATAATGGTCCCAATATAGAGCCCTGTAGTACTCCTGTTTTAATTTCAAGTTTACGAGATAATACATCCCCAATTTTTACTTGTTGAGTACTATTTTCTAAGTATGATTCGAACCATTTCAGTACCGTTCCTCCTATACCGTACATTTTCAACTTTTTTATTAATTCTTTCCGGTCAATAGTTTCAAAGGCTCTTTTAAAATTAATAAACAATACTCCTATTTTCTCGTTCTTATCTATTCTTTGTCTCCATTCTATAAGTGTTTTTTGAATCGTTGTTTCACACGAGTGCCCTGACCTAAAACCTAACTGTTCTGCAATTAAAATATCATTCCTATCAACATACTCAAGCAGCTGATCTTTCACCACTTGTTCTAAAATTTTTTCGTACACCGGTAATGCATTTATCGGTCTATAATCCTCAGCTTTGTTACTGCCAGCTACTTTTGGGATCGGTGTAATTATTGAGTTTTTCCAATTTTCCGGTACTTTTCCTTCTTGTAATGATTTATTTATTAAGTTGATTATCTGATCTTTATTTGTACTCCATGTCAGTTTAATTAACTCTGTTGTGACACCTTCTCCCCCTCCTTTCTTTACGTCTAATCCCTTTATTCGTATTTTATCTAGTTGCTCTTCCGTTATTTCTTGGAATTCGTTCATTTCACTGCTGCATTCGCTTTCATATTCAATTTGTGTATTTTCCACTCTTTCTATTTCGTTTACAATATTAATTACACTATCTATGAAAAATCTATTAAATTTATCCGCAATTACTTCCTTATCCGTATAACTAATCCCATCAAATTCAACACTTTTAAATTCCGTTCTCATTTTCTTAGTGCCTATCAACTCTTTCAACGATTGCCACATCTCCTTCGATTTGTTCCTTTTATCGTCTACATTTCTCTCATAATATTCTCTCTTCTTCTCCCTAATTTTGGCCACTGCGTCATTTCTGTATCTTTTGAACTCTTTCCAATCCGTTTCCATATTTGACTGCATTGCTTTCTTATATGCCCTGTCTCTCTTCCTTAACATTCCTCTCACTTCCTCATCTATCCATCTTTTATTTTCCCATCTAACAGGCATAACTCTTTTTATTTTCGGCGCGATTTCATCTATCGTTTCCATTATACCGTTTATCACACTATTTGCCAGTAAATCTACATTATTATTACATTCACTATTGTCTTTCAGTTTGTCATCTAATAAGATTTTAAATCGCTCCTCATCAAAGTTACTATAGTCTCTTTTATAATATATAATAGTATTTCCGTTTTCTTTGTCATTCGTTATACTAACATCGACTTTTATTATACTATGGTCTGTGATTTTTGGTGTTTGTAGCACGTCGACCTCAATAGAAAAATTTGAAAATACCAGATCAATGACAGTCTTCGAATTCCTTTCACACCTTGTTAGTTTTTGCTCGTATTGCTTCAATCCCAGACTTCCCATTTCTCTACTAAGCCTTTCCGTGTAATGATTTTTTTTACTCATATCAATTTTCATATCCCCTAATATGATTACATGTCCTTTATCAACTAATCTTTCACAATGATTTACAATTAATTCAATAAATTTACCGTCACTTGTGCTTGGTGAATGGTACGTATTACCGATTATAATATTCTTACCTTCACCCATGTTAACCTGTATTACATTTAGCCACATAACTTGTTTGTTATTACTATCATTATCCTCTATACTTTCTATTATTCTATAATCTAATCCTTTTTTTAATGTAAGTTAAGACTCCACCGGTTCTCCGACTTTTTTTGGTATTTGTTCTAATTATATTATAATTTTTAAAACTAATTTCCACATCACCTACTTCTTCGTGTACATGCGTTTCTGTTAGGCATAAAATTTTTGGTCTGATTTCATTAGCTAATTTTTCAATGTCGTCTTTTTGTACTAGAAAACCCTGTGCATTAAGTAATAATATGTCTGTTCTCATCAAACTTCGTTGTTTGTCTCTTCCTATTTTCCGCTTACTTTGTTCCGATTGCTAACTATCATAATATATAATACCTTTCTGCATTTTATTAACCATTCTTTTATACGATTCACATTCTCTATCAGTTATTTCATGATTAATATCTGTACCTGTCAATTTGAACTCTTTAACCATCGAGATGGCACATTTATTGTCTTGCGGTCGGCATTCTTTTTCATTATGATTTCCCGCGCATTTTCTACATGTTACATTATTTCTACATTCTAAAGTATAGTGGCCATAACCCCAACATTTATAACACCTTATTACACTTACATGGTCAAACACTCTACATTTTTTCCATCCTATTTTTACTCTCTGCAGCTCTACCATTATTTTATGTGTCTTTGGATCTACTTCTAATATCATAGATCCTTCTTTCCCAGATTTCTGTATCTTTTTTATTACTTTAATTTCTATGTTTTCATTATCACTGTCTAACTCATTCTGCTTTACTATCTTTTTAACAAAGTCCGTTTCCACCATCTCATTTACATTTTCTCCTAAATCAATTATTTTAATTTTAGGTAGCTTTTTGTTTACCGTTTTAATTTTGTATTGATCACCTATTTGTTTTTCTAATTCCGCAGTTAATTTGTCTTTATCGCTCCTCTTTTCACATTCTACAATAATAGTTCCCCCTTGGCCGTTTCGCACACGATCTACACCAATTCCCAAGCTCATTACATCTACCTTATCTTTAATCTGACCTAGAGTCGCTTCATTTGATTGTACTTTCTTTGGCTTAACTACAACTCTTTCTACATTTACTTTTCTAGCAATTTGCGCATATGATTCAACATTGTTTGTTTCCTTACCATTTGTACCTTTGCGATTCTTAAATTTAACCTCATGTTGCACGTGACTTCTTGATATTATTTGTTCGAACATTTCTTTCATCCTATTAATCTGCTCCTTTACTTCTCTATTTTGATTTTCTATTTCTATCGCAATAATATTCTTAATCTCACTAACTATTTCAGCCTTACATTCTCTTACTTGTTGTACTATTATCTCTTTTATAGTGTGGTCATTTCTATCATCTCTAACTTTATTAATATTATCAAGTTTACCTAGGATTTCATTCAATTTATCATCTAAATTTGACTCGCTCGCACCTTTATTACTTTTATCACTATTTACTAATTTCACATTTGTTGTTACCTTTGTACTACTGTTAACAGAATCATTCTTTTTTTCTTTTATCTCTCCATCACACTTAACCATCTCCTTACTACTATTACAAACTTTATGTAAAGATGCGCAACTTTTGTGAAAGATCTTCATACATTTTTGGCATTCATATATTGTCGTACATATTGCCTTCTTACAGTATTTACATGTATTTCGCTCTACCTCAACATTCTCCATCATTCTACCTTATCATTTAATTATATTATCTCCCGCCCGTCAGTGTACGCTTGCTCCAGTCGGTCGCGCCAGTTTATATGGCAATGCTCGCTTATTTAGCCTCTCCGCATCCCGCCTCTGCATCCACGAAGCCCGCGCCGCTACTCCCCCACTTCTCCACGCCTGCGCACTCGACAGTGTCTCCCGGTAAATAATCCGTCTCGGTCAAATGAATACCAGAAAATCAACGGTAACCTCCGAAAATCTCCGAAGTCCAGGAAGATGCTCAGCAGGATCACGCATCCGAATGCCGGACAGTCAAGCAAAATTAGTCCTTGACACTATGCCACTAGAAAAAGAGGCCCCACAGGGCAAACGGCAGCAGAAAACCAGTGCACAAGACAGAGCGATAATAGACACGTCTGACAAAACTCATCATCTTTGAGAGAGAGAGAGAGAGAGAGAGAGAGAGAGAGAGAGAGAGAGATTGATTGATTGAGCTTTATTAGCCTTCCCGGCTATTATTTACATCAAATGTCTACAATTCTTCAACAGGAGGTACAATATATTCTTTTAACATACGTTTAAATTGATCTAATTTTTCACATTGCCTTAATTCAGTCGGTAAGGCGTTGTACATATTCAAACCTTCATAAAACAAACTTTTTTGTCCGCTTTTCGTTCTACAAAATTGTATTGCAATACTCCCGGTCTGTCTCGTTTGCCTTCCGCTCACATCTCCAACTATTTCTATCCTATTACCTAAGTGTTTTGGCAACATACCTTTTACTATCTTAAAAATAAAAATGCACACATTGTATCTTAGCCTCTGTCTCACACTCATAAACCTAAGGGTTTGCAGCTTTAATTCTACTTTAGTATATCGCGAACATTGTAAAATGACCCTCATGGCTCGGTTTTGAGCCACTTGCAGTCGATTCAGCTGCGTTTCACCCATGCCTACTAACAACGTTGCACAATACTCAAAATGAGGTGCTATGATTGACTTATGCACAGTACATCTAGTGTACACCGATATATCATTTCCTATTCTATTCAGAAAGCTTACTTTTTTTCCGACTTTCTTTAACATATAATCACAGTGATCCTCCCAACGGAGTCTACTATCAATCATAACACCCAAATGTTTTGTTTTCTCCACACGTTCTATTACAGTTCCATCCAAGCTTTTCACTATTATGTCTGTTTTTAATTCTTTCCTTATACTTCTAACTATCATATATTTGGTCTTATCTGCATTCAATTTCAACATATTTACATTCATCCATTCTTCAACTATACCGAACACCATATTTAATTTTATTTCTAATTCTTCACAGTTTTCTCCTGTTACACTTACGGTCATGTCATCTGCAAATAACTTAAATCTACTTCCCTTTGGACAAACTTTAACTATATCGTTTATATACAGAATAAACAATAGGGGTCCTAGTACAGATCCCTGTGGCACGCCATATACAGTATCAATTATTTCAGAACATATATCATTGAATCTAACTTGCTGCTTTCTATTACTTAAGTACAATTTTATCCATTCCAATACAACTCCTCTTATTCCATACCGATATAATTTTTCCAATAATCTTACTCTATCTACTGTTTCGAACGCTCCTTTAAGATCCAGGAATATTACTCCTACCATTTTTTTCTCCTCAACTAACCGCTTCCAGTCCTCGATAATACTTTGAATTGCTGTCTCACACGACTGTTGTTTCCTAAATCCTGATTGATGTTCGGTTATTATTTCATTATCATCTATAAATTTTTCCAACTGTCTTTTAACAACTAACTCTAAAACTTTTTCATACATCGGTAACATATTAATCGGTCTATATTCGCTCGCTTTTTTTGGCTTACTTACCTTTGGTATCGGTATTATCGTGGATGTTTTCCACCCCTCTGGACATTTACCTGTACTAAGCGAATCATTTATCACCCCTATAAATTCGTCTTTTATCTCATGTATCACCATTTTTAGTATATTACTGGTTATCCAGGTTATTCAGGTCTACGCTCCAACATCCGATGCAAACGAAGAAGATATAGACAGCTTTTATAACTCTCTACAAGCAACCATTGAGAGAATCTCTAACCGAGAAATCACCATCGTCATGGGGGACTGGAATGCTAAAGTGGGATGCACTAACAACGACAACCACATTCGCAACGTGGTTGGGAGATATGGTATAGGAGCCCGAAATGAAAGAGGCGACAGGCTCGTCCAATCCTGTATTGATAATAACCTTACAATAGCTAACACAGTTTTCAAACAACACATAAGAAAACTGTACACTTGGAGGTCACCAGATAATCGTACTAAAAACCAAATTGATTATATCCTGATCAACAATCGATGGAGATCGGCCATACTCTCAACCAGAACACTCCCGGGAGCAGACTGTGGGTCGGACCATAGGCTGTTGGCCTTTAAACTTAGAGTAAGGATGAAAGTGTGCAGAAGGGCTGCAGGCAGGAAAGAATTACCACCAATTACCTCAATTACGGAACGGAGTGCTTTTATCAACAGACTTAATGACGAAATAGCGTCAACCAATGTGGAAGAGCCGACCAACTCGGATGAACTATGGAAAAGACTCAAGAACGCTATCGAGGCATCTTTGGGTAGTATACAACAGCCAAAAGAACAAACAAAAAATCGTGACTGGATCTCTGCCAACACCTTCAAGATAATAGAAGAAAGAAGGAAATTGTTAGCCACCGGCTTAAACAACACCGAAGCAGCAAATGAATACCATAAACTATCATCATCCATCCAAAGAAATTGTAGGAAAGACAAAAACAACTTCCTAAACGATATCTGTGCAGACATCCAGTTTCACGCAAACCGCCTTCAATCTAAAGACATGTTCCACAAAATCAAACAAATCACGCGAAAATTCAAACCCCGCACATGGATAATTTGCGATGAAAATGGTGCCCTGGTCACGGATATTGACAACATAATGGAGACGTGGAGAAGGTACTGCGAGAGGCTGTATGCGGAGGACGAGGTGCTGGCGGATAATCGCCAAAAAGAACATGAACAGGAGCCACACATCTTGATAGAAGAGGTAGAAAGAGCTATGGGAAAGCTGGCCAACAACAAATCTGCTGGTGTAGACAATATAACAGCTGAGATACTCAAAGCAATGGGGCCGACCGGAACAAAAATGGTTCATCGAATTTGTCAAAAAATATGGACCACTACGATATGGCCCAAAGAATGGACTACTTCTATAATAGTTCCTCTTCATAAGAAAGGCCCGACCAACAAATGTGAAAACTATCGCTTAATAGCACTCATCACGCATGACAGCAAAATCCTACTTCACATCATACATAGCCGACTGCAACCGTTTACCAAGCGACAAATAGCTCCAGAGCAGGCTGGCTTTGTCAGTGGTCGCGGCACACGAGAGCAGATTCTGAACCTACGACAGCTGATCGAAAAAGCCAGAGAATACTACACACCCATGTTCTTGTGTTTCGTAGATTATGAGAAGGCGTTCGACAACGTCAAATGGCACCTAATGTGGCGCATTCTCAAGGAAATGGGCATTCCACTGCACCTCATACAGTTAATTAAAAATCTCTACGAAAATAGCACAGCTGTCGTGAGACTTGGAGATGCCACCTCCGGAAAGTGTGTAATCAGAAAAGGAGCAAGGCAGGGCTGTATACTATCGCCACTTCTGTACAACATCTACAGTGAATATATAATGAGATTGGTGTTGGAACACTGGTATGGCGGCGTTACCATAGGCGGTGAAAAGATCTCGAACCTCAGATATGCAGACGACACACTACTGGTTGCCAGAAGCGAGGAAGAGCTTCTCGCATTCCTAGAGAGACTTAATAACACCAGTCTGGAATACGGACTTCGCATAAATAGCTCCAAAACAAAAATTATGATAGTTGACCGGGAACATAATAACTTCCCCGACACGCAGCGTATTGGCAACTTCGAAGTGGTCGACAAATTTATATATCTAGGAGCACTGATAAATAATCAGGGAGATTGCGAGGCGGAGATCCGCAGGCGCATCCAGCTGGGAAGAGTAGCAATGTCCCAACTGACCAAAGTGTGGAAAAGCCCTAATATCACACGCCATACCAAGATTAACTTAGTTAAGTCATTGGTATTCTCGGTATTCCATTACGCTTCCGAAACATGGACGATGAGAGCAGCCGACCGACGACGTGTGGATGCATTTGAGATGTGGTGTTGGAGAAGGATGCTACGAATCCCCTGGACAGCGAGGAGGACAAATGCATCTATACTGGCAGAAATAAATCCACCCCAAAGGCTTTCCAGCTACGTGTACAGCCGAATCCTCAAGTTCTTCGGACATATAAACCGTAGCAACACTATCGAACATCTGATAGTTCAGGGAAAACCGGAAGGAAAACGGCGACGAGGTCGCTCTCCAACCCGATGGACCGATGCGGTCAAGCAACTTCTCAATACCAACATGGAGGAGGCGGTGAGGGCCACTGCTAATCGTGACAGATGGCGCACCACTATCAGAAATGTCATCAGAGCCATGGAGGAATAACAAAGCATAGTCACCACACATCTGGCAAGATGTCAAGGACTTAGATGATGATGACTGGTTATCCCTTCCTCTGTTCCTCTCTTTTGTGGCAGTTTCCTAACAATTTGTATCAAATCACTTGCATCAATTGGCTCAAAATTTTCCATGATATCCTTACTCCCAATTACATATATAGATCTCCTACCTGTTCTATTCATTTTCTTATTATTAATAGATTTCTCTCACAATATTACTAATACTTTTTACATAATATATATTAAATTTATCAGCTATATTACATTCTTCTATGTCATCTAATATTTCAAAATCTACATTATCAATCTCCACTAAATCCCCCTGCTCACCCTTAATTAATTCTTCCAGTTTTCCACATTTTTGTAAGATCACCCTTATTATGATCTATCATATTCTTATAATATTCTTTCTTCTTTGTCTTGATAAGTTTTACTACTGTATTTCTTTCACTTTTGAAAAATGCCCAGTCCTGATCCATACCTGTGCTAACCGCCCTACTGTAGGCCTCATCCCTTCTTACTGCTGCTATTCTTATTTCATCTGCAAACCATTTTTTCCCTTCCCATATTTTCGGAATTTTAAATTTTTTCTTAGGCACTACAGTATCCAATACATTTACTATACTATTAACAAACCTCTCAGCCCTTGTATTTACATCTAGCCCTTGACCTTGCTCAATTCTTTCCCCCATTATACTAAGAAATTCATCAACATCAAACTTACTATAATCCCTGCCTCTAAATTCTTTATATTTATTATCTTTTATATTTAAATTAAATTCAACTTTGAGCCATGCATGGTCCGTTATTTTAGGTTTCCCATTCACCTGCACCTTTACTATATTATTAGAAAATATTAAGTCTATAATTGTTTGACTATTCTTTGTAACTCTCGTCGGATTATCAACATATTGCTTCATCCCTAAGTTTTGCATTACCGTTAGTAATTTCTTTGAATAGAATTAATCTACCGTTATATCAATATTAAAGACTCCTATTACCATACAGTTATCTTTTATTATTAAATTGTTTACTGTATCTTCCAAAAAATTTACAAACTCACCATCCGACGCGCTCGGCGAATGATACACTACCGCTATCACACCCCTATACATATTCTCTCTCATTTCTATCGCCACGCACCAACAGTTTGACTCTACCTTTTTCTTCTCAACTATCTTAAATTTAATATCATCCCTAACGTATAAAAGAACTCCTCCTGTATATCTATTTTCAGCATCACATCTAACTATACTATATCCCGGTACATTGACCTCATTATCCTTTATCTCTACAGTCAATCTCGTCCCCAATAACGCTAAGATCGCAGGATTCATTCTCTTCATATTCTGATGTTGTATCTCCTCCTTATGCGCCAGTAAGCTTTGAGCATTCGCATACCAAAGTAATTCTGCATCTTCCTGTAGTTGCTATTTCGCGTCTTCCCAGCCAGCTCTCTTTTTCTCTTCCTCTAGTACTCTCTTAAATGTCGGACACTCCGAATCTACCGCCTCATGTTCTAAATTCAGCTTCAAATTATACGTCTTATTCTTATACATACAATTTATACAGTTTTTTTTCGCTGCCGTACAATCGCTCGCCTTATGGTTTCCTGCACATTTGAAACATGCTTCCTGCCTCGTGCAATTCTTAGCCATGTGAAAATAGCCCCAGCATTTGTAACATCTTACGACGCTAATGAAGTTGTATACTACACATTTTCTCCAACCTATATTTAATCTTCCTTTTTTTATCATCGCTTCGTGTGTACCATCATCTACCTCCAAAATCAGAGATCCCTCTACCTCTCCTCTTCTTCCACGGGATCGCTCGTTATTCTTGTCTCTTCCTTTAAATAATCTCTTCACTATCTGTATACAGAGATCATCTCCTGCTACACCTTCAATTTTATTCGGTTTCTTAATCGCATTTAACAACTTATCATCATCCATTTTCATTTCATCTTCTCCAACATTAATTACTTTAATCTTGGGTTTCTTCCACTGTGGCTCATCGACCTTGAAATCCTCTCCCATTGTCGCCTGTACCTTGTCCTTTAACTTTTTCATTTCTTCACCGGTCTCACATCCAAGAATAACTGCTCCTTTACCTCCTTTTCTCATTTTTGAGATTCCAACTTCCATGTTCTTAATGTCGATTTTTTCTTTTACTATCTTTTTTGTATCTTTGCTCTCCTGTTGTATTTTCGGTTTAATAATCAAAATATTCTCTTTCTTCTTCTCTCTAACCGCTTCACTGTAGCTCCTCTGCGAACCTCCTGTCGGTCCATATACTCCTTCCCGTATCATTCTCCTCAATTCGTCCAGTTCTTGCTTAACGCCTCCCATCTCTTCTCGAGCAATCTCCTTGATTATTGTCTTAACTTCTTTTTTACAAACCATTTCGTCTTTCATTTCTTTCACCGTTCTGACAAGCCAATCTATCTTTCTATCTATGTCGGATGTTATGGCTGCCGCTCCGCTCACGGCTGTTGACCTATTTCCACTACCTGGTCCCGTACTCATTTTTGCTGATCCCGTTGTTTTTTCTGTCGATGCCGCTACTTCCGTCAGCGATACTGCACGTTTCATCACCGAACTAGATTCCCCACTCTTGTTATCTTTTATAGTGAATACTTCGTACTTTCCATTACAATTAATAAGTTCATTATCCGCATTATACACTTTATGCAGTTTATGACAACTAGGATGAAATTCCTTGTCACACGGTAAGCATTTAAACAACTGCGTTTTTATCTCCTTTCTACAATGCCTACATATACAGCTACTCGCCGACTCACTCATTGCTCATTACCATATAATATACCGTTCTTCCTTATCGACTACCTTATCGCCCAAAGTTTTAATTTGTCGCCACCATAGGCGTAATCACGGCAACCACGTGGCAATATTCATTATGCCGAATCACCAAAGCCAATATCTCAACATAATATTTCCATTTATTTCACTCCAATTCAAGACAATACAATTGTCTCAAATCATCACTTCCACTAACTCTCCGTCCTTAACTGCACCTTTGATGAAAATCACCAGTTCAAGAAACTGATATTTCCACCGAAATTCCCGCTTATTGCAGGAGCACACTATGACACGTCTACTCAGACACGTCGCGATTGTCAGAGAGAGAGAGATTGATTGATTGATTGATTGATTGAGTTTATTATGCCCAAGCCGAGGCTAAAGGGCAAAGATACAATTAACAAAAGACTTAGAATGTAACATAATAGTAGCCGAGTAATAGAAAGAAAAGAAGTTACAAATATGTTGCATACTAATGTAAAACTTAAAACTAAAATATAAACTAAAAGAAAAAGCAAGAACCATAATCCGCAGCTTAACCTAAACTAAAGCAAGAAACCCATTAGTATGGGCAGATAACTTAACCTAGACAATATATATATATAACGCAGCAGACTAGAAGTCTGACTAGACGACGGTAACATTGCACAAAGTGATTAACACAAGATGGCTAAGAGTATCAAATAGATTCTGATGCAAGTAAAAACAAGCGGAGAAGGTCTTTAAAGGATGAAAAAGTGTCTGCTGATGTTATGTTGCTAGGAAGAGTATGCCAAAAACGTATTGAAGAAAGGCGAAAGGAGTGCATGTACATGGTAATTCTGCAAGACGGAATATGAAAAGATTGTGATGAGGTAACAAGGCGATCAGATCTTCTCAGAGATGGGTCAAGAAGGGTGAAGAGCTTACTCAGGTATGATGGAGAGTGTAGAAAAAGGATGCGATACATCTGACAACCGAGAAAATATAACCTTCTATTTTCAACCGAAAGCCATAATCGACGTCTATATGGCGTAATATGCTCATCTCGCCTTAGATCGAAAATAAATCTAATACAGCAGTTTACTAGTCTCTGCAGTTTGGTGTTCAACTCGCTACTTAAGCCGTGGTATACAAGACAACAATAATCTATATGAGGCATAATCAAGGTCATCACTAATTTAGTTCTCAATTCGGTGGAAAGTGAATTTCTGTTGAATTTTAGTTTATGCAGTGCATAATGGACCCTTTGCGAGACATTCAAAACGTGTTTCCTCCAAGAAAGAGTAGACGTAAATACAACGCCCAAGTTCCTCACTTCACTCACAAAAGGAAGAGGGACTTGGTTTACAATAATAGGCGGTAAAAGACTACAATCAATATCCTTAACATAAGCTTGACTGCCATAAATAAGCACCTTGGATTTGGCAGGATTAAGTTTTAGACCGTTAGACTCAGCATAATCAAAAATAGCATTCGCATCCCTAGAAATTAACTCTAAACCATGACGAATGTCGGCCGGTAAGCACGAGAGATAAATTTGAATGTCATCAGCAAACATCATGTGATGTGCATACGACAAGACGCGACTAATATCGTTGATAAATAGAGAAAATAAAAGTGGGCCAAGCACAGAGCCCTGAGGGACACCAGAGGACGTAGATAGCCAATCAGAGAAATTACCAGCATCATCAACCACGGCCTGAGAACGGCCGGTTAAGTACGAGAATATCCAAGCAAGGACAGCGTCCGAGAAACCAATCCCCATAAGCTTGATGAGCAAGCGCAGATGTGGAACCGTGTCAAATGCCTTACTAAAATCAAAGAGGATCATGATTGTGATAAGTCTATTATCAATCCCCTCTTTAATATCGTCGTAAACACGTAGAAGTGCAGACTGAGTACTGTGACCCGGTCGATAAGCGGACTGTCTAGGATTTAGGATATCGTGTTCAGTTAAGTAGTCAGTAATTTGTGAGGCGACGATCTTCTCAAGTAACTTAGAAAGTTCAGGCAGATTGGCTATCGGTCTCGTGTCGGACGGGGAAAGAGGGATCCGAATCTTCGAGAGAGGGCGGATAAGCGCTCGCTTCCACTGAGATGGAAATACAGATGTTTATAATGAGCGGTTGAATAAAGCAGTAAAATACGATGAAATCGTAGGCCAAGCGATACGCAAAATGTAAAGCGGAATTCCATCCGAGCCAGACGCATAAGAGTGAAGTGGTCCTACAGAAATAAGCTTAAAGATCATGCCAGGTGTTATGGCGGAGAAAACAAACTCTGGACGCTGAGACGGACGAATAACCGGAGCAGTGGCGGAAATAAAGTCAGCATATAAGCAAGGCAAATGAGCGTTAGAGACTGAAACATAATATGAATTTAATAGATCAGGCTGAAAAAACCGTAGAGGAGAAACCAAGGTAGATTTTACAAGGCCCAAATGAGCTAGTTCTCTCCAAAGTTTAGCAGGATCCATGATATTTTTAAGAGAGTCAAATTAAAACTCACTCTTGGCACTCTTTATATCAGAATTAAGCCGGTTACGAAAAAGTCTGTAGGTGGCATAACCAAGTAAGCTGTTGGAACGTTTTGCCCGCTTATATAGCTGATCACGAGTACGCAGCCTGGTCTTAAGCTCGGCCGTAAGCCATCGCGCAGGGGGCTTCCTGACCACAAATACGCGCTCAGGAGCAAACACATCGAGTGTTCCAAGCAAGGCATCGGACAGCACCGCACAAAGCCCGTCGACACCGGCAACGTCAGTCCGGTCATCCAGTTCGACATGATCACCGTCAGTAATCGCTCGAATGGAAATCAGTGCTCTCGACGACAGACTGAAGGTGTTCGCGAAATTCATCACAATCAATGGCTCTACAACTACGCCAGTAGATAAACAGTAGTGGGTTTTAGTCCCAGTGAGCGAATTCAGGGGGGTCGGGACGGGCTGCGGCGTGGCGTGGGGGAAGCCGTAAGCGGTGGGCGCGGGTCAGGTGGGGGCTGCGGGGGAAAGATTTCTTTCCCCTTACCGCGGAGGAGCGGACCTCCCCGCGCCCAGGAGATTTTCTCCCCGGGCGCTGGCGTGCTCGGGCGCGCGAGTCGCGAGGTCGCGCGATTGGCGCGATTTTTTCCGCGCTGGGCGCGCGAGTCGCGAGGTCGCGCGATTGGCGCGATTTTTCCGCGCTCGGACGCGCGAGTCGCGAGGTCGCGCGATTGGCGCGATTTTTTCCGCGCTCGGGCGCGCGAGTCGCGAGGTCGCGCGATAGCGACGCGTCCTAGAGTCGGGTTTTATCGGGTCTGGCCGCCGCGTCGGGCGATGATAGCGACGCGCCCTAGAGTCGGGTTTTATCGGGGTGGCGACGACGGGGTTCTTTCTCAAGGACGAGCGGTGCGGTCATCCCCGAGCGTGCGCTCCTCTGTCCTATCGGACCGATCGATCTCATTTAGAGCGCTGTATAAAATCGCGGGTAGCGCGAGAGACGTCCATCAGAGCGCGAAAAACGTCGACATGAACGTCGCGGAGAGTCAGCAGAAGGACGCGGAGATGATGGCGATTCTGGACGATTCGCTGCAGGTGGGCGCACTTACGGACGTCGAATTGCCGACCTTCGCCCTGATCGACATGTTGAACGAGATATGGAGACCGGCGCTCGGCGACGTGGAACCTGAGAGAGTTTCTCGGGAGCGTGTCGAGATACCTGACGAATCAGAGGAATATCGGCGCGCGTCGCGCGCGCGAGGGCGAGGAGATAAAGAGCGCGATCACGGAGCTCTACGGATTGTGGCTGAAGGAAGGTCCGGTGAGTCCGACCTGTTCCGCGGACGATATGTATCGTTTCGTTCGCGCCCAATTTCCGTCGAAGGTGTACTCGTCGCTGGTTAAGGGCCTGATGACGCACGATACGTTCTACGAGTAGATCAACGAATACGAAAGCTACATCAACGGTCCGTCGACCGTCGTCAAGGCCACCACGTCGCGCGCGGTCTCGTCGGATTCGCCCGTCGACGCTCTCGCGGCGGCGTCGACGGATCACGAACCACGCGAGGAGGAGGACAACAGCGGCGGCGGTGGGTTCGACGCGCTGTTCGATCTGTCGTCGGACCGCGATCTGGATCGCGTACCGCAGTACGTCTCGAGCATGAAGGACCGACGACTCTTCACCCTCAGGTCGCCGGGGGAGATCGGGTCTCAGCTGATTCGCATGGACGTCTTCGACGTCAAGGACATCGTCAGCAGGGACAAGCGCGAATGGTAGAGATACGCGAAGGTGAGATCTCAGTTTCTCACCTCTCTCTCGCGCACGGATCGCAAGCGGCGGTTGATACTGCAACTGATGGATCTCGTGGCGGACGATCTGAAGAAGGTTCCGGGGATTCAGAAGGAGACGAAGAATCTCACCTACGAGAGCGGGCGAGGCAACTTTTGAGAGAGATGTATTTCGCTTAAGAAAAATAAAAAAAAAACGTTGTATCTGAAAAAAAAATTTGCGTCTTCTTGTTTTCCCGTTTCCCTCCCGTCTGGTTTTAGATAATAGGAAAAGAAATGAAAGACACACGACTAGGTTTGTTTTTTTTTCTCTTTCTCTTTATTGTTTTTTTCTCGTTACATTTCGTTTCCTTCGTTTCCGAAGCACAGAACGGCCAACTCGCAATCGACGATATCGTTGCTGTCGAACGTCTCGCTCTCGCGTATCGCCCTCGGGATTCGCCATGGTGGCCGCGATGGCGAGGAAGCGCGACAGCCTCGAGTCGACCTTACCGGTCATCGAGGGCAGAGCGACGATGACGCGGTTGACGCACAGCTCCAGATCTAAGAGGAACAGCGCCGTGCTCGCCGACGCGATAAGACGCGTCGTGGACGTTTCTATGCGCAGGGTCGGTTGATTGTGTATCCTTCCGAATCGCAGCGTCAGATTTTCGTCGGCGAGGCATATCGGCGGCGGGATGCGCCTCTCGCTCTTGCCGCATAGATTGGACCGCACGACGCGTCTCTGGTCGAGAAACTCTCTCCACATCTCGGGCGAGAGCGATATCTCCTTGCCGTGGCAATCCCCTATGACGACGGTCACGCAGCAGGGGAGTACTACGGAGATACCGACCTCGACGAACTTGTTTCCCGTTTTCGTCAATTGGTATCGCCTTACCAGAATTTGTGGCGGGTGCTTCGCGACGCGTCTGTGAACGACGAGAATCGTGACAATTACGAGAATCGCGACAACGACGAGAATCGCGTCGAGACTTACGTCTTTTTCCTCGCGTTCTCGTCGCTCTGGCTAGGTTCCGCCGGTCGCTCGTCGAACTCTCTCTTTATCGCTCCACCGGCGACGTTGTCGCGGTCGCCGTCCGAGTAGCGCGCCTCGAAGAGCGTAGGCTGCGGCGTCGAGTACATGTCGTTGCGAGACTGATGGCACTCTCAGGGGACGATCGTTTATATATTGCAACCCTCCTCGCCGATTCAAGGGTGACGCGCGAAACCGCGATTTATCGCTCCGTTTCTTGTTCCTCCCGCTCCTCCAACAGATTATCGCCGCTCGCGAGCGCGTCGATTTTGACGAATCGATTCAAGAGATCCCGCAACTGCTGCAGCAGTCCGTCTCTCGGGCAAGCGACGCCGAGGATCCCCAGGTCGAATCTACCGGCCGCCGTCACGGTCCTCGCGAAGTCGTTGAATCTGTAAAATTGTTTCCTTCCGACGAAATACAGATTACCGTCCGTGTACCGAAACGCCAACGTTACACCGGAGGGTATCCCCGGAAATATCTTCTCGATCGTGTAAAATTTTACGATTCTCATCGAGCAATCGTCCATCTCGCCCATGATCTGATCGTTGTATATCACGAAGGTCCGCCCTTTGTTCGTGCTCACCACGGCGTTGATCCTCGCGTCCGCGGGAATTCCGAGCTCGGCGTAGGATTTCGGCCAGGTCGGCACCAGCGCTAGACGCGGATAGGTGACCATGTAGACTCTCCTGTCCGCGAACAGCACGAGACCGCCCGAGGGCGTCTCGTACGCGGCCGTCAGACGCGTGAAGTTCTCGGGGAGAAAATTCATGTAGTCCGTCAGCAGCATCGGCCTCTTGTAGGTTTTTCCGTCGAGATCGACCGACCATATGCGTCGTTCGTGCGCGACGTACAATCGGCCGTTCGACACCAGCACGACGTCCGGGCGCCGCAGGGCGCACAGATCCGTCTCGACGTCCACCGTCGTGGTCTTCGTCGTCGTTGTCGTCGTCGGTGGCGGCGCGGTCGTCGTCGTCGGCGGTGCGGTCGTCGTAGTTGTCGGAAATTTGGCGCTTTTCTTAGCGCCGTATAGATGCTGAATAGAAAGAACGTCCTCTAGACCAAGTTTAACGGGGAACGACTTATCGGGCGCAAACGCGTACATCACCGCGTCCGGGTTGGGCGTGTGCATCAGACCTAGAGCGTGACCGATCTCGTGCGTCAGAGTTTGAAGCAGATGCTGCGTTCCCGCGGGATTGTCGGTCAGGTATATGTGCCACGGTTCAGCTCTGTCGACGTGCACCTCCGAGACAAAGTCGACATCTCCGGTCGGGTAGAACGCGTGAGCCAGTACCCCGCCGCGACCGTCCAGATCCGCCGAGCACATTCCGTCCGATCGAGAGCCCGCGTACGTGTGAAGACCCTCGCGAAACGATATCAGAATGTCGGGATTCTGCGAATCGCGCTCGAAGGTCAGCGACGAATTCGCCGTCCACAGATCGAACGCGGCTCGAGCCGTCTTCAGCATCTGCGTAGTGGCCAGGTGGAAGTTCCACCTGAGATGCGTCTTCGACCATTTGCGCCCGAGCGGGGCGTACGTGCGCTCCGACACGTCCTCGACGCCGCATCGCGGTTTGCGCATCAGATTCAGCGTCTCCTCGTTCAATTCGTGCGTAATATAGAAAACGACTGGATTTAGTCAACTAAATCTAGTCGTTTTCTATATTACCATGTTTAGAGTTAGTTGAGAAAAGTACACGTGAAGAACGTTGCCAAGGCGATCCTTGCGTCCATAGCGCTTGTCAGCGCGTAGTGAGCCTCTCTCATGTGCCTGTAGCGCGCACGCTGATCATGATACTACAGGCATATGGGACCTACTGTTTTACGCCGATTCCAAACGGCTAAATCGAGAGGCTTTTTCTTGGCAAGAATACTCTCAGTGGTTTGCCATTGCCTTCTGAGAGGGAGCACAAGCGAAAATTTCTAGGTCCTACCGGGAATCGAACCCGAGACCTCTAGCATAGCAAACCGGTGCGCTGGCTGCTAAGCCACGCTCGACTCCTCTGTAGATCGTTGTTCAGATATCCATATTTCTGCAGATATCGGGTCGCCACTTCGCTCTCGTTGGACTCGCAGTTCGCCGCGACGACGACGGCGATCGCGTACAGAGCGACGCGCGCGAGCGACATCGTCGAGAAGAGAGGGGGTGGAAACGAGGAGCGACGCGCGTCACGGCCGGAGTGCGATTGACGGAGGTACGGGTGTCGAGGAGCGATCGTCGCGACGCGAGTGGAGGGGGGGATTTTTAGGACAAGAATCGCCAAAGGTGCTAGAGTCGTCGAAAGTCGCTCGTTTTCTTTTTTGCCTTTCGAGATGAGTCTATTTTAGGAAATCGGCGTCCGGGGGATAAAAATTTTTCGAATAACAGGAAATCGATGTCTGGGAGACGAGTCGTTCGAGATAGATAATTTTCCGACAACCGGATTTTTGCGGTTAGGGGATGAGTTGTTCGAGATAGAAAATATACATCGTTGAGACGCGTTTGTCGTTCCCCTCCACCAGTCGTGCATCTCGCAGACGTTCTCCATGACGCAGCTTCTCCCGTGTCGTCCGCAGAAACGCCGCGCGCGTCTTATCGCTCTGATATCTCTCTCCTCGTCGCACCGCGTACTCTCTCTTTCGCGCTCGTCTTATAGTTTCCTCGTGTAGTACGCATAGGGAAAGCAGAAACGCCGTGCGCGTCTTATCGCTCTGATATCTCTCTCCTCGTCGCACCGCGTACTCTCTCTTTCGCGCTCGTCTTATCGCTTCCTCGTGTAGTACGCATAGGGAAAGAATAATATTTTCTCGCGCGTTATATCGTATTCTCTCGTACCGCGTGCTTTCCTTGCGCGTCGTATCGCCTTTATCTCTTTCCTCGTCTCACCACGCGTCCTCTCTCTCGCCGTATAAATGGCGTTTTTCACGCGCGTAGAAATGGCGTGTAGAATAAACGAACAGGCGTATATTGTGAGATTATATGTATATATTTTATTCGAAATACAGAACGCAATATATTTTGTCGAGATTCGCTAACAAAAAGGCGTATATACAATTATACATCGTTGAGACGCGCTTGTCGTTCCCTCCACCAGTCGTGCATCTTGCAGACGTTCTCCATGGCGCAGCTCCTCTCGTGTCGTCCGCAGCGAAAGGCTCGAGTCGCGTCGAGAGCCTCCAGACGACCGATGCTCTCGAAATCGGCGTCCATCGACTCGATCGTCGCCTCGACGTCTCCGAGAATCTCCCTCAGCCATCTCCTCTTCTCCGAGCCCTTCACGTAGATGACCGTCGAGTCGTCTCGCTTCAGTCCGTCGTCCACGATGCGTCGAACGATCGCCTTTCCGCGCTTGTATTCCACGTCTCCGTCCTCCCATCTAAAGCCGTGGTGATTCGTTGTCAGCCAGCACGCTCGCGACTTTTCCGCTCTCGTCAACAGATCCTATTCCAGAGGGGCGCAAAGCACGTGATGACTCAGCTCTTTTCCATTCTTAAGCACTGCCACCTCTTTGACCGTGAATCTGTCGCGGACGACGAACCCCTGCAGATCCACGAAGATCGGTGCGCCGGCCATGAATGGGGGGAGCGCGCGCCCTTTCTCGTCTCAATGGTCCAACCTCTCCTCCGCGCGCGGCATTCGCGCGCGGCACGCGCTGCAATCCTTGATGAGCGGTGGTGGACCGTCCACGTGCGACTGCGCCCACGGAGGGTTGTGATGCTCCAGACACGAACGGTAGGTTCGCACCTCGGGGTCGAGCCTCAGGTGGTCGGGCAATCTCTCCCACACTCGTCCGACGTAGTCGGGAAATTCGCGCAGCAGAACGATTTTCGGCACGTACTGCAGATGCTCGGCGGACAGATTGAGAATGTCGCGCTTGTCGATCAACAGGAGAAACATCACGATCGCCCGTGAGAATCAGCGACGGAGAGAGTCGAAACGACACTTAGCTCCATCGTTCATTGTCCCGGCTATTTCTTCGTAGCCTCTCTTTCGGTGCGTTTCTCATCGCCGTGTTATCTTGTTTTTTTCTCTCGACCACTTCTATCGATAATTTCACGTAGTCTAACTTGTCGTGTTATCTTGTTTTTCTCTCGACCACTTCTATCGATAATTCCGTAGTTTAATATGCCGTGTTATCTTGACTCATTTCAAGCGTCAATTAACTTGTCTTTTTTTTCTCGACCACTTTTGTTTACACGATCTTGCGAATAATGTTGGTCAGCGGATTGTACTCGACCACACGATCGTGAATGATAAGACAGTAGGCTGTCGTGTTGGGAGCCACGTTGCGTTTGCAATCGAACTCTACGCGAACGTCCACGGTGCCGCTCTTCGTCGACTCGTTCTGACGCGAGCAATCGATCACCGCAAACGGATTTTTTCAGGAAGTCGCGCGGCGTTAGAAACGCGCCGTCGCGCTCACACCCGTAATACGATTTTCGAAATTTCACGTACATGTCGTACAGCACGGCGACTCTCTTCTTCTCGAAATCTAAGTTCATGTCGTCGTAGGGATAAAATTCCGAATTTAGATACAGCTTCACGTCCGTGAGATTACCGTTGTCGAACTCGGAGGCGCGTTTCAACAGATTGTTGTGCCTCTCGGTCTGCAGCGCGAAAATGACGTATCGCGGTTTCTCCAGCTGCGTCGCCGCTTTCACGGCCCACGAATGTTTGTTGGTGTTCGGCAGCAGGGGATACTCGTACAGATCCCACGAGCGAAACCCCATGCTCAGATATCGCCCGCTCTCCAGTGTTCGCAAAAAGGACAATTTATTCACGTCGTTGAGCATCACGTGCGGCATTCGCCACTGTATCTTCGACAGAGTGATCTTGGGATCCTTGTTGCGATTCGTCACGATGGAATTGGCGTCGCTTCGCGAACGTATCAGAACGAGGTCGTGTCGCGCGTTTATCACCACGCGTTTGTAATCCTCGCAGAAACCCAGAAGCGTGTTCAGGGGCACGCAAAAGTTGAAATCGCCGAACCTGATCTCGGGATCGTCGCTGCTCCATCCCGCGTTCCGTAGTTTCTTGCTCCTCTCGGCGGTCAGCGACACGAGACACTTTATCGTACTGGTCACTCCGACGTTTCTGTTCCTGTCGATCTCCACGCCGTTGAGCTCGTACCTGATCTCGTCGAACATGAACGCCACTCAATTGCTGTCCAGACTCGTGTCGTTCTCTGGAAGATCGTCGGTGAGCGTTCCCTCGACGTAGAGAAAACTCTCGCTGGGCAGCGTGTACAAATCTTGCTGCTGTATCGGTATTTGTATCTCGGCGCTGTATCCGAGCGAGGTGTTGACGTACGGATTATACGTGTGAGTCTCGATCTTGACGATGCGATCGTCGAAGATCGGCTCACCCCCGATACTCAGAATGTCGGCCATGGCTGTTTCTCACGGCGAAACCCAGGGATCGCAGAAAAGCTACGTTCTCGGCGCTCAGTCCGTTCCTCCTCCCTCTCGCTCCGTACGCTCCTCTCGCGGGTGCGACGGCGGATGTGCTCTTTCGGTCTGTCACCGACGACTCGTTCAGAACGAGCATGTCTCACTCGCGCGCATATCACTCAATGTCTTCTGCGCCTCACGTGCAACCGAACCGTTACCTCCTCCCCGCGGAAATCGATCAATCGACCGATCTGATCCACGACGCGCACCGTTATATCGGTGACGCTCCGCGCGATGACCGGGAGATAAATGATTTGCGTCGGAGTCTCCGACAGCTTATATCCCGGTGGAACGTTCGGCGCGAATTCGTGCACGGTGTGCACCGGTTTACCCTCGCTGTAAGCTCCCGCGGTGACGTTGCACTCCACGCGAATGACGTTCACGCGCATGATGTTCACGGGTCCGTCGGACGCGTACCATTTTTTCGGTTCTAGCGTGCAAAACGCCGAGAAACCCAGCAGAGAGCCAATGTTGTTCGGTTTGGTAAAATTGACTCTGTAGGCGCACCTGATCTCGCTTCTCATGGTATTCTCGTTAGCGCGGAGAACTATCGAGCGTTCGCCCTCTTTGTCGTCGTCGTCGTTGTCGTCGACGTATATGTAATCGTCCTCGGCGTGCTCGGAGCTGCCGCGTCTGCGAAGAATAGCCGATCGCAGATATCTCTTTATAGCGCGCAGTTCGTAAGATCCCTCGGGAATAACGATCGCCAGATCCTCGGTGTCGAAGTAAAACGTATTGTTGGTAGAGTTGATGTTCGGTATCGTGTTGTACGTCTCGAAATTCGCGAGACCTATCTCGTATTCGCCGTCGCTCAGATCCAGGGCGGGGAAGTAGCTCGACGTGAGAACGCTGTTCTTCCCGGTCAACGTGAGAGTCAGCGACATGACGACTCAAAGACGCTTCCAATCGATCTCTCGATGCTCTGATTGAATCTCTGATACGACCGACGATTGTACGCGACGTTCGCGTCACGTCCGAGATATCGCTCGAGTTCCCCCGGGGGTCGAAGATTTCCGAAAGCGTCGAAGTAGGCCGCGCTGTTTCCCTTCTTCGCGTAGGCGACCCAGTGCGTACCCGGGCCCACCGCGTCGTCGAGATTCACGATTCCGCTCTTGTTGCGACGCGCTCTCGTCGGCAGCGCGTCGCGCATAAACACGCCCCTGAAGTAAGGTATTCGCGAACGGCGCGCGATCCGATTCAGCTGCTCGTCCGTCGTGACACCGGACGCCGGGAGATCGAGCGTCACCGGCGTCTCCTTACGCGAGATTTTTTTTTACTCCTCGCTCTTCTGGTCGTCGCGCCGCTACCGCGTTTGTACGGCGCCAGATACAGCCCGCGACCCTCCAGCGCGCGATAGTGACGCGTCAGCTCCTCGAGCTGGCGTCTGGCGGCCTTGCCGTCGTTCACAGCCTTGGCCACCCCAGCCGCTCCACCGATCAAAGATCCGAGAGCTCCCAGCATCGGCAGAAGGGGCAAGAAACCTCCGCGTTTCGCCGCTGGGAGAACTCTCTTCCTGGTCGTGGTTCTCCTCTTCTTTCTCACACCCATGCCTAGCTTCGTTTTTGCTTTCATAGCAGCCCATACGTCGGCGGCGGCGGTTCTCTCACCGAGGGTCGCGTCGCTCGCCGAGACGCGCTCGCGCGCTTTCTCAACGAGCGCCCGATCGGCGACGTGTCGATCGGCGAGGTCGCTGTTTCGAGAGTAGGCGACGTCGTGCTCGCGACACGCCGCGTCCAACGGATTGACGCCTCGATCGCCGCGCGCTAGTCGTTTCGCGAGACGAGTACCTGGTCCGCAAAACTGATAGCCGGGAAAGTGCAGCTCGAAGGGGAGCGCGTTTATCGCCCTGTTCAGCAGTCCGCCGCCGACGCTCCGTTTCGCGCGCGACATTCGCCGCTCGATCGCTGGACGACCTCGCGCTTGTCCGTCGGTAAGGGAGACATCGCGATCACTGCGCGAACGATCGGTCGTTCGCGCGTATAAATAAAAACGAGCGCGCACGCGCGCGATACGCGACAGATGCGATTCGTGAGACAATCGGCGACGATAGGCGTGCCTAATCTCGATCGCAAGACGCGACTGGGATCGGGTCTAGCGGTCAGAGAGACGCGCCGACACGGCCCTCTGCTGCCGAACGCGATACGCTGCGTCATCTGTGGGCCCTCCAATTGCGGTAAGACGAACGTTTTGATAAGTCTGTTGGAAAGTCCGAACGGACTGCGTTTCGAGAACGTGTACGTGTACTCGAAATCTCTGCATCAACCGAAGTATCGATACCTCGAGAAACTGCTCGAATCGATGGATCGGTTATCACGCGTTCTCCAACAATCGGGACGTCGTGCCGCCGAGCGAGGCGCTCCCCGATTCGATATTCGTCTTCGACGACGTGGCCTGCGACAAGCAAGACGCGATCAGGGAGTACTTCGCGATGGGTCGACACTCGAACATCGATTGTTTCTATCTCTGTCAGACGTACGCTAAGATACCGAAGCACCTGATACGCGACAACGCCAACATGCTGATTCTCTTCAGACAGGACAACACAAATCTGAGACACGTGTACGACGATCACGTGAACCCCGATATGTCGTTCGAGGATTTCCGCGCGCTGTGCGGCGAGTGTTGGCGACGCAGGCACGGGTTCGCGGTGATAGACAAGGACAGCGCGCTGCAAAACGGCAGATACAGACGAGGATTCAACGACTTCGCCGTGCTGTAGATCGATCAGTCGGGAACGATGAGCGGCGCGGAGATAACCTCGAAAGACGCCGTCGAGCGGGAGAGAACCGCGAGGGAGATCGCCAAGACGCGCGCTTCGATTCGCAAGAAATACAGAGCGTTGAAAACCGGCAAGATCGAGAGCGAGATCGCTCTCGAGAGGCAGTTCAAGCCGATCGTCGATCCGCTGAAGCAGATCGCCGAACGCGGAGGCGAGCCCGAGGACGACGGCGTCGTCGTTAAGAAGCGCGAGGAGAGCGACGACGATGGAGAAATCGCGCGGGAAACGAAGCCCAAGAGGAAACGATCGAGCGCCGCGTCGGACATGCTCGCGATTCGTTCCGCGCCTCTGGAACCGCGGAGGTTGTCGAGCATCGCGGTTCGATCCAGCACGCCTCTGGAACCGCGGAGGTTGTCGCTGAAGGAGGAGGACGTCTTCCAGTCGCCGCAGCCCTCTCTCGAAACGTCCATAAGAGAGGCTCTGCAAACGCCGGAGGGTCGCGAGGATCTGCAAAAGAGTCAATTGGGACCCCTGGGAAAGAAATACGTGGACGCTCTTTTCTTCGGCGGGGACGCGATCAATCACGTTTACGGCGTGTACGTCGCGGACGACGGCCCGATGCTCGGCGACAAACGGTTTGATATGCGCGCGGACGATTCCGTGATCGTAAACGGGGTGACGTACAAGGGTACGCCCGGCTTGTACGAGTTGATCTTCAAGAGACACCCCGATGACGCGATCTACACCGAGAATGACCTACACAAGTATCGAAGTCTGCTGTTGGCGACGAACGCTCATAAACGCGGTCATAAAGCTGAGAATGCTATCAAGGGTAACAAAGGGCACAAGTACGTGAACATCATCGCTTCGCTCGTCACCCGCGGTAGAATCGGCAGCGCTAGAAAAGGCGCCGGCGTGACCGGTCTACCGTCGAACATGAGATTGAATCGCAACAAAATAGATTACGTTCACTGGGACGATCCAAACGAACTCGTAGATCGTCTTCGACTGCTCGACGCCTCTCGTCGAGCCGGCAACAACGCTCACGACAACGAGATTCTGTCGATAATCGAGGAGCTCCGAGAGGCCGAGCTGATCATAAATTGAACCGTCGCGACGATCTCGACGGCAGTGCGACGATGTCGGTGAACAAGTTCGGAATGTCTCTGGAGAGACGCGGCAACGGTGACGGACCCGCGACGGGAAGATTGCGGTCCTCGATCGAATCCTTGCGAAACTACGTGCGCGACAGCGCGCTCTGTTCGGAGCAGGACTCCTTCGACGCGAAGAAGCGCAAGATTCGACACGTGGGCGCGCCGGAGTGGGACGCCGACGCGACGAACAAGAGCTACGTCGAGCGCGGGCTCGGGGATCTGAGACGCGAGATCGAGACGTTTCGCGAGAGAACGAGCGAGGCGTTGTTGACGACGAGAGAGGAGGTGAACGTTTTGAACGCTCTCGGGAGCAAGGTGGCCACTTTGAAGGACAACGTCGAGCGCGGGATCGCGAATGTCAGAGAGGACCACGAGAGAACGAAGCTGGCGGTGAGAAAAGATGCGGAGAGTCTGACCGCGGTGAGGAAAGAGGTGGACGGTTTGACAGCGGCGTTGAGAAGAATGAACACGACGGCGAAAAACGAGGCGAAATCGTTGTCGGCGGTGAAAAAAGAGGTGAGCGAGATAAACAGCGGCGTGAACGGACTCAAGGTCGCGTTGAGCGATCTCGCGAGCTCTTCCAAGACGACCGAGACACGGCTGGACAAGGAGTTGCGGCGATTGGAGGAGAAAACGGCCACCAAGGAGTCGCTCGAGAGAGAAATAGCGACGCTGAGAGCGGAGGTTCGCGAGACCAGGGGCGCGCGCGCCGGCGCAAAGGAGGAAGAGGCGAGCATACTGGAGCTCAACCGTCTCTTGAAGAACAAAAGCTACTCGAACTCGAGATAGAGAGACGATGAGCGCCGAGAAGCGAAGACTCGCGCGGGAGCTACACGCACCGGCGCGAAGAAACTTCCCGCGGCGTCGCGTCGTGGTGCGCGGTTACGACGATCTGTGGCAGGCCGACGTGGTCGAGATGCGTCCGTACGCGCGACACAACAAGGGCCACAACTACATTCTAACGGTTATCGACGTGCTGAGCAAGTACGCGTGGGCCTTGCCGCTCAAGAGCAAGAGCGGAAGCGAGGTGGCCGCGGCTCTGTCGAGGATATTTCGCGAGGACGCGCGGTTTCCGAGGAACCTGCAGACGGACGAGGGAAAGGAGTTCTACAACGCCGACGTGCGAGAGATCATGAGGAAGCGCGACATAAATCACTACTCGACGTACTCGGTGATGAAGGCGTCGGTGGTAGAGAGATTCAATCGCACGCTCAAGAACGACATGTGGAGACTCTTCACGCTCAACGGATCGTACGCGTGGCTCGACGCGCTGCCGAGTCTGCTGTCGGATTACAACCGTCGCAGACACCGAACGATCGGGATGCGTCCGGCGGACGTGACGCCCGCCGTCGCCGAGAAACTTCTGTCCACGGTGTACAGTCGCGCGAAGATCGCCTGGTCGAAGATTCAAGGTCGATGACCCGGTGCGCGTCAGCAAGTTCAAGACGGTGTTCGAGAAGGGCTACACCCCGAACTGGACCACCGAGATCTTTCGCGTCGCCAAGGTGCAACGGACCAATCCCGTGACGTATCTGCTGAAGGACTACCGCGGGGAGCCCGTGGCGGGAGGATTCTACGAGCACGAGCTGCAGCGCGCGTCCAACCCCGACGTTTATCTCGTGGAGAAGGTGCTGCGCAGACGAGGCGACGAGGTGTTCGTGAAGTGGCTGGGAATGGACGGGTCGCATAACTCTTGGATAAACAAGGCAGCCGTGTTGTAAAATATATTTATGTATTTATTTGTTGTTTCGTACTCGAAGGACCAGAAACTCCTCTGAAGTCAGAAGTCAGATTCGTTTCGAATGCGGTGCGGTGTAGGGAGGTTCGCGCTCCGTTTAGGTACGCGGTAGGATCGTGGAGTCGTAGGGCGGTACGCGGGTCGATGTGCGAATGCTCGCGCAATTTGATTGGTCGCGACGCGCCAATAAGAGCGGGATCGCGTGGGGTTCACTTCACCCGTCGCGAAGGGCTCACCGTGCGCGTGATATTCGCTCAATCCTGAACATACCGCCCGCCTCGAAACGTTAGTTTCGAAAGTAATTCGACATTTGTTTGAACCACGCTCCGAGGGGTCCGGATGCTCGCGGAATGAGGAGAGCGTTCGTTGTAGCGAACGAGAATACACGGGGTTTCGGCACCACTGTGCCGCCCGCCATGGCATATAACTTGGAGCTATTTTACGCAACTTAAACTTAACGCAATGTCTTAACTTAAACGCAACTTAAATTTAATTATCGCAACTTAAGCTTAACGCAATGTCTTACCTTAAACGCAACCTAAATGTAACGCAACTTAATTATCGCAACTTAAACTTAACGCGGCTTAAATTTAACGCACTTATGTCTTAACCCAATTATGTTTCAATGCACATTGAGTTGACACGGCACGAGTGCCACGCGACTAGAATAATGGAACCTTAAAACTAAGCGGAACTTTATTACTGCGGAATCTTAGAACTAAACGGAACGTTATAACTACGCGGAAAATTTTATTGCCAAGGAACCTTATAACTACACGGAACGTTACAACTACGCGGAAATTTACAAAGTCTTATAATTAGCGTGACTCAGATCGAGGTTGAGTGACACGATCCGTTGTCGACTCAATCTCGATGGGAAGCAAACACAGCGTTGTAATGAGACGCTTATACTCGGAATGCGCAGTTTTATCCGATACGACGCAGTCGAGACGCGTCGTCAGCTCCGAACAAGACATCATCGACGTAGATGTCGTCCGTAAATGCAGGGACCGCGAGAGGGAATGATTGCCCTTCGTCGCTGACGAGTTGATCCTTAACGCGAAGCGCTTGATAGGGCGCTGACGCGGTACCGTATGTGACCGTGAGTAACTGATACTCTCGCGTATTCAAATCTGGGTCGATCCACAGGATTCGTTTGATAGTTTCGATCGCGAGAGTCGACCAAGATCCGACGATACATTTCGCGACGTCCGCTGTATAAACGCACTTGTCTTGCCGTCATCGCGATAAAACGGACGATAAATTTGTTTGCAGTTTCGAACCGGTGAGGAGATGAGAGTTTAAGCGTCGAAAACGACTCTCAATCGCGTGGTGGAGCTCGTTTCTCGAATTACCGGGTGATGCGGTATATAGACGACTTGCGACTGCGAGACGCCTGCGGGGCACTTTCTTCATGTGTCCGAGTCTTTCGTGTTCCGCGAGAAATTATTATCTATATTTTTTCTTTTCAATTGAACAATTACCCGTGAGATTCGTGTAGAGATATATGCGGCGGTGGAATAAAATGTAATAACTCTCATTTTCTCAATTTTCAAGTAATATTAGTCCATTTTGTAATTAATAATAAGATGAGCTGAGAACGTCTTGTGAACATTTCAATGACCGAAAATTTCTGCATATTTAAAACCTTTTGTGTTCAAACGATTTGAATTGGTCTTTTATAAAACAACAAATATACAACTCACAACAAAGGCAAAATACACTATTAAATTATTCAGAATATATTAACCATTTTCTTCATATATGTGTATATGTAGGGTGCAGATTTAAACAATTTATGGAAGTGCTGAATAGCGCTATCTCTGCATGTGCATATACATATACGCCACATGTATGTTTGCGCTTGTAACCTCGTCAATTGATCAAATTTGAAATAGAATATTGTGCGATTATGTGTGTCGCATACATGTATGTGTTTTATGTAATCAAGCGCGTGTGACATACAGAGTTACACAAGTCCACTACTAAATATTAATATTACGTCTTTTAAATATAATAATACACTTTCAAATTTATATATAAATCAATACCTTTGTAACATTCTGAGTTAATTTGCCGAAGATCAGAGCAAGTAGTGAATTCCATCAGTAATTCTCCATTTATTTCTCTTACAAATTCCATCACCTTATCAAGTTGTTCCTTAGAATACACATGGCTTAGAATATCAATTAATGCCGCAGCCATGCTAATTTCTTTAAGTTTTATTATTTCCAAATGGGCTAATATATGATTAAGTACTGAATTACCTTTGCATTTTTGCAATATTGTAATGAAGAAAGTTAATAACTTTTATGGTGATGGAAAGTATGTAATACTCTTCATAACAAGTCAAGAATTCTAAACCTTTTCTGTCTTCTAGAAATAGAGCGCTATCCAATATATTCTTATAAGTAGTTTCTTGCTGCATCTCAGTAGCGACAGTAGTTATGTTAGCTGGTGACGCTGTTGTCGCATCAACGTGGATCATTGTGTGATGCTTCTGCTAGCATTTTGGCATAAATATCGACTATTACATGCGTTGACTGAGTGCCCGATACTCAAGCAATTAAAACAACGTTGCGATTGTTTCACAAACTCCCGTCGTTGAAGCGGAGTTTTGGATGAAAACTGAGGGCATCTAAATAGAGCGTGCGGTTGATCACACAATGAGCACGGCGAGGTCGTAACTGTATATGCAGTTGCGCTCGCGACTTTCGAGCCGCGATTAATCTTGTTCGGATTATACGGATGAAGTTCTTCGAGAGCGAGAGCGCGGGAAGACAAGAAACGGTCGAGATCCGCATATGCCGGTGGTCTATCGCTTTCACCGATTTTCAGCTTCCACGCTCGACGCGTAGCAGGATCGAGCTTTTGCGTGACAAAATAAACTAACATATCATTCATGATATCCTCAGGAGTTCTGTCAAGATTCATTAACGCTGACACCGATTGTTCCGCCTTGTCGCGCAACGCATGGAGTTCGGAAGCTGATTCGCGACTTATGATCGGGAGATTGTACAATGCGGCTATATGAACTTCGACTAAACGTCTTCTATTTTCATATCGCGCCTTTAAAGCTCGCCAAGCGAGGGCGAAATTATCTGCGGTGATTTTAATATGCGCGATGACTTGACTCGCATCTCCGGTTAGACTCGCGAAAAGAAAATGCATGCGAGTAAATTCGGATAATTCGCGATTGTCTATGATTAAAGCCTGAAAGCGATCGCGAAAGGTTTCCCATTCGTCGGGTTTACCGGAGAACGGCGGTAATTTACTCGGGGGGAGGTGGCGTAGCGAGAACGATGACGTTTCGGGATGCGCGAGGGTCGAGTTCATCGTTCTGCTTGGACTCACGAATGGCTCCAACTCCTCCAGACAGTCGGCCATGTAGTCGAGCGCTTCCTGGTAGAGGCAGTCATGATCGTTGAGCTGTTGTTCTCAAAAGTAGGCGACGGTGTCCCTTTGCTCTGCGGGGCACAACTGTAGAAGCACGGCGTTACACTCGAGACATTGCCCAGATTTCCTTGAGCGAAGCTATGCGTGCCATTATCGACGCGGGTGTGTACTTCGCTTTGCCCGTCTTCTTGAAGTTGATGAGCGCACGAGACACAGCGTAGAAATTTGTTTGTTGTTTCGCGAGCGCGGCGTCCATCGTGATAGGACGATAGCGGACACACCGCGGCACTTCACTAATTGTCACAATGTTCGAGCTCGATGCTCCTTTTCAGCTGAGATCTGATTCGTATGCAGCTAACTTTCACTGCACTTGTATTCCCGTCGATACGATACGATCCCCCATCCGGCTCAAAGGACCAATTTGTTTCGTACTCGAAGGACCAGAAACTCCTCTGAAGTCAGAAGTCAGATTCGTTTCGAATGCGGTGCGGTGTAGGGAGGTTCGCGCTCCGTTTAGGTACGCGGTAGGATCGTGGAGTCGTAGGGCGTGCAATTTCAATCAGCTTGAGAGTCTTGTTATTTGTACTATAAGAATGTCTTTATTCGCCACGGTGTCACAAACATGGTCGCACGTGAACACCAGACTGATATCACTTGTTTGTCGAATGATCGTGTCGAGCGAGACCATCGACTTGTACAAAATGGCCGATAACGGCGCACGGCGCACGAGGCGCTTACAGAATATCGCGGAATGTTCTTCACGCGGTGGAATGGCCGAACGCGGCACTTTACACACATATGGCCGATAACGGCGCATGGCGCACGAGGCGCTTATAGAAAAATCGCGGAACATTATTCACGCGGTAGAACGGTCGAATGTGGAATGTTCCACAAACAACGTGGTCTTTGAATTCGTCTCACATGGTCTGACGATCGATACGGTGCAGATTACTCACCGCTTGTGAGATTGCACTTGCACTTTTGAACTCTCGCGAGGGGTGACGGCCGGAGGCGGCGCAGATCACTCGCAACCCGCGAGGTTGCATTTAAACTTTGAACTATCGCGAGGGGTGACGGCTGAGCGCAGCGCAGATCACTCGCAACCCGCGACGTTGCATTTGAACCTTGAACTCTCACGAGGGGTGACGGCTGAACGCAGCGCAGATCACTCGCAACCCGCGAGGTTGCATTCGAAGAACTCTCGCGAGGGGTGACGGCTGAGCGCAGCGCAGATCACGCGCAACCCGCGAGGTTGCATTCGAACCTTGAACTTTAGCGAGGGGTGACGGCCGAAGGCGGCGCAGATCACTCGCGACTCGCGAAACTGAATACTGCCGAACACGGCACTTAACTTTGAACTGATGGTACTTAAAGTGCGTTGAAAAATGTACTGTCCGTGACTGGACTAATGAGACTTTGCAGCGGCGCGGTGAACCACGAGGTCGTGCGAGGATATCTTGTAACGACACGCGGGATGGCGGAGCTCACGGCGGACATCTTGTCGCGACGCGAGCGGAAAATCTTGTCGCGGTACGAGCGCGGATCTCGAGTCGACGCAAGCTACCTTTGTCGCGGCACGAGCTGAGATCCTGTCGGCGCGAGCGGAGATCTTGTCGCGGAACGAGCGGAGATCTTGTCGCGTGGCTCACAACCCGGTTCGCTCCTGCACAAATTCGCGGGTGTAACACATGTGGTTCATCGGCCGGCTGCAAACGGACTCTCTTGTGTATCCGGCGGCGCCGCGACGCGATGAAGAAGACCCATGCCCATCGATCTAGATAGATACGCGGGTCGATGTGCGAATGCTCGCGCAATTTGATTGGTCGCGACGCGCCAATAAGAGCGGGATCGCGTGGGGTTCACTTCACCCGTCGCGAAGGGCTCACCGTGCGCGTGATATTCGCTCAATCCTGAACATTTGTAAATAAAGTGTACATACGATATCACTTATTTTCTTTCACAAGCTTCCCTTCCATATATCTCGAAACGCGAAAAAAAGTTTTGCGCGCGTCGACGGAATAATTCACGACAACGGGAATCTTGCGTCGAGGCGCGAAAAGTTCACGCGCGGCAACGGGGAACCTGCCCGGATTCGTCGAAAATTCGTCGAAGAGGTCCGAATCGTCGAACACCCCCGTCGCCGAGAACGAGGAAAACGCAGAAAACCGTTTTTCGATCCGAGCGAAAAAATACGCGCATCCGCGAGACCGTAGCCTCTCGTCGATCTTTTCTACGTTATTGTTGTTCTCGTTTCACGCATACGCAAACGCTACTCAACGAATCCTCCGATCCGTCAATAAACCAACCGCATCTCGCGCTCGCGAAAAAAATTTATTTCCCTTAGGGTGAGTCAGTTTCATACGTTGTCCGTTGTCCGATCCTCCAAAATTCAATCTCGATACGCACCGCGCGACGCGCGTGTTTTTTCGCGGCAATCGGGAATTGAGAGATGGGGATACAGAGCGCTCCCGCGCGGAACGCGATACGTCGCGAGCGAAACAGGAGCTGAATCGGAAAATCGGAACGGAAATCCCTACGAGCGACTGTGTTACACCAGAGTTTGTTTCTTCAGCCCGGTATTTAGAACAGATATTATACACGTTCGAACTATCATTATAGTCAAAATTCACAATGCTAAATCTCGCGATTAAAAGTTACCGCAAATTTCGTTTTTTCAGATACTCTTATCATTCTTAATGCGGAGGGAAGGAAACTTCCGACAGAGATAGGCGAAAGAGGCGCGGAGGCAATGATCGCTAAACCAAATTTTCTGATAGTAATACTTTGCCTGTCAACGTCTTATTACGCATACCAAGGCAATACGACAAATGGCCAGTGCTGATGGGCCGAATAGAGGAGCTGGATAAAAAAACTAGCGCTTGCATGTTTCTTTATAGGGTCGATTACTAATTTTGGTTATCAGCCTGAATTTTTATCCAGTTCCTCTATTCGGCCCATCAGCACTGGCCATTTGTCGTATTGCCTTGGTATGCGTAATAAGACGTCTATTGCTATCAGAAAATTTGATTTAGCGATCATTGCCTCCGCGCCTCTTTCGCCTATCTCTGTCGGAAGTTTCCTTTCTTTCGCATTAAGTATGGTAAGAGTATCTGAAAAACGCAATTTGCGGTAACTTCCAATCGCGAGATTTCGCATTGCGAATTTTGACTATAAAAAACGGAGTGTTCGCACGTGTATAATATCTGTTCGAAATACCGGGGGGGCTGAAGAATCACGCGAGACAAATTCGAGTGTAACACCGTAACTGGTGGAGATTTCCGTTCCAATTTTTTTGTTTCAGCTCCTACTTCGGAGGTGACATATCGCGTCCTGTACGTGGTACTTATATATAGCTACTTCCCAATTCCGCAGATCGCAGCAAAAAAAATACACGCGTCTCACAATGCGTATCGAGATTGAATTCTTTGGTTGAACCGAACAACGGACAACGTACACGAAACTGTGTCGCACCCTAAAGGTGATGAACCTTTTGCAAGCGCGAGACACGGTTGCCTCATTGGCGGATAGAACGATCGGCCGAGTAGCCTTCGCGTATGCGGATAAAACAGGAACAATAATAACATCGAAAAAAGCGAGGAGAGGCCGCGATGAATCGGACGCGCGTATTTTTTCGACCGCGTCAAAATACAGTTTTCCGCGTCGTCCCCGCCTTCGGTGACGAGAGGGTTCGTCGATTCGGACTCCTCCGACGAGCTCCCCCGCGAAGCGAGACAAGTTTCCCGTTGACGCGAGTGAACCTTTTCGCGTTTCGAGATATACGAATAACGCTACGGAGAATCGTCGAGGTACGCGCAAAAGCGGGGATCAATTTTCGAGAGATATCCTCAAGAACGCTGTAATCCTTTTTTCATTTTTTTGTCTTTGATGACACGAGGTTTATTGTCTCGAAAAAACTGAAAAAGCTTTACTCAATTGTTTTTAGAAGACACTAAATCAAACGTGCTAAAGGTTCGCGCGTGGAGACAATAAACCTCGTGTCACGAAAAACAAAAAAAGTAGAGAGGATTCCAGCGCTTCCAAAAATATCTCTCGAAAACCGATCCCCGTCTTTGCGCGTATCTCGGTGATTCTCTATGGCATTATTCGTATATCCACCTCCCTGTAAAACTGCGATGATAATATAATAATAATATAATAACAATAATAAATTCTTCACGCCTCCTCCTCGCGCGGTATCCCGTAATGTCCCCACAGGAGAGTGTCGAACGAGCCGGGAACGACGAACCGCTTGTCGTCGTGGAGGCTGAGAGCGAGCTTCCGCTCGGACACGGTGCGCACCTGGTGCAACCTCGAGCGGATGCACGATTGACGCCTCGACTGCTCCAGCGAGTCGTTGAGACATCGCATGTAGTCCTCGAACGATATCGTTCTCGCGACCACGTTCCTCTTGACGCCCTTCACCTTCTTCGTGTCGCTCCTCCCCGCTACCCTCGTGGCGTACATCTTCGACCTGAGCCCCACGAACGCGGTCATGACGGCGCCGTCGTTCTCGTCCTTCATGAGGCCCGGTATCTTCTCGTTCGCGCGCGGCATGCCGTACGCGTTGGTCTCGGGGTAACCGTGCGACCGCCCGCTTCCCAGGCGCGAGCACTAATCCGGAGATCGCCACGGGTTGTGCTTGAGCGCGTGGCGGTACCGGCGGAGACGACAGCAGCGGACTACTCCCGGGCGACAGAGTCCAACGGGCGACCCCGGGACATGCCGGTGATCCCGCGGAGCACGGAGCCGACGCCCGAGCGACGCACGGATTTGGCCAGAGAGTCGTCCAGCCCGGAGATCCCAGTTGCAGAACCGGTGATCTGGGTGCCAATTCCGGGGGGCGAGGTCGGACAGCTGTCCGACGACTTTGAGAGCCCGGACAGCGAGGGCCTCTCCGACTTGGACCAACCCCGGGCCGCGTAGGGAGCAGCGACGTAGGCGAGGCGAGCGTACGCGAAGCGCCAGCGGGGCGCAAGTATATTAATATGTTTTGTTGGCAAAATTGCCGTAAGAATTTAGTCTTTTATTTTCCTTATGTATAATCGGTCATTTTCTCAGTTTAAGTACATTAGAGTTAAGTACACGCCCACCGGGCACGGACAGCGGTCCGTTATATTAATCATAGGTTACACTTAGTTACGTTGGTTTCCATTTCCGCCCAATTCAGTATTTTTGTTTATTTTCGGCTCACCTACGCGGGTGTTTATGTTTATTTTGCCGCGCGAGAACCGGGCGAGGTATTCGCGCGAACAGGCATGAGCCACATACAATCTCCAGTATAAACTCACGCGAGGTCAAAGGCGGGGACCTAGTACCCACTCTAGACAAATTGGCGTTGAGATACCACAACGCGTTCGCTAAGTAGACACCGGGATGTTTTCTCCGGGAACATATGACTGAAACGCGCTATGTTGGACCTGGTACATACGCCCAGTGGGTCAGCGGCAATATCCGACGACGCGTTCGAAAACGAGACGTGATATCGAAAGTGCGATAGTGTAGGCGCGTTGCGAGGGACCTGGTACACGTCCTTATCGGGTCGGCGTCGAAGTCCGACAACGCGTTCACTAAGTAGCGAAGCAGGCGTCTTCCTCAGGAACTAAGTCTTGTAACGTGTTAGGCAAGATCTGGTATACGCGTGTAGTAGGTTGGCGACGATGTCAGGTTACGCGTTCTAAAACTAGAGTCGATATCGAGAATTCGATAATGGTGACGCATTGCGGGGGACCTGGTACACGTCCCAGTCGGGTCGGCGTCAAAGTACGATCGCGCGTTAGCTAAGTAGATACGTAGGGGTCATCTCCGAGAACTGACTGCGGGGACGTCCTCCCGAGGACCTAGGACACGGGCCTAGGGGGTCGGCGTCAAAGTTGGAGGCGTAGAAATTGATCTAGCCAATTTCCTCCTGGAAGTCGGGTGCCAGACGATCGAGGGGCATCCCAAAGAGGCTGCGCGTAGGTCGGCGTCAACATCGGAGCATTAAAAACTTTTTTTTTTTTTTTTTTTTTTTTTTTTTTTTTTTTTTTGACGCAGGAGAAATCTTCAACTACTGGGATCCCTGGGGCTAAAAGTCCCAGGTTTACCCAGTAGCCCCTTTCGGGGAAGACCCCCCCGGCCTCCGGGGAGAGGCATAAGCGGGGGGAGTGTGGGATTGTATAGCATGCACATCGCTCACGATACTGCATGCATACCCTGCCCACTAAAACTCCTGCGGATGTCCCTCACGGCGCTCGTTATGGGGAGCCCCGGGAAACGCACTGATTCTTCCGGGGCCCCCAGCGCCAGGCCCAGAATTGGGCGCCAACCCGGGAGACGCCGACCGGCGTCTCCCCCGGCTCTTTGGAGCCGCCTCCTGAGACCACCGCGGCGGAATGGGGGGACATCCACCCAGACCGCCGCCCCTCTAGCAGGGGTGGGTTATGCTGCGGGCGTGCGGTAAACCCCGCCCGCACGCTCGCTCCACCCCCGCGGTCCCCCCTTTAGTTTTTTGGGGGGGGGGCCGTACGTACGGCCGTTGGCCGGCGTCGCCGACGGCAACGGCCTCCTCACGTTCCGAGGGGGGGGGGGGGCGAAGGGGAGAGAAGATATCTCCTGGGCGCACTAACTGTGCCCTTCTCCCCCCGGCACTGTCATGTGCTGTCCCCCCCCCCGAAACCGGAATCGCGACGGGGGGGCCGCTCCTGGGCCTGCGCCGTCGTAAAAAATAACGCCGCCGCCGTGGTGGCGGCGGCGGTCTGCGGCCCGGATCCACCCCGTCGCTCCAGTTGCTGTCACTGGAGGGGGGTGGAGCTTCCCCCCTCCTGACGCGTTCGGCTGCCTCCTTCTGCGACATGACTGCGCCTCAGAAGGAGACGAACGCCCTCCATTTGACCTCGCCCTCCTCTCCCCCGGTCACCGCCGCGGCAATGATGGTCGGGAGGGCGAGGTCGTCTCCTACACTTGCCCGGAGGACACGGCGCTGCTCTTCCCACGCTGGGCAAAACTACAGCGTATGCTGCGCCGTGTCTGCCTCCTCCGGGCAGTGATGGCAGCGCGTGGCGCGCTCTTTCCCGATCCGGCACAGGTAATCCCCGAAGCACCCATGTCCGGTGATCACCTGCGCCGTGTGGAACGTAAGGCCTCTCCCCTTACGCTCCACCCACTCCCCAAGGACCGGCCGGATGGCCGCCCTGACCCTCCTGCCCCACAACTGGGGGTTCTCGAGGAATTCCTCCCATTCTCGCAGGAGGGTCGCTTTGGCCTGGAGCTTCACGCCCTCTTAACCCTCGCCGTGATGACACCCCCCCCGTCCCTGATCGCCTTGGTCCGCGTGTACACGCGTGTATATGACCTGGCGACCAGGTGAATCGGGGGGATTCCGGCGAGGGTAGTCGCCCCCACGTGTGACACGGTCCGGTAGGCCCTGGCGGCTCTGTTGGCTATAAGCCTTTGGACCGCCGCCAGCTGCCCACCAAGGCGGGCATTGCTGCCCACCTTCTCCTCCCACACCGGTGCTGCGTACAGCAGCACCGAGTGGACCGTTGCCACGTAGAGGCGACGCACATACCCGCTGGCCCCGCCAATATTGGGCAACAGCCTTGCCAGGCTGTTGGCCATTACCCTCGCTCGGGAGACCACGCGGGTGACGTGCTCGCCGAAGCTCCTCTTCCGGTCAATCCAAACCCCCAGGTATAGGAGGTGGGGAGTGATCGGGACCTCAGTCCCCTCCACTCGGACGCTGAGCCCCTCCGGCGGTGACCCCCCCGCAAGGCGACCATAAAACATGGTCGCCTGCGTTTTATGAGGGGCCACTTTCAGGCCCAGCGCCCGGATGGCGCGCACCACGCTCGCCGCCGCCACGTTGGCCAGCCTGATGGCCTCCTGCCAGCCCTCCCCGCTGACCCCCAGGAATATGTCGTCGGCATACCCCGTGAGCCAGCATCCTCTGGGGAGGGCCACCCCGAGGACCAGGTCGTAGGCGATGATCCACAGCAGGGGTCCCAACACCGACCCCTGCGGAACACCGCGCTCAACGAGCCTGACCCTCAGGACCCCGTCCTGGTCCGTGTACCTCAGGCCTCTGTCCCGGAAATAGTCTCCGACGACCCTGATGAGGTAGGGAGGGACGTCAAACCTCACTAACGCCCTCCCTATCACCTCCCAGGGGAGGGTGTTGAAAGCGTTGACGACGTCGAACGACACCCCCAACACCGCTCCCCCCTCCTCAATCTCGGCCTCCGCGCGGGAGAGAACGCGCTTGATCGCGTCCACGGTCGACCTCCCCGCACGGAAGCCGAATTGGTCGTCGGAGAGACCTCTTCCCTCACCCCGGGACAGGTGCTGGACGAGGCGCGCGGCAATGATCCTTTCGAAGATCTTGCCCGCCTCGTCCAGCAAGCACACGGGCCTGTACGCGGACGGGGAATCCGCGGGCTTACCCGCCTTTGGCAGGAGGACCAGGCTGGCCTCCTTCCATCTTCTGGGGAACCGGCCGGTGCGCAAGCATGCGGTAAAAACTTCCCGCATCCATCCGGCCAGCTCCCCCGCGGCCAAGGTCCAGACCTTGCCTGGGATTCCGTCGGGGCCAGGGGCCTTTCGCCTCTTGACCCCGCGGATAGCCCTCGCCACCTCATCCCCACTGACCCCCAGGTCCTCTCTCCATTCCGGAACTCTAATTTCCGGAAAGAGGACCTCTCCTCCTCTGTCGGCGGGGAATAACGTGTCCACCACCCCGCCGACAAATTGTGGGGCCAGTGTTTCCGTGAGCGGGGGCGTCCACGGCTTGAGCTTGTCCATGACAAGCTTATACGGACGCCCCCACGGATCCTCCGTAATCGTGGCGAGAAGCTCCCTCCAGGCCCTCTTCTTGGCCGCGAAGATGGCGCGGGAGAGTTCCTGGCGGGCAGCACGCCAGGCCTCCCCCGCCTCCCTCTCGCTGAGGGCACCGCGCCCAGCGCGGGCCCTCAGCCACCGCCGGCATGCGTGGACGGACGAGCGCCGAAGCACGGCAATCTCGTCCGTCCACCAATAGGCGGCTCGTCGGAGGGGAAGGGCGCGGACGCGGGGCATCGCCACGTCGCACGCTCGCGACGCGGCCTCCACCAATCTATCTGCCTCCGCGTCCACGTCCGCCCCCCCCCGGTTCCCTCGGCGAGGGGGTCGCCCTCCGCCCTTCCCCAGGTCAGGACCAGAATCGCCGCATTTAGGCGATCCGGGTCCAGCTTCTTGAGGGCCCATCTCCGCCGCGTTTTCTCCGCGGCGCGGCGGCGGGACAGCACTGCCGGAGGAGTGGCCCGGACCATCATTTCAATGAAACGATGATCCGACAGAGACTCCAAGTCTGTGGCCACCCTCCAGCCGTGTATCTCGCGCGCGGCAGGGGGGGTCGCCCAGGTAAGATCGATCACCGAGGCCCCCTGCCGGCGCACACATGTGCTTACTCGGCCCGTGTTCACTAGACACAGGCCGAGCCCCGCCGCCCACCCCTCCAGAACGCTGCCCCTCGCGTCAGTGCGCGGGGAACCCCAAAGCGTGGACTTCGCATTGAAGTCCCCCGCCACTATGACCCGGCCAGTAGGGCATCGGCGGACGCATCCCTCCATATCGTGGAGCGTCCGCTCGAACCTGGCCAGGTCCCAGCTCGGAGGGGTGTAAACTCCCACGACGGAGATGGACCCCCAATGCACCGCCACAAAACCCACCCCGGCCTCACCACGAGTGCACGTGGGGGCCTGTGGCAGTGCCCGCCATGTGATAGCCGCGGAGCCACTGCGGTCTTTGGCCCAGCAGGGGTGGGCTGCTGGGACCCTGTAGGGCTCCGCGACTATCCCCAAACCACACCCGCGCTCTGCCATCGTGTGGATAAATACATCCTGGGCAGCGCGGGCGTGGTTCAGGTTCGCCTGGAGGACCCTTACAGACATGAATCTTCTGTATAGTCCATCGGGTCCTCCGGCACCTCTCTCACGGAGGACGCCGACGCGGCCCCTCCCCCGATGTAGCCGGGTCCGGCAGGGGGCTCCCCCTCGTCGCCCCGTGAGTCCACCCAGCTCACGGAGCCGTCCCCTGTCGCGAATTCCCCTGTCGCGAGGCCCGCGAACAGCTCAAGGGCGGAGCCCGCGACGGCGTTCACGGCAGCAAACTCTCTGCTCATGTCGACCGCCACTGACCTCGCCCCGCCCACCGCCGCGTCGACCCCATCGGCGGTCGTCGTGCGCCGCTTGATGGCGAGACTGACGGGCTCAGTGCTCGTTATCCGGGGGGCCGTGAGACGGGCCTCCGGACTCAAAGCCACCGGCATGGAAGTGCTCCTCGCGTCCGCCGCCTCTGTCGAGGGGGCCCTGGTGGACTTTTTGCCCTTCCCCCTCTTTTTCGGGGCGGCGGTTGCAACCTTCCTTCCCCCCTTCCCACCGGAGCAGGACTTACCCCCGATCCGGTGGTCGGAGGGGCGGCCGGCCCGCTCGCAGACCGCGCATTTTGGCGCGGCCGTGCACGTACGGGCCTGGTGACCTACTACACCGCACCGGTAGCAACTACCGGTGCGGTCCACCTCATTGCTGCAAGTCGCTCGGGTGTGGCCCACCTCGAGGCATCTGTAGCATTGGAGAGGGCGCCTGTCGAGCATCTCGACACGCGCCCTCACCCATCCCACGCCAATGTGACTCTCGCGTGAAAGCACATTAGCCGCCGCCAGCGGGCACCGCACAAAAAATGTGTTTAGCCCGTTGGGCGCCCGCCGCGGCGGCCCCACCATGATGCTGGAGGGGGCCACCTCGCCCTTGGCGGCCAGTGCCTCCTTCAGCTCCTCCTCCAGCACCGAGTCATCAAGTCCGCTGAGCCTCAGCTCAGCGGACATCGCCGGACGTCCAACGCGGACCCCCTCCCTGCCGGCGAACAGCGCCGACATTTTGTCGGCCAGGGCGTCCGCCTTGGCGCCACATTCTGGCCCCGCCACCTCAATATTGAGGGCCCCCGTGGCCGTCCTCCTCACGTTGAAGTGGCCGTCGATCCCCAGCTCGGGGAGGTTGATGCGCTGTCTCGCCAGCAACATCACCTCCCCGTACTTATCCGCCGGGCAGGTCAGGGTGACCGCGGCGGTCCTAGGCACTCTACGCTTTCCCGGCCTGCCCGGCTGTGGGGTTGACGGGCCCTTCCCACCGGCCTTCTTACGGGACCCCGCCCCGACACCCGTCCCGCCGGTCGCCGCTGTCGCGGCAGCGGCCCGCATCGGGGGCGGGAGAGTCACCTGTCTCTCCCCGCCCCTCGCCCTCTCCCCTTCCCCACCGGCGACCGCCGCCGCGTACGATTTCACGGCCGCCCCGGCAGGGGGAAGAGGGGCGGATAGGAAGTCCCGAAGCTGCGGGACCCTCTTGCCCCCCCCGGCACCACCCTTCTCCCCCACCCTCAAGGGGGCCACCACTATCGGCTCAACCGCCGAGGGGTTGGCACCCTTTTTCCCCTTCTTCCTCTTCTTCGCCCCCCTGGCGGAGACGATCGTCCATTCAGTCTCCGCCGCGGAAGAGGTGGAGGGCGCCACTCCCCTCGCCGGCGCCAGGGTCGATGGACCGGGTGCCGGGACAGTCCTCCCCAGCATCCGGTCCATCTCCTCCAGCATCCTACACTGGTAGGATGCAGCCATCCTTTCGAACAGCCGGAGCATCTGTCTCCTCAGGCTTTCCACGACCTGGGAGATCGGCTCCGACTGTCCCATCGCCGCGGTGGCAGCGGTTGCCCCGCTTACAGCCGCGGCATCCCTCCTGGGGGGCACGGCTCCCTCCAACAGGGCCCGTTTTCCCATGACGGGTGGCCTGTACAAGGGTGGAAGCCCCTCCCTTTCAATCTCCTCCCGGTGGCGCTCGTAGGAGTTTTCCTCCTCAGCGTCCACCTCCATCGACACTGGGGGAGGTTCCGTTGTTACCCCCACCGAGGGCTGGGCGGCCGGGATCTTCGGAGGCGGTCGGCCCTCCTCCGACGAAGAGGTCTCTATTATCCTCGCCCTCTTCATCTTAGCCCCCCTGTCCCGGGCGGTCGGTTCCCCAACGAGGAGCTTCTCCCCCTCTCTCAGCTGCTGCAGCTGCCGCTGCAGCTCCAGCACCTGAGTTCGCAGCAGCGCATGTTGCGCTTGCTGCTCCCTCAAGTGCCGGATCTCCTTCTCCTGGGAGGAGATCTTGCCGCGGAGCTCCTCAAGTTCCGCGTCCCGCGCGTCGCCGGCGGCAGAGGCTCCCTGCCTTCGGGCTAGGTGCTCGACCGCTGCCGAAATATTTGCCGCGGCTTTGTTCAGGGCACCCTGCAGGGGTCCCCGCAAATTGCTCGATTTGTTCACCAAATCAATCGCCCGCACGCTCTCCAGGATTATCCCTGGGAGCGTCTCGGGCGGGGTAAAATGGAGTTCCTCCACCGCCTTCCTCTCAAGGGCCTTTCTGTTGCCTGAGAGGTTGACGGGCGTCGAGGCGTCTATCACCCCTCTCAGGTCTTCAAGGAGATCGGAAATCTCTTTCCTCAGCCCCTCCAGCTTTTTCACGAAGTGGTCCCCCTCCGTGTGCTTGCGACCCCGCGTCTCCTCGGGTTTTGTCGCCGGAGGGACCTTCTTGCCCTTCAGCTGGAGGACCGCTCTCTCGATGGCCGCTATGTCCTCCTTGGCCCTCGACAAAGCGGCCCTCCTGCTCGCTCCTCCGTCTCCGTCATCCGTTAGGATAACGTCCGGCGCGTTCGTAACCGGCAAGGACACCGACGAAGAGCGGTTCCTCCGGTCCAGTTGCGGCGAACCACTTCGAGAACCGGAGGGTGTACCACTAGTGGGGGCTGCGGCACTAGCCGCTTCCTTGGCCCGCCTCTCCTGCACACACTTAGGTGCAGGCATATCTCCAGAGGACTTTGCTTTCGCGAGCCTCTCTACCTTCACGTGGGGTTGGGAAACCCCGGACTTCTGTTCGACATTTTTTAATACTAAATTTCTTTTCTGTGACATTTTCATAGAACATTATCCTCCCAGTCGAAACATCGGTGTGCCTGTGTGTGAGGGTATGTGTGTGTACACGGGCTCGCGAAGCCCCGTACCGAGGGGTCCGGGAAACCCAGGAGCGTCGAGCGCGCGAAGGACAGCGGCCTCGGCGGTGGCCCCCGCGAGGACGAGCACGGTCCCGTCCGGTCACCAACCGGCAGTACTCGCCCCCGCGAGATTATTCGCCCGCTGGTGGGGCAGCCAAGTCATGCTGGTTAGGCCGACCCGGGCCCCTGTACTATCGGGCGCCCAGGGAATGTCGAAACCCTGTTTAACCGCTGTACCCTCTGCCACGACGCGCGCACGACAACCCGAGCCCCCGGAGGCCCCCGGCGGAAGCCCGCGGACCCGATTGTGAGTGTAATGTGTAGTGTGTGAGTGTGTGTGTATGGTTTGATTTCGGGGTTTTCCTTCCCCTAGGCCGGTTGCTAAAGAGCTGTCGAGCCCGGCCTGCCCGCCCCTCACTGCTGCCAAGGCAGCCGGACCGTCCGAGCCGCGAAGCGGCCCGGGCGGTCCATCGTCCTAGGTCGCCTGGCCCCGACCTCGGAATACGTCCGAGCGGCCCAGACGACCCTCCACCCCTCACGGACCAAGGGACCACGTCCCCGGCGTGCAGCCGCGAGTGTGGGTTCCTCCCCGCCCCTGATCCCGGACCACGTCCGAGACCCGGGACGAGAAGGGTAATCCCGCTCTCTTTCCCTGCCGGAGCACCGGCGTGCAATGGGTCCGAAGAGCGGGATCTTCCCCTCCCTCTCAGCGGGACGGCATCCCTGCCCGCTTCGAGACGGGGGTACCCCCTACCCCAATCCCCACCCCGCGGCGCGGTGGGAGGAGCAAGCTCCCCCCTAACGGCCCCGGCCGGCCGGGCGTTTGAAGTCGGGGTCGCCATCCCCTACCGGCGATTGGAGCTGGATAACCGAGATTATCCAGACTCCTAAGCGAGGTCGCCGGACCCCCGATTTTCTGTCTGGGTTTTCCTTCCCATAGGTCGGTTGGGAGAGCCTAGGCTAACCCTCACGGCCCCGACCGGCCGGGCGATTTTTATAGAGGCCACCTACCTCGCGGGCCCCAGTGACGTAATGTCCCTGGCGCCCCCCGGGCCCTCACCACGTGAGGGGTTCCGGTACTGACGAGCTTGGGACCCCGGGCGCGCTACTGCCCGTATCTATGAAGCCGCAAGCGGCCCCATAGACCCCTGGGGGGGAGCATCAGAAACCTCCACGGGCAACTTCTCCGAGAAAGTCGATTGCCAACCAACTACAGAGCATCCCCGAGAGGGTGCGCACAGGTCGGCGTCAACCTCCGGCCAAGATTGCGAAAAACGGAAACCTGGTGCAGCGGTGCCGTCTGGGGAGTTCCCAAACAGCGTACCGGCGGCGGAAATTTCCATATCGGGGCCCCACGTTAGGAGTTGCGGGGCACACACGCGTCCCCCATGCGAAAACAGCGTGTCGGCATGTGCGAAAACACACAAAAACCAATGACGTCAGCGTGGCGTGATCGCGAAATTGGGAATAACAACCCATGAGTGGGGATAGATTGAGTGGTAGGGAGCCACAGCGAGCAACGTTGCTCTAGGCAGTCTATCGGATACAGTCGTAGCGTGCGGACGTTCTACGCATACTGTATATAACAACCGGTACCTCCCGCGTGATTGCGCGTTAAATTTCTCGTTCTACAATAGCGAGCGGTGAATAGCCACCTTCTGTAAACGACACATTGCGTGCGTGAACTGAAACATTGTAACAATTACAAGTATTTAACGATTTATAATAAATAGTTCGTCTTTAGTGAAAGTCGTGTCTCAAGATTACTTTAACGTACTTACCTTCTACTCACCTTGTCCCACGGCGGTGCTACAACGTTGTCCATTGACTCCTTGGTGATGCGAGACTCCGGGGAAGTTCATCTTCGGCGACTCCTGGGCAGGAACCTGAAACAGAAGAAAATAAATTAGTATAGTTAATAATCGAGGCCAGCGGATATCCTATACGGAGAGCGCAGCGACGGTGATGGTCCACGGGGCATCCACCTACAACACAAAGCGAATATTTAATAAACGTTAATAATTAATATATGCGAGCGGTAACTTGGTATGCGGTGACGCGAGGATCCAGGGGACCCGGCATCAGTGAGCAGCTCCCTGGTATGCGGTGAAGCGAGGATCCGGGGAAGCGGCAGCGACGGTGATGGTCCATCGGGGATACACACCTGCAACAGAGGGGAGAAATTACCCTATCTTATATCAGAGATCATATCTCGAGCACACCTTCTCGGTAGTTATAGGTCAAACCGAGTGGCGACCGTGATTTTGGAAGTGATTACGCGACTCCCACACTCTCCAACGGCCGTGTCCGGTCACAGTGATAGAGGTGCGAGATACGCGAGCTGCGCAACTGCGGACCGACACACACGTGTAGAAGAACCTGCGGGGCTGAGGATTCCCTGAGCGTCGTGCTGCGGCATCCTGGTGGCAGAAGGAGGTCGGCGAGAACAGCACTCACACTCACAAATATCTTCAATTATGGCGACCGTGACAGGACACGTATACCGTGTCTGCAGTGCGTAGTGAACATTCATCAAATACAAGTGCGCGTGAAATACGGCACACACAAAGCCAATAGAGAACCTATCGCGACCGTGAATCAAAGTCCGACACGTGTTATAACAACGTGCGCGAAAAGTGCGAAATCGTGCGGCGACACACAGCCGAGGCGGTATAACCATTCGTACGAAAAGCGTCCGAACGCGGAGTGCGCGACATAGGACACGCGTCCGATAGCTATCAGTGCGAAAAGCAACAAGTGCGGGAAGCACACCGGGTGCATAAGTGCATCGTGACACGGGTCACAATCAATTGTAATCAGGGCGATTACACAACCAGTGCGTGCAGCACAGAGGAATACGCGAGTGTATAGTGACAGGCGTCACCACACGTAGCGGTTGGTGCGACACAGCAGTAAGTACGGGTCGTACGACGCGTGCCGGAGTGCATCGCGAGCCAAGTGCGGACATCCGAGAGACCGAGACGACGTACCGAGACGTCAATACAACGTGCGACGACGAACGCGAGGTCGCAGCGCGCGCGCACGCGACCTTCACAAACGCGTTGAAACCTCGTACGGACGGGCGAGGGCGAACTCGAGTTTCCAACGGTGTAACCGTCAGCGGCAATTATAGGTCCGAAGGCGAGAGCCAGAGGACGAACGACGTGCGTCAGATCAGGGCGCATGGCGACGGTAGGTCGAACACCGCCGAGAATCCACACGAGATCGCAAGGATCAGTGCCGGACGAGCGGGACGATCGACAGGAGCGTACGGAGGATCCAGAGTTCCACGAGATAGATCTTCTAACCGGGAACGAGGAGACCGACCGAACAGAGGCCATCAATCTCAGCAGAGAGAGGACGATGGAGAATAACATTACGGAAAACGAACAGCGACTGCTGTTGCAGATACAACAATTAACGGCCGAGTTAGAAGAGATGCGGACGGTGCAGGCTACGCGTAATAGCGTCGCACTACCAAATGCGGAGCGCGGTCCGGCGGGCCGGAGTGCCGCAGAACAAACGGGCGAGCGCGCGTATAGCGGCGTGAACGCGGAAGATAACAAGCACATGGAGACGGTCCCATTGCAAGCTCGATTGCCGAGAGGAGGCTGGATCAAAAGTCCCTTTGACGAGCTGTCATACAAGGGCAAATCGGACAAGCAAAATCCGATAAGATTCCTCGAGAAATTCGAGAATCTCGCGAGATACGAAGGCGTATCGGAAGAGGAGCAACTCTTCTACTTTGGAAAATGCATGAAGGGAGCGGCCAGCCAGTGGCACGAACTTCAATACGCAGAGGATATCTACGATATCAAAGAAAAATTCAAGCAGCACTTCTGGGGCTGCCAAGCGCAGATGCGCTTCAGACAACAAGTATATTTCGGCAGATACAAGCCGGGAGAGGCATTGATGACGGAGTATGCACTAGATATGGCGAGGCAAGCCAAAACGTTGATTCCGCCGATGACCGATGAGGAAGTCGTCCAGACGTTGAGGGAACACTTCGACGGTGACATCGCGCGCGAATTACGGCCCTCGATAGTGCGAAACGTGAACGAAATGATAAGCATGCTAGACACCCTCGAGAATGAGAGGGAAACTAGGAGGATGCGCACTGACGCGCGCAAAGCGGCTGACAAGCCGACCAATCGTTTAGAGTACGGCCCGGAACGATCCACCAACCGGAACTCATACGCGAGGGTCGATGGACGCCAAGACAATTTTGCCAGACGCGACGCGACGAGGACCTCGCCGCAAACAAAGTCGACCAGCTGGCGAAAGGCGGACTCACCCGCGATGAAGCAGAGAGGCAGAGTGGACATCGTCGAGGAGCCGGACAGCGATGACAGTCAAGGGAAGGCGAAAGTCACCCGATATACCAGGGATAAGGATAATTATCCCAGAAAAGAGATAATCACCAAAGAAAGTCGGAAGGAGAAAGAAGAGAGGCCACGTCGTGACGACCGCGGGAGAAAACTCGCGGCGATAACGGCGAAGGGAGATATGAGTGTAGCAGAGGAAGAGGACGGAGATGTGAGCGACATCTCCAACGCGAGCGATAAAAGGTGCTGCGTCATAGCGAAGATGTCAGTTGAGAAAATCCAGTCTGACGGGGAGCCCGTTATAACAACGAATGACGGGGAGTCGACCGCGAGGTCGACGAAAGAGACGAGGAAGAAGAAGCATCCGCCGAGAGCCGCGAATCGCGAGCCGTCGAACGACACAAGTGCGCGAGCCGAGACATCGTGCCGGGAAAACGCGAACCACGAGTACCACCAGCGCGAAGAACGCAAAGCGACGAGTCCAACGAGCCGTCACACGTCGTTGGCGCGCGAAGTGACATACGGGAGCACGGATCGACCAGAATCCGTTAGACGTGTGCTGTCGAGCGACACGAGAGTACGTGCCGAGGAACCGCAAAGTGTCAACGTGATTCGCGAGCGAGTTCGACATCCGGAGCGCGGCGAGACGAATCCGGCGAGCCGTCGCACGGCAGGGTTGCGTGAGTCACTGGATGTGAGCGCGAGGCGATCGAGGCCCGTAATTCACGGACTAAAAAACGTTACGCGTGTGCGAGTCGACAAAACACAAAGTGTTGGTGTGAGTCGCGTTCGACAACAGAGTCGAGGGCGGGCCGAGACTGATTCTGTGATCAGTCGCGCGTTGGCAGCCATCGAGTGCGGATCGTATGGTATAAGAGCGAGTGACATAACCAAACGGCTTAGAGACAGTGAGGTGGAAGAACATTGTGCGGTGGTGGGCCAGTCGACCATCGACCGGCAAGATCGAGGCAACATGGCCGATGAGCAGCGAGAGCACCCGAGCCCACGCTCTACAGGGATGGAGGATATCCTGGACGACGAGCTGTTGGACCGGTTAGAGGCGGGGGTTCGACGAATTGCGGACCGTCGGCGGTATCGCCTTAGCAGGCAATACACAGAGACGGCGGTGCGTATCCTGGAACGGTACGTGGAAGCCCTCCCGCCGACACCGACGGTGACGGAGGAACAGGTGGCGCGATCGCGGGCCCGGATAAACACTATTCTCGGGCAGATCGAGGCTGCCGAGGCAGAGCGTGACCACGAAGTACATGTGGTGCACGATCTCCAGGTCCCCGACCCGGAGAACGAGGGAAGCTCGGCGACGGTGACGGTGTTGACATCCGTCGGATGGCCGGATAATGCTCCCCGACGACCGTTCCGATTGCGGATGGACGTCGCCGCGGGGGAGATGGGAATCCTCATCACGCCGGCACGGCGAGTCAACGCAGAGCCGGAGGCGGCGGCCCAGCCATCTGAAATGCGCGAGCAGCCTGATGGCGGCGGTGCACCGGAGGAGCCGATGACCGGTGTCGCAGACGTGGACGCGGATATCGAGGAGCAATCGCAGGAAAAGAGGCAGCCAGGACCGCAGGAAGGTGCGGTGGATGTTCCGACGGCGGAGGGGGTCGACGGCGAACCGCAGGAGGGCGTGATGAACGCGCCGATGGAGGCCATGGACGCGGACGAGTCACCGGAGGGCGCGACGGACGGGCCGACGACGGCGATAGACGATGACGCGCCGCGGGGAGAGGCCAAACCGCCGAGTCCAATGGAGGAGGAAGCCGAGACGACCCGTGAACCCGGCGCGACAAGCCCGATGGACCTGCGAATCAACGCGGAGGTCCGACCTCAGCGCACGACGACACCAGGGATCTACACGATCATGGCGGAGCCAGTTTCGGAGGCCGAGACCGTGATTAGGACCCCGAGCAGGTGCCGTACACCTCGGTACATGGGCAAGGACATCGCGGCGTGCCGCGAATTACTGACACGACCGGCAGAGTCCACATCAAGTTCCACAGACGAGGAGCAGATGGGGATGGCGCCAGGCAGTGTCGAGATAAACACCGTACGTCAACCAACGGAGCCCGAGGTCAAGAGGGCGAAATATGAGTCCCCCCCGCGGGCTGAGGACGCAGCCAAGACACCGGGGGCGGACACAGGGGCAAAGCAGGAGGCCCAAGACGATATTCGAGCGGGCTATCCAACGGAGGGCGCCGCCATAACACCCAGTGAAAAGGCGGTAGGGGTGAGCGAGAGGAAGGCGGCGAAAGTCGCCAACATCCGGAACCGCGACCTGCAGCAAAAGGAGGAAAGGGTGTCGCGAGAGACGAAGCGCGACGCGCGGCACAAGAAGAGAAGGGCGGAGCGTCGCAAGGAACATGAGCGGCGCCGAAGGCGAGAGAAGCGTGCGAGCCGCAAAGCCAAGGGTGAGGATAATCCGCAATTGGGAGGCTCTCCCAAACGCGAATTGACGGGGAGTATGCGACCGCCCGCTTCCCAGGCGCGAGCACTAATCCGGAGATCGCCACGGGTTGTGCTTGAGCGCGTGGCGGTACCGGCGGAGACGACAGCAGCGGACTACTCCCGGGCGACAGAGTCCAACGGGCGACCCCGGGACATGCCGGTGATCCCGCGGAGCACGGAGCCGACGCCCGAGCGACGCACGGATTTGGCCAGAGAGTCGTCCAGCCCGGAGATCCCAGTTGCAGAACCGGTGATCTGGGTGCCAATTCCGGGGGGCGAGGTCGGACAGCTGTCCGACGACTTTGAGAGCCCGGACAGCGAGGGCCTCTCCGACTTGGACCAACCCCGGGCCGCGTAGGGAGCAGCGACGTAGGCGAGGCGAGCGTACGCGAAGCGCCAGCGGGGCGCAAGTATATTAATATGTTTTGTTGGCAAAATTGCCGTAAGAATTTAGTCTTTTATTTTCCTTATGTATAATCGGTCATTTTCTCAGTTTAAGTACATTAGAGTTAAGTACACGCCCACCGGGCACGGACAGCGGTCCGTTATATTAATCATAGGTTACACTTAGTTACGTTGGTTTCCATTTCCGCCCAATTCAGTATTTTTGTTTATTTTCGGCTCACCTACGCGGGTGTTTATGTTTATTTTGCCGCGCGAGAATCGGGCGAGGTATTCGCGCGAACAGGCATGAGCCACATACAATCTCCAGTATAAACTCACGCGAGGTCAAAGGCGGGGACCTAGTACCCACTCTAGACAAATTGGCGTTGAGATACCACAACGCGTTCGCTAAGTAGACACCGGGATGTTTTCTCCGGGAACATATGACTGAAACGCGCTATGTTGGACCTGGTACATACGCCCAGTGGGTCAGCGGCAATATCCGACGACGCGTTCGAAAACGAGACGTGATATCGAAAGTGCGATAGTGTAGGCGCGTTGCGAGGGACCTGGTACACGTCCTTATCGGGTCGGCGTCGAAGTCCGACAACGCGTTCACTAAGTAGCGAAGCAGGCTTCTTCCTCAGGAACTAAGTCTTGTAACGTGTTAGGCAAGATCTGGTATACGCGTGTAGTAGGTTGGCGACGATGTCAGGTTACGCGTTCTAAAACTAGAGTCGATATCAAGAATTCGATAATGGTGACGCATTGCGGGGGACCTGGTACACGTCCCAGTCGGGTCGGCGTCAAAGTACGATCGCGCGTTAGCTAAGTAGATACGTAGGGGTCATCTCCGAGAACTGACTGCGGGGACGTCCTCCCGAGGACCTAGGACACGGGCCTAGGGGGTCGGCGTCAAAGTTGGAGGCGTAGAAATTGATCTAGCCAATTTCCTCCTGGAAGTCGGGTGCCAGACGATCGAGGGGCATCCCAAAGAGGCTGCGCGTAGGTCGGCGTCAATATCGGAGCATCAGAAACCTCCACGGGCAACTTCTCCGAGAAAGTCGATTGCCAACCAACTACAGAGCATCCCCGAGAGGGTGCGCACAGGTCGGCGTCAACCTCCGGCCAAGATTGCGAAAAACGGAAACCTGGTGCAGCGGTGCCGTCTGGGGAGTTCCCAAACAGCGTACCGGCGGCGGAAATTTCCATATCGGGGCCCCACGTTAGGAGTTGCAGGGCACACACGCGTCCCCCATGCGAAAACAGCGTGTCGGCATGTGCGAAAACACACAAAAACCAATGACGTCAGCGTGGCGTGATCGCGAAATTGGGAATAACAACCCATGAGTGGGGATAGATTGAGTGGTAGGGAGCCACAGCGAGCAACGTTGCTCTAGGCAGTCTATCGGATACAGTCGTAGCGTGCGGACGTTCTACGCATACTGTATATAACAACCGGTAACTCCCGCGTGATTGCGCGTTAAATTTCTCGTTCTACAATAGCGAGCGGTGAATAGCCACCTTCTGTAAACGACACATTGCGTGCGTGAACTGAAACATTGTAACAATTACAAGTATTTAACGATTTATAATAAATAGTTCGTCTTTAGTGAAAGTCGTGTCTCAAGATTACTTTAACGTACTTACCTTCTACTCACCTTGTCCCACGGCGGTGCTACAACGTTGTCCATTGACTCCTTGGTGATGCGAGACTCCGGGGAAGTTCATCTTCGGCGACTCCTGGGCAGGAACCTGAAACAGAAGAAAATAAATTAGTATAGTTAATAATCGAGGCCAGCGGATATCCTATACGGAGAGCGCAGCGACGGTGATGGTCCACGGGGCATCCACCTACAACACAAAGCGAATATTTAATAAACGTTAATAATTAATATATGCGAGCGGTAACTTGGTATGCGGTGACGCGAGGATCCAGGGGACCCGGCATCAGTGAGCAGCTCCCTGGTATGCGGTGAAGCGAGGATCCGGGGAAGCGGCAGCGACGGTGATGGTCCATCGGGGATACACACCTGCAACAGAGGGGAGAAATTACCCTATCTTATATCAGAGATCATATCTCGAGCACACCTTCTCGGTAGTTATAGGTCAAACCGAGTGGCAACCGTGATTTTGGAAGTGATTACGCGACTCCCACACTCTCCAACGGCCGTGTCCGGTCACAACCGCTCGTGTCGAACCTGGCGATGTCGCGTTTCACGTCCTCGTACGCGTCGTCGCACTCGAGGAGATATATGAGACTGTTGGTGTCCGTGTACATTATCTTGCACCTCTCGCCGTGCAACGGCGCCATGTAGTCGTAATGAAAATCGTACAGGCGCGTCTTCGATATCTCGAGAACGCACATCCCGACGTAGATCGGCTTGCCGAGCTTCACCTCGAGCCTGCGCAGCTCGACGGCGACGAGATCCTCCGCGAAGACGCTTCGGCTGTGAAAGCTCGGTCTCGCGATCAGAGCCTCCGCGCCGTATCTCCCGTCCCAGCGCGTCACGAGGCGCACGTCCACGTGTTCTCGCACGTTCTCCATGGTCTTACCGAAGACCGCGTTGTTCATCAACTTGTAGAGATTCCTCTCGAAGTCGTTGCTCGCGCGAGTTCTGAATCCCGTGTTGAGCTCGATGTACCCGCGAAGCCACGCGGATTGCGCGAACCGCAGAACGCGGTGAATCCTCGTGACGAGCAATCCGTGTCGCGCGCATTGCTGCAGATTGCGGTAGTGCAACACGTAACGCGACTTGTCGAGCAGCGTGGCGAGGAGCTTGTCGCACCGTTTTCCGGGAGGCTTGTCGCGCGTCGGGCAGAACGGCAGGTCCTTGTGAGCGTCGTGGAGCTCTCGCGGATACGCAAGGTCGACCTCCAGGGTGTAGCCGATAGCGGAGTCTGACGTCACGGACGTTACGTCGAAGCTCTCCGGGTCGTCGACCCACCGAAACTCCGCGTACGGCAACGGCTCGCGCATCGCCCAGCCGTACAGATTGTTCACGTCGAAGTACATGAGATACGCCGACGGTCTCGACGGGTCGTGCGACGGCGCGTACCTGTTGTTGGCCCGCGCGTACCTGTTCGAACATTGGCTGAGACCGCCGCGCACGCCGCGCTCCACGAACAACGCCATATCGATGTCGGTCAGCAGTTCTAATCGCACGCCCGTGTATCTCAGCATAGCGTCCCACGCGTATCCCGGTAGAGTGTAATAATGCGCCGGATCCAACCCGTAGCTCTCGACGCAGGTGTCGCGAAAATTCTCGAAGATGTCCGCCAGAAGGAGCACGTCCGTCTTTAGGTACAGATCGCTGTACTCGCCGAGATTCTCGACGCGGAAACGCCGCCAGACGTTGCGCGCGTGCTCGTAATCGCTATCGCTCGCGGTCTCTCCGGTCAACGAACTGTAAAAGTCCGTTTGCGGCGGTAACTCCGTCTCCAGCAGCTTGTCGAGACTGTCGACGTACTCGTACGGAAACACGCCTTTGCGCGTGAGCAGGTCGAAATCCTCCGCGCTGAGCTCGGAGAACTCCGACCGCGCGATTCGCATCTCGCTCTTGTCGAGATACGACGCCAGTCTCTCGAGACTCTCGCTGAGAAATCTGAACGAATCCACGAATCGCAGCTTCGCGCAATTTTTCCATCCGTCGCCCGACGCGTTCTTCACGTGCTTCGTGAACGATATGTACGTCTCCTTGGTGATCGGCAGCAGATCTATTCTACCCTCGAAACCGTTGGCCAGATTCCTGATGACGGAGTGAGCGTCGTAACCCGACAGATTGTGAAAAAACACCGGAATGACGTACGAATCTCTGTAATTCAAGTTGCAACGCGGATGCGCGGGACCTCTGTAACGTCCGGTGAGATGACTGTGATCGCGCGCGCGCTGATCCTCCGATCCGAACGGCCTCTCGCACACGTGGCAAAGCGGCGCGCTCCAAAAATTGCGTAACTCTTCCGGAGTCAGTTCCGCCATGGTCACGTTGGTGGAGAGAAACGTCTTCGCGCGACGCGCGATATCGTTGAGCTCGCCGACGAACCACGACAGGCAGTCCTCGCCGCGACGAGATCTGTACGCGGACGGGATCTCCTCGTGCGCGGAGCACAGATAATATCCCACGCTGAAAGCTCTGTGACGCTGATAGACGTAGCTGTTGACGTTAGCCGGGTCTATCTCTCCCTCCTTTTCCAGCACGCACTCGAGATCGGCGTACACCGCGAAGGGAAGTCGCTCCTTTCTGTTGTGATTGCTAAAGAAGAGCCACTTGTCGTCGTCGCTCGGGAGAACGATGGCACAATCGTTCATCCTTCCGCAGTCGACGCTGTGAGCGGCCAGTTTCTCGCTCGTGTAAAAGTAGTGCAGACATCGATCGCACACGTGCATCCTCCTCCGGACCCTGTTCAGCTGACGTCCCAACAATCGCGACAGATCCCTTATGCACGCGAAATGGCCAACGTTCGCGCGGTTGCGCGAATCCGGCAGATACAGCAGATTGACGTGTCTGTCCTTCTTGTCGTCGGTGAGCCGCAGAGGAACGATCACGTTGCCCTTCCGCCCTTCCTCTCTCTCGCTGAAAACGTTGACGGACACGTCGTTGAGTCGCTCGAACCTCGAGATCTGTCTCAGAGTCACGGGAAACTCGATCCCGTCGAGATTCAATTTCGTCGCATAGTGGGGGTACGCGGAAGACCTGTTCACGTGACTCTTAACGGGGTACAGAGAAGCGACCACCGCCCACGCGAAACACGCGTTGTCGTTGGAGCGCACGTTGACCACCGCGCGTTTCGCTCTCAAGCGTAGCGGTATCTCCACCCAGCATCCTACGCGCATAGGATTGCACTTGTTCACGTTAACCATCAGATTCAATATGCGCGACAACGCCCAACCGCTGTCCCGCTCCTGAAACTCGTCCAGATCGGCCAGAGTCGCGTCGACCACGTATCTGTCGTACCACTCCCGCAGATCGGACGTGAGGGAGAGCTGACGATTCCTCGTGGCGACGCTCTTGACGGCGGTTCGGGCGTTCGCGACAAACTCGCCGTTGAAAACGGTGTTGACCTTCAGGCACGCGTGTCTCTCGAGATTGACGCGCACCCGATCGACCACCGTGTCCCTCGCGTCCTCGAGAAATCGCCGAGGCTCTAGATAACTCGAGTTTATCACCGCGCCTGTCAGCACGCGATTCTCGAAGGCCGTTTCGATCTCCGCCCACGAGAACCCTCTCCGATCGCCGTGACCGGCACCCACGCGCGCGAAACGCCGTCGCAGGGCGTCTCTCGCGCCCTCCAGAAGAGCGATTCGAGTGGCCAGAGAGGTCACAGTTCCGGTGCGTCTCGGCTCTCGCCTGTCTCGACAACTCTCGCGCAGAGACTCGAGACTCTCGTTGCACCGTCGTTCCCACGCGCGATACGCGTCCAGCGAGTCGACGCCTCGCGCGTTCGACGAGATCGCGATCCTCCTCCTCCTCCGTCATGTCGAGCGTCCCAGTTCGATGGTCAACCACGTGGTCCAACCCCAACTGTCCACGGGTATGTCCAATCTGACTTTTCGAAGAATTTCCCCGCGACTCTCGCGGATCGTCGCACCGCCCCTCTCGAGTATCTCGGAATTTTAATCTCGTAGACCCGCGCTCTGTTACTGCAGGCCAGCATCGTCTCTATCCACAATTCCTCTTGCGGACACCGAAAACCTATCTCTCTCCTGAGACTGTACGTCGTTGAATTCCATCGAGCGTTCTCGGCGACCTTTCGAAAACGAGAAACTACCACCGGAGGAGTGGAGCGGAGCAAAGAATCGTCGCTGGAGTCACTGTCCGGTATCACCTCGTAGCAATAGATGTCGTCGACACCACCGTCCATCGATCGCGCGTCTCGAGCGAGTCGTTCGAGCGTCGAGACGTCCCGCGTTTTATACGCGAGACCCCCGGAAACCTCGAAGGGGGAGACGCCGTTGTCACCCTCGGTCACCTCGATTTCCGCCGAAGAAGGATGCGCCGTAATCGCCCCGATAAACCCCGACTCTAGGGCGCGTCGTTATCGCTCGACTAGCTCACCGCGGCGACTTCCGTTCGAGGAGCGCGCGCTCGGGGATGACCGCACCGCTCGTCCTTGAGAAAGAACCCCGTCGTCGCCACCCCCCGATAAAACCCGACTCTAGGGCGCGTCGCTATCGCCCGACGCGGCGGCCAGCCCCGATAAAACCCGACTCTAGGACGCGTCGCTATCGCGCGACCTCGCGACTCGCGCGCCCGAGCGCGCCAGCGCCCGGGGAGAAAATCTCCTGGGCGCGGGGAGGTCCGCTCCTCCGCGGTAAGGGGAAAGAAATCTTTTCCCCGCAGCCCCCACCTGACCCGCGCCCACCGCTTACGGCTTTCCCCACGCCACGCCGCAGCCCGTCCCGACCCCCCTGAATTTGCTCACTGGGACTAAAACCCACTACTGTTTATCTACTTACGCCGTAAGATGCTTCGTTCAATCGCTGAGTTCACACCAAATGACAGCGACAATTCAATAAGATCGTGACCAGCCACAAACGGGAACTCGGATTTAGTAAACGTCAGGACCTTTTCACCATCATCCACCGCGAAAACATCCAACCATGAGTCAGAAGTGGACGTGTGATGCGTAGCATCTGAGTGCACAATATGCATTGATATGCACGACATAAGTTCTCGCAGATAATTAGCCTCGAAATTATTCGAAAGAAGGTCGCAATTTAAGTCACCGCCGATGATTATGTTTTTATACACATGCGAAACACTCGTGAGTGTTTCGACGAATTCGTGAAAGAGGTGACCCTTAGGTCTTCTGTAAACAGACGCGAATAACACTGTCTCATTATTAGGCAAGCGGATTTCAATAATAAGATATTCTGGAGAGTTGATGTCAACTCCCGCAGAAGAAGCGATAACTGCGACCTTCAATGAATCATGAACAAAGCAGGCAACTCCTCCGCCTCGTCTACCCACTCGATCATTTCGAATTAAAAAATAGCCATCTAAAGCCACCAGAGCATCAGAAACAGCCGAATGCAGCCATGTCTCGGATACCGAGATAACATGAAATGAGTTAGCGGCAAAACGTAATCTGATTAGATCAATATGTCCCAATAGGGAGTTTGCGTTAAACTGAGCTACGCGAAATTGAGTAGACGAGACAGATTTACAAAGTTTAGCGGAAGACAATGATAGGTCAGACAACAACTCCCGATCGGAACGTGAGAGAGAGAGAGAGAGAGAGAGAAAAGGCGAGAAAGAGTGAGAGAGAGCGTGGAAAAACGTTAGAAAACGAGAAAGAACGAGAAAGAGCTAGAGACAACAAGAAATAGCAAAAGAGAGCGTGAAAGAGCGTTAGAAAGCGAGAGAGAGCGAAAAAGAGCGAGAGAGATCGAGAGAAAGCGAGAGAAAGCGAGAGAAAGCGAGAGAAAGCGAGAGAAAGCGAGAAAAGGCGAGAAAGAGCGTTGGTGAGCGAGAGAGAGAGAGAAAAGCGAGAAAGAGAGAAAGATCAAGAGAAAGCAAGAAAGAACGAGAGAGAGCTTGAAAATGCGTTAGAAATCGAGAAAGAGCGAGAGACAGCGAGAAATAGCCAGAAAGAGCGAGAAAGAGTGAGAAAGATTGAGAGAAAGCGAGAGAGAGCGAGAAAGAGCGAGAAAGAGCGAGAAAAAGCGAGAAAGAGCGAGAAAGAGAGAGAAAGAGCGAAGAAGATCGAGAGAAAGCGAGAAAGAGCGAGAGAGAGCGTGAAAAAACGTTAGAAAGCGAGAAAGAAAGAGAAAGAGCGAGAGACAGCGAGAAATAGCAAGAGAGAGAGTGTGAAAGAGCGTTAGAAAGCGAGAGAGAGCGAGAAAGAGAGAAAGAGAGAGAAAGAGAGAGAGAAAGCGAGAGAGATCAAGAGAGAGCGAGAGAGATCGAGAGAGAGCGAGAGAAAGCGAGAAAAAGCGCGAGCGTCGATCGAAAATTTGAACTTATCAGCTTTGCCGCCTAGCACGGCTCAGAGCCATCTAGCAACACGGTAGGCCAAACCGACAAACCTCGATTTTACGAAGAAGAAGTCGACGACGACTACGACTACGACGACGACGACGACGTATCTGAATTACATAAATTGGACAGAAAAATACAGGCTTATATATAAATCTATGCATCAAGTGCTTATATGTGCATTAATTTTATATCATTGTAGTTAGAAAAATCTATTTTGTTGTCCAATATTTAAATCTTTTGATAATATTGACTTATTTAATAAAATTCAATGATTTATTTCTCGAGAAGCGAATTTCTTCCTGTAAATGATACGCGGTAGCGTCTCGCTCATCACGACTGGACGTATGTAATGAAGGATACATCGCTTATGTATCTTGTTAATCTTGTTACAAAAATCTTGTTTTTGTTTATAAATAATGTTAATGTTAATAAAAAATATACTTGGCGCGAGACGCTACCGCGTCTCTTGATATATGTGTTTATACAGGGTGAGTCATTTAGCTTCACTATCCTAAATTATTCGTGAATGCTTTCTTTTATGAAGAATTATTTCAAACAAAAGTTGCATTCTTCTTTTTCTTTGAAACAATTTTTTATAATTTAAGATGGTTAAGTTAAATGACTAGACAAGAAATAGTGTCCTAGAAACTAATATACATATAATTCATAACACTACATCGTAGGGTGACATCATAGGTTGAATAGTTTTTTGTGATAATTGTATTTCTATCTTTTTTTCTTTTTCCCATGCAAGGAATTAATTATTTAAGTTCTTCACATGTTAACAGTTGTGATAAAGTTATGTCGTCAGTTTTATTTGCTGAAATAAGTAAAAATAAAAAAGAATAAAAATTAAAATGATATAATAGATTAGCTTGCAGCTACATCTTAATAAAGTACTTTGGAACATAACTAAATATAATTATATTTGTTGAAAATATAAATTATTTCATATATTATAATTTATTTATTTAATAATATTAATTCATTTAATTTTACTTTTCTTATAAGCAATTTATATTGATTATTGATGGATTCGGTGATCAAATTTCTATAATTATAATAATAAAATATTAAAGAAGAAAAACATGAAAAAGCATACAGTAAGATTATTTTTTTATATTACCTTACTTTAATATTTTTAAGCATAAAATAATGAGACAAATTATTTGATGTAGGAAAAACATATCTGCTTTGAAAAAAGTAATGCCGGGATTACGATAAACTTCGTGACAGGACACGATGGGACGTGGCGTGAGGTTTATCGTAATCCCAGTACAACAGTCTTCTTTTTTAAAACGTAAAAGAAACGCAATGAATAATGCCGAGGTTACGATGAACATAACGTGACAGGACGCGACGGGACGTTTAAGTGTCCCGTTACGTGAAGTTTATCGTAATCCCGCCGCAATAACCTTGCTTGCAAAAGATATTACGTTACACATAGAAAAAATATTATAATTATACATTACTTACTGGCAAACGTTGATATTAAATGAGGTAAGCCACATGCTTCTAAAAATGAAGCAATATCGTTCGAGGTACTCATTTCTTGTCTGGGACCGACACGATCAGTAACAATTAAACGAAATACCGAAACGATGCGCGACTTATATCCGTGAGTGTGCGATCGCACACAAACGTCGACCAGCCTTGTCAGTAACTCTCAAACACTTCACGTTCACACTTCTTCTTCTTTGCTTAATGCGGCTTTCACGTTTCACGTTCGCTCCTGGCAAAGCAAGCAACAAAAGCAGATCGGTTTATCGGTTATTACGTCGCTCTTGCCGCACAGCCATGGGTCGCGTTCAAGTCGGACGAAACAACTAGATGAACTAGAGCCTGCTCGCCGAGCGATGGAACGTGATTGGTTCTTACTTACAGATCCAACCAATCACATTCAACCGCTCGGCGAGCTACCAGAAGAAGAAGAAGAACCGCTCGGCGAGTAGGCTAGCTGCTTCGTCCGGCTTGAACACGGCCATTGTCTCAGACAGTTCCGTGTCCTGTTTTGGCTCGAACAAAAACAAACTTACGACGGGCGCTTATTGGACTCGTTTTTTGATTGTTGTCATGTCGTACACGTAGAAACACACACATGACGCACTATAATTCCGAATATTCCGATAATATATATATGTTAATAAAAATCTTACATTTTTTGAATCAAATTTAGCAAATGGTTATTCCAAACAATAAATTAATTTTAAATAGTAACACTCTTATTTAAATCAAACATATTTTATATCATTTTTATGCAAAGAAATGTTTTATTTCATTGAGTAATATTTAGTGTGATCAAAGGAAATGTTATTTCATTGAAACATATTGCTTCAAAAAATTGTGTTTTTTCCGTTAAACAATATGATTTAATGCATTAAAACTACAAAATTTGTATTCAACAAAATAATGTTTTGTTTAAAGTAATATTGTTTCCATGAAATAAATATAAGCCAAACAAATAGAAATAATAAATGTAAAGAAATATTTCTCTCTGTGTACAAATGTTTTTCGGAATTGTAATTAAAGTCGTTGAATTACAAATACATTTTAAAATTGTAATTAAACTCGAATTTTATTACAATTAAAAAAGTAAAAAAAATAATTATTATTTACATTTTCCTAAATTACAAATTTTACAACCTTGATTTACATTTTTTTTGTGTGTTTGAGTGTTTTAGAGTAAATTCTGAAAGTGGTTTCCATTGACTTCTTGACAATATGCCAATCTTTGATAGAACGCAGAAAGAGCTCTACGATTTGATTCAGCAGGTATCAAGGCTGCTTCATCCCTTATTTGCTGCCTCAATTCTTGGATATTTTGAGGTTTTGTTTCGTAAACCTTACTCTTCAGATAGCCCCAAAAATAATAATCAAGAGGAGTTAGATCTGGTGACCTAGGTGGCCAACTTTCCCCACCATCATTTCGGTATCTTCTTCCTATCCACCTTTGCGGGAAAACTTCATTTAAAATTCGACGTGGCCCTGCACCAAAATGAGGCGGAGCTCCATCATGCTTGTGGGATATGCGCGTGCACTGAGCAACACTTAATATATGTATATGACAATAACAGAAGTAGATTTATTAATATCAGAAAACGTAGATACAGAGATCGATCATATGCGTATCGTAGGAACGCCGGTACTGACGAGCACACGTCTCGATTACCCACTCTCCCTATATCGCAGTGCCGTGGGAATCTCTAATGAGGCCCTTTTGTTACATATACCACAACTCCTCACTATTTAAGTTTACTTATACTTTTAATGTTCTGTGACCTAATGCGTTCGGATCTTCGCAGGATCTTATCTGGAGGTACGGTGTGTGGTTTCTTGCTAGTCTGAGCGATCGGTAAAATTTGATCCACATGTCTTTTCCATTTTACATTAGGCGCAACGTTTACTTCAAATGTTACAGGAGGTAATTGTTTAGTGACAGTCGCTTGCGTTCTCTTATCGCTTCTCGCACGGTGGTCGTCCACCATCACCCTTGTCCCCGGTTCTATCGAAACGTTTCGCTTGCCATCTTTGCTTTGGATCTGTGCTTGCTGCTTACTCTCCACGTTGCTCGACACGCCTGGCCTTAACAAATCGAGTCTAGTTCGTAACTCTCTTTAGTAAATTAGAGAGGCGGGACTGCGTCCCGTAGTCGCGTGTGCTATGGATCTGTAATCCAGCAAAAACAGATTCACCGCGTATTCTAAAGACTTCCCCGACTTTACGCATTTCTCCACTTTGTCTTTAAAAATTGCGACAAAATTCTCCGCAGCTCCATTAGTCGCGGGATGATAAGGAGGGGAAAATGACTGCTTTACTCCGTTACGTTTGAGAAATTCACCGAATTCGTGACTGGTAAATTGTGTTCCACAGTCAGACACCAAATGCCTCGGTAGGCCGTGCCTTACAAACAACTTTTTAAATTCTCGAATAACGCGATTTACTTTAGTGCAGGTTCCCATATCCTTAATCTCCGGCCACTTGGAGTGAGCGTCTATTACTATTAAAAACATTTTTCCGTGGAAAGGTCCTAAGAAATCGGTGTGTATTCGGGACCACGCTTGGTCAGGCCATGGCCACGGTGTCAATGGCGCGCTCGCAGGCTGCTTCGCTCCTCCTACGCATATCGTACAGCTTTTCGCCTTTTGCTCAATGTCGGAGTCGATGCCGGGCCACCACACGTAAGACCTTGCCATGGATTTCATCTTTACAATACCCATATGAGTTTCATGAATTTCACTTAACACAGACTCTTTAAGCGTTGATGGAATTACGATTTTAAAACCGCGCCAAATGCAATCTCTCTCCATCGTTAACTCTGAGCGTTTATCGTACAAAGCCTTTTCCTCTTCCGACAATGTTTTAGGGTCTGGCCATTCCGTTCTAAGGTATTTTATAATTTTTTGTAGTAAGATACACTTTCTGGTTTCCTTTTCAATGTCTTTACTGTTAACCGCGATCAATCCCTCGTCTAAGTAATTAAATGTATTTAAATTTTGACTTAATATGGGAGTCGAATCATGTATTGGCAGTCTTGACAATGCGTCGCAATTACTATTGTCTTTTGATTTTATATACTCTATATCGTATGTGAAACCAGAAAGGTAGTACGACCATCGTTGCAGTCTGCTAGCCATAGTAATTGGTATTCCTTCATTGTTGCCAAAGATGTATGTTAAAGGTTTATGATCGGTCCTCAAGGTTACCTGTCTACCGTATACGTAATTATAGAATTTTTTAAATCCAAAAACTATAGCCGCAGCCTCTTTGTCTATTATTGCTCGTGATCTTTTGCTCTCTGGGATTATTTTTGATGCAAACCAGATTGGCCTCTCAGAGCCGTCTTTATATTGGTGTGATAATATAGCAGAAAGTCCGTAATTCGATGCATCACATGCCAAAATCAACTTTTCTCTTGGGTTGTAGTGTGCAAGTACTCTTTTTGAAATTATTTCCTTTTTTATTCATTGAAACGCGTCTTCACACTTACTGTCCCAATTAAATTGATTTTGCTTTGTGCAGTCATATAAGATTTAAGATTTTTAGCTCTTCCGCCCTTTTCGGTAAAAAACGCGCATAATATGTTACGAGCCCAAGAAAGGACAATAATTGTTTGCTGTCTCTGGGGCGAGGTGCATTTACGATTGCTTGCACTTTAGACGTCGCCTTATGCAACCCTGTTTTGTCTATCACGAATCCCAGCAACCCGATTTTATCCTTAAAAGATTCGCATTTCGATTCATTTACTTTCAAGTTCGCGTCACTAAATCTTATAAATATCTGCTCTATCGTGTCTAAGTGCTCTGCGTGCGTTTTTCCCGTGCAGTATACGTTGTCTAAATAAATTGCCGTGTTCGGCACCCCCCTTAAACAGTCTTCCATCTTCTTTTGGAAATCGCCGGGGCCAGAGGCCACCCCTTCCGGCATTTTAGTGTATCTGAATAAACCCTTGTGCGTCGTAATTGTCAGTAATTCCCGGGATTTCTCTTTAACTAAAATCTGCATGTACGCATGCGAAAGGTCTACCTGTGAGAAAGTAATTCCTCCTCTCAAAGCTGCAAAGACTGTCAATTTGAAGTCGCCGCATATTCGCACTCCGGTAGCCTTAGGAACGGGTACTATAGGTGTTGCCCACTCACTTACGTCAACGCTTTCTATATGACCTAACTTTAGCAATCTTTCTAACTCTTTCTCTACTTTTTCTTTCATCGCAAATGGTAGGTGTCTTGTTTTGAGAGCCACTGGTTTCGCGCCCTATTTTAATTTTAATGCAAATTTTCCTCTACTGTATTGACCCGGTTTCTTATCAAAAAGCTCCGCGTATTTCCTCACAAGGGCTTTCTCTGCCCCGTCTACATTTACCTTATGAATGAGCTCGGCGTTATTTGACGCCCCATTAGTTTTATCGAGGTTTAATGGCTATTTAGGCTAGTACGCGTAGTGAGTGAGCGATTTACGCTTAAATTATGTTATGAACGCTCCAGGTACGCTTAACCTTATTTTTGAACGCTAAGAATTGTTTGATACTTTTGATTAAACAAGTTTATTTCATTTAAACTTTAAACATTGCGGAATACATTAAAGAGGATATCTTTAAAGAATTGCAAACATTTTTTAGTATCTGTAAGTTCTTCTTTCTCTTCTCTCTCTATCTCTCCTCTTGTTTTCTTCGAATCTCCTTCTTCACTCTCTCTCTTGCCAGCCTCCTCGTGGCTTCGTCTGCGTACCGAAAGTTCGCTGGTTTTCTTTTTCTGACAACCTCTCGTCAGTTTGTGTCTCTGCGTCTCGAAGATTTTTCCAGGCCGAACCAGCTTGAGTTCCCTCAGACACCAGACGAAAGGGTGAGAGAAGAGGAGGAGAAACGAGCGGAGAAACTACCCAATTATAAGGCGAAGTCGAACCTGATGAGCCGATCGGGGAAACCTCTAAGCTAAGAGGCTTTTCCTTGGCTGATTTTGGCGTTGACGTCCCTAAATAGAAACAGGGTTTTTTTTTGAAAATAAAGCGGCTAGCGCTGAGAATTGGAGAAAAGTGATTCCGGCGTCTTGCGCCTGATGGTAATAGTGTAAGGCGACTAGCGCCTTTTGGCGACTGCGCGTTAGTCGAGAGGCGTCTAGCACCTGTGAGCGATGAGGTGCTGGTAAAAGGAATACCTTTTGATGGCGATCCGGCGCCTGCAGCAGCGGGGCTTGCGTCTAGGCGCGGTAGAGAGCGATCCTGACGCTTTTCTCCAGGAGTCGGGAGAACCACTCCGGTCGAACGTTTTACGCTTTGCGACGGTCGTTTCTTAGCGGGGCTTGCGTCTAAGCGCGGTAGAGAGCGATCCTGGCGCTTTTCTCCAGGAGTCGGGAGTACCTCTCCGGTCGAGCGTTTAACGCTTTGCGGCGGTCGTTTCACCGTTGTTGCCGGTCGGATCTTTGGGCGCTTTGCGCCGATTGGCGGCCTGGCGCCAGTCACCGGAGAATCCAAGAGGATAACCTTTCTCTGGCTCGCGTATCTCTGGAGCGGTAGCGGGCGAGTCCTTTTGCGAAGCGTCGCCTGCGCTATTGCTTCATCCTCGGCGAGCCGAGATGGGAGTGGTGGACCTGGCTTCTTCGTCTTGAGGCCGGAGGGAGATCCGCTGTGGTCGACTGCTACTGATTTTCTCTGCATTTTTCGGAAATCGGCCCGTCTTATACCGCAAAATCCCGGTAACAACCCTTGGTTGCTAGGCGACTTTCATCCCTTGAATCTCGCCCTCGATCATCGTTTTGAAATTCGCGCTGATTAATATCTTGAATGCTTCCGCGCTTCGTCAACTTGAAACTGTCTCGCGTGTATCGTAAATATTAACCTGTGCTTCGCACATGCCGACGGGGAGGACGAATTTCCGATGTCCATGTTTTCGCGTCGTGTGTCATTGGTGAGGGCGAAAACCTGATGGCCACATTCTCGCATGCCGACGATGAGAATAGCGAGGATTTTTAGATGGCTTGCAGAGCCGCCTCATTGCCATCAACGGGAGAGAACGACAAGGTTACTTCCTGGTTGCTTGCGGAGCCGCCACATTACCCCCTTCGTTGATTAAGAGTCAGGCTTGAAAACGCACTGTTTTTCGTGAAACTCTGCCGCTTCGAGTTCTGACTTCTGACGGGGCTGAAGCTCCATTAAAGCGCTGAAATGTTTCAGGAGATCTTTCAGCTTGATCCTGCTCAACCAGAATATAAGCTGGTTTTAAACGATCTACAGATACATGAATTATTTTTCCGTTTGCCAGAATCTTGTAGACTTTTTCACCACGACTCAGAACTTCAAAAGGACCGTCAAAAGTAGGTTGCAGAGCCCGTGTCGGTGCATCGTGCCTGAGGAAAACATGAGTGGAATCCTTCAGGCTTTTATGCTCAAACGTAGCGGGCGTTCCATGCCTTTTTACTGGTGTAACGACCTGCCTTTCGGCTGTAGTTTAATCGAACCGCGGACTAGCTCGCCGGGCCAGGTGTTCGATATAGGGAGGTCAGAGATAATTAACAAACGCCGATTATACATAATCTTTAACTTACAGGCTACTTTATTAAAACTTGAGATATGTACACTTACATCTATCACTTACATCTATGGTATTACGGACGGAACGAAATATATACATACGGTTACGCGGCGGATCGGACATTTTACCGGACTGGAACGGCGCAGATATATACAATATAATTCCAGCAAAAGTCGGAACGGAAATACATACAAGTACGCGGCGAACCGGACATCGGGTTGGTTCGGACGGCGCGAATATATATACATCGGTACGGTTCGGATCGTCACGGACATTTCATCGGAAATCGGCCCGGACGTTAAATCGGCAGGTACGCGTGGATCATCACGATACGGCACGCGGGATCGGAGCGGTCGCGGTAGCGACGTCTCGTTTTATCGGTACGGTACGACACGGTCATCTATCGGACGGACCGGACGTTTGATTCCGACGCGCGGATCATCAGCGAAACGGCGCGCGGACTTTGGAGCGGTCGCGATACGCGGCTTCTCGGGTTTTACGACGTGTAGTCGGATCGGCCATTTCGGCCAGGAAAGTAACAGGATGCGTCGGCGTCGAGAGCACTCGACCGAGACGGAGAGCTCTCCACCCCGGTTTTTCGCCTTCGCAGGTATGGACGGATAGACGGTCCGGGAGTTCGAGCAGCGCCTGAGAGCGCTCGGTACGACTGCTCTGGGGAATAGTGGAGCACGCTCCCAGCAATCCGGATCGGATGTTGGCCGGGAAGCGAGTCCTCGTTTTCGGCTCGGTAGCCCGGTTTTATACCCCGGTTGCGTTCAGTGGGGGTTGTCGGCGTTGCGCGCGCGTCGGGGTGATCCGGAGCGGGGCAAGATCGTGGGTCTCGGTCCCACAGCGCTCGGCGGCGGTCGGGCTTTTTCGGCGGCCCGATATCACAAGCTTAAAATATACGGCCGTCGGCAGGTTAAAACGATGCCCTAAATGGCGTATCGTTACACTGGTTGCGGCCGTAAATTTTTCATCGTTTGTTTTAATTTCTGAAGGAACTCGCTTGTGCAGCTCGCTTGCGAATTTTCTTGCAGAAATTCTCCAGGAAGTCTAATCGTTTCTCCATATACGAGTTGCGCAGGAGTTGCACGAAGATTTTCCTTGTAAGCTGCTCGAATTCCCATCATGACAACAGGCAACACCTCCGTCCAAGCTTCTGTTGCGTGACATTTAATAGCCGTTTTTATCTGCCGATGTAAACGCTCTACCATGCCATTAGCTGCAGGGTGATAAGCCGTTGTATGAATATGCGTGGTTCCTGTTAGCCTGGTAAGTTGACGAAACAGGTCGGCTACGAACTGCCTCCCCTGATCCGTTGTGACCCGTGTTGGAGTGCCGAATCTCGCAATCCAATGCGTAAAAAGACTTTCAGCAATAGTTTCTGCCGAGATATCAGCCACAGGTATAGCTTCAGGCCATCTGGTGAATCGGTCGACAACCGTGAGACAGTATCTGCATCCTCTTGAAACTGGTAATGGACCAACCAGATCTATGTGGATGTGTTCGAATCGTCCTGAGGGACAACAAAATTCTCCAATCGGTGATCGATTATGCTTATGAACCTTTGTTTTTTGGCAAGCAATGCAGGCTCTTGCCCATTCTTGGCAATTTGCCTTTACTCGGGGCCAGACATAACGCTGTGCGATTAGCTTTGCCGTTGCTCTTGTTCCTGGATGTGATAGGCTATGGAGTGATCGGAATACTTGCTTTCTGAAGTCCTTTGTCACAAAGGGACGAGCAAAAGGCGTTGTTGTGTCGCAGAAAAGCGTTGAGCTGGTTCCTGGTATCGGAAATTTTTCTAGCTTGAGTGAAGAAGAGTTCCCTTTCAGGAGTTCCTGTATCTCGGTATCCTCTTCTTGAGCCTTTGCCAGATATTCAAGATTTACTGCAGTTTGAATCTCTTCAATCCTCGACAAGGCATCTGCAACAACATTCTCTTTTCCTGAGATATGTTGAATATCGGTAGTAAATTGCCCGATATACTGGAGATGCCGTGCTTGTCTCGGAGAGCTATGATCCGCAGTTTGCTTGAAGGCATAAATAATTGGTTTGTGATCAGTGAAAATTGTGAAGTTCCTTCCCTCGAGTAAATGACGATAATGCCTGATGGCTAAATAAATTGCCAGAAGTTCTCTATCGTACGGACTATATTTTTGTTGTGCCGGATTCAGCTTTTTGCTAAAGAAGGCCAACGGTTGCCAGTCTTCTCCATTTCGTTGCTGGATTACTGCACCGATGGCTGAATCAGATGCATCCGCCGTGAGTGCAATCTCCGCCTCTGGTTTTGGATGTGCTAGCAAAGTCACCCTTGAAAGGCTCTCTTTGCATTTTTCAAATGCTTCTTCCAGCTCTGTATTCCAGATGATTGGCTCCTTTTTTTTTTGTTTTGGGACCACCAAGCAGGCCATTTAATAAAGCCTGATCCTTAGCGGCTTCCGGGATGAATCTTCTGTAGAAGTTCAGAGTCCCTAGGAACCGTCGAAGTTGCTGAATATTTTCTGGCTTAGTAAATCTTTTGATTGCCTCTATTCTTTCTAATGGCGGCTGAGTACCTTCTCCTGATACTTCATATCCTAGAAAAAGTACTTTCTCTTTTCCAAAGACGCATTTAGCTGGACTCAAAAGAATGCCGTATTCTTCTAATCTTTTGAATACTTTGCGTAAATGCTCTTCATGTTCTGCTTCATTGCGTGATGCAATCAGAATGTCGTCAATATAGACATAGCAAAAGTCAAAACTTCTCAGAACTTCATTCATGAAGCGCTGAAAAGTCTGAGCTGCATTTCTAAGACCGAAAGGCATGAACACATATTCAAAGAGTCCAAAGGGAGTTGTAATGGCCGTTTTCTGAATGTCGTCAGGATGGACAGGAATCTGATTAAAAGCCCGTACCAGGTCTAACGTAGAGAAGATTTTCTTTCCGTGCAAGTTTTGCGAGAAATCTTCAATATGAGGCACTGGGTAGCTGTCTGGTATGGTTCTTTTATTAATCCCTCTATAATCTTCGCAAGGCCTCCATGCGCCTCCTTTTTTCGGGACCATATGAAAAGGTGAAGACCATGGACTCTTTAAAACCCGAATGATTCCTTCCTGAAGCAACAAGTTAAACTCAGCTTTCGCTGCCTTGAGCTTCTCTGGAGCCAACCTCCGCGGACGACATGCCACCGGCGGTCCTGGCGTTGTTTGTATATAATGTTCCGTTGAGTGCTTCGCCTTTCGTGCTCCAGGAGTTGCCCTGGTGATACCCGGATATTCTGCCAAAATCCGATGGTATTTATTTTCAACGGAGAGTACTTTTATCGCCTCAATTGCTTCGGATCCTGCTGACCCCTTGGCGTGTATTTGAGTCATTCCATCTAAAAGTACTCCATTCTGTAGGTCTGGTAGTAGATGGTAGTGAGCTAGGAAATCAGCTCCTATGATTGGCTGTGTGACGTTTGCAACTACGAATCGCCAAGGAAATGCACGTCGCAATCCGAACTCTGGCTGAAGAGTAACCCATCCGTACGTTGTAATCGTTGTGTCATTTGCTGCAAACAATTCGTAGTTTGTAGGCTTTTTAAACCCTGCCGTCATTGACCTTGGAAAGACGCTAACATCTGACCCGGTATCAATTAGAAATCGTCTTTTTGTTACCTGACAGGTTATGAAAAGGCGGCGGGGCTTTCGGGCGGGTTCACTGGCCGCCATCAGTGATTGCCCTGGTTTTTTTCCGTCTTGAAGGCACACGGTTGTGTGCACTTTTTAGCTTTTTCTCCGAATCGATTATGATAAAAGCAATTTTTTTCAACATAGTTTTTTTTTCGAGATTGGCTTCGGCCTCGACTCTGGCTTCGATCCTTCTTTTCATTGAATCTTTTTTTCGATCTTTCTCTAGAGAGATGTGTCGCAAGAGATTCAACTTGCTTAGTTAAAGCTTGTATCTGCTCTTCCATAGATTTCTTTTGCCCAATGGTAGACGTGGCGGCTATCACGGCTTTGTTCGACATCTCATGGATGCGGTCTGCCTGCTCTGCCACGTCGTTTAAAGGATCTTCAATCCGTGTCGCGAGCACCATTTGCATTTGAGTCGGAAGTCTCCCAAGCCAGAGTGTTCGTAGAAGGGAGTCTGGAACGTTGCTTCCAGCAAGAGTTCTTAAATGGCGAAGAAATTGCGACGGCTTTCTGTCCCCGATTTCTTCGAGTTCTAGGAGTTGGCGAGTTCGTTGTTCCTGCGAAACGGTAAGCCTTTGGATGAGCGCCTTCTTTACGGTTTCATATTTGTCAACCTGCGGGGGTTGAGTAATTATGCCCTTGATCTCTTTAATTTGACGAGAATCTAGCTGGGCTATTGCGCAGGAATATTTCGTTGAATCTGTGGTTATTCCGCTGAGTATGAATTGCCCTTCAAGTTGAGCGAACCATAATTCCGGCTCATCACTCCAAAAAGGCGGTATTCTTATTGAAACTCGACCTACTTGGTTATCTCCATTTATTTGAACTCTACCGTCGCCCTCCATTTTGCTTTCTTAGCGATCACGTCGGGGTCACCAATTTAGGCTAGTACGCGTAGTGAGTGAGCGATTTACGCTTAAATTATGTTATGAACGCTCCAGGTACGCTTAACCTTATTTTTGAACGCTAAGAATTGTTTGATACTTTTGATTAAACAAGTTTATTTCATTTAAACTTTAAACATTGAGGAATACATTAAAGAGGATATCTTTAAAGAATTGCAAACATTTTTTAGTATCTGTAAGTTCTTCTTTCTCTTCTCTCTCTATCTCTCCTCTTGTTTTCTTCGAATCTCCTTCTTCTCTCTCTCTCTTGCCAGCCTCCTCGTGGCTTCGTCTGCGTACCGAAAGTTCGCTGGTTTTCTTTTTCTGACAACCTCTCGTCAGTTTGTGTCTCTGCGTCTCGAAGATTTTTCCAGGCCGAACCAGCTTGAGTTCCCTCAGACACCAGACGAAAGGGTGAGAGAAGAGGAGGAGAAACGAGCGGAGAAACCATCCAATTATAAGGCGAAGTCGAACCTGATGAGCCGATGGGGGAAACCTCTAAGCTAAGAGGCTTTCCCTTGGCTGATTTTGGCGTTGACGTCCCTAAATAGAAACAGGGTTTCTTTTTGAAAATAAAGCGGCTAACGCTGAGAATTGGAGAAAAGTGATTCCGGCGTCTTGCGACTGATGGTAATTGTGTAAAGCGACTAGCGCCTTTTGGCGACTGCGCGCTAGTCGAGAGGCGTCTAGCACCTGAGAGCGATGAGGTGCTGGTAAAAGGAATACCTTTTGATGGCGATCCGGCGCCTGCAGCAGCGGGGCTTGCGTCTAGGCGCGGTAGAGAGCGATCCTGACGCTTTTCTCCAGGAGTCGGGAGAACCACTCCGGTCGAGCGTTTTACGCTTTGCGACGGTCGTTTCTCAGCGGGGCTTGCGTCTAAGTGCGGTAGAGAGCGATCCTGGCGCTTTTCTCCAGGAGTCGGGAGTACCTCTCCGGTCGAGCGTTTAACGCTTTGCGGCGGTCGTTTCACCGTTGTTGCCGGTCGTATCTTTGGGCGCTTTGCGCCGATTGGCGGCCTGGCGCCAGTCACCGGAGAATCCAAAAGGATAACCTTTTTCTGGCTCGCGTATCTCTGGAGCGGTAGCGGGCGAGTCCTTTTGCGAAGCGTCGCCTGCGCTATTGCTTCATCCTCGGCGAGCCGAGATGGGAGTGGTGGACCTGGCTTCTTCGTCTTGAGGCCGGAGGGAGATCCGCTGTGGTCGACTGCTACTGATTTTCTCTGCATTTTTTGAAAATCTTTTATACCGCAAAATCCCGGTAACAACCCTTGGTTGCCAGGCGACTTTCATCCCTTGAATCTCGCCCTCGATCATCGTTTTGAAATTTGCGCTGATTAATATCTTGAATGCTTCCGCGCTTCGTCAACTTGAAACTGTCTCGCGTGTATCGTAAATATTAACCTGTGCTTCACACATGCCGACGGGGAGGACGAATTTCCGATGTCCATGTTTTCGCGTCGTGTGTCATCGGTGAGGGCGAAAACCTGATGGCCACATTCTCGCATGCCGACGATGAGAATAGCGAGGATTTTTAGATGGCTTGCAGAGCCGCCTCATTGCCATCGACGGGAGAGAACGACAAGGTTACTTCCTGGTGGCTTGCGGAGCCGCCACAGCTATATGCCAAACGCTTTTAACCAGTCTGTACCTACAAGCATCGGCCCATCTTCTTTTACAATGCTTAAATCTAAAACTCTTGACATACCCTTATACTGTACATTAATTCCTTTTTTTAGTGTCCCCACTGGGTTTAATATAAAACCCCCATAGCCTATCAATGAGTTTTCCGCAGTGTCTAGTGATAGTTTGGGAAACAGTTTATTTTTATCGCATACACTCGTGACGGATACATAGGGGGCCCAATGTTCCTGCAAGGCCCCCATCCTCCGGCTTCCTTGTGCCTCTCCTTTGGTCTCGCAAGATGTAGAAATCTGAGTTCGATGACGGCGAATCCTCTTGTTGCTGTGCCTCTGACAGGTACTTCACCGGTTGGTGAGCTCTCTTGGCCGATGATGAGGATGAACACATGGACTTCAGGTGCCCCTTTTTCCCGCAAATGTCATAGCTTTTGTGCCGGTAATAACAATTTTTAGCCCAATGGTTGGACCGTCCGCAACAGAAACATAACGTTGCCTGCTCCTCCGTGCTGTTACCCGGCCTCTGGTTGTCTCGGGCTGCTTTGTTTCTGCTGAAACCTCGACCTCCTTGATGAGCCCCTCGTCCATGGTTATAGGAGCGTCTTTTATCCCTCTGCTTGCCCGAATATGATAGCGCCTTTACTTCATTATCGCCCGGTGCTGCTTCTTTGCTTTCCGTCCTGGCTGCGTTTTTCTTTGCTACCTCTCTGCCTGTTGCGATTTTAAATGCTTTGTCGTAAGTGAGCCCCTCCTCCCTGAAAAGCTCTACCCTGGTGTCATGATCCGACAAGCCACAGACTAGCTTGTCTCTCAATGCTGCGCTCACATCCGTAAAATTGCAGTGGAGTGCGAGATTTTTTAATTTAGCTGTAAACTCCGCTACGCTTTTTTCTGCCGACTGCGGGGCCTGGTGGAAACGACAACAAGTAATTTCTCGTACCTATGAGCATTGAGGTTTTCCTCCAAAAAAATGGCCCTATCACATAAACATCTATCATGCCGCACCCAATACATTTATTTTTTGTAAGTATTGTGTATGACTTTCCAGCACCCAATTCGGATTTTCATCTGACCAGAAACGAATTTTGCTAATTAACCTCTCCCGTCAATGTAAAGGTTGCCTCGTCTGTGAAAACAATTTGATAAGGAAAGTTGGGCGAGGCATCTATTAGGTCTATCATCCTTGCACAGAAGCGTATACCACGCTCCGTCTTGCAATTCTTGAACGTATGTTGCAGTTTGTATGGATGTAATTTATTTTTTCTTAAAATTCTGTGTACGGACATAGGAGCAATGTCGTGAGCTTGAGCTGCTCTATTAACAGATGTATGGGGATTTTCAATAAAAGTCTGCAGAACATCAAGTTGTTTGTCGTTATTAGTTGCAGACGATGGCCTTCCAGACCTAAAACGACTTTTTACACTACCAGTTTCTTGAAAACGTCGTACAGTCTTCACTACAGTGGATTTACTAATTTGACGATTCGGATACGTGTTATTAAATAATCGAACGACATCAGTGAACGATCGTTCATTATCACCCCATCCGTGCATCATTAGGATAGTGATTCTTTCACGCTCCGATAATTCGTTAGCCATTTTTAGCCAAACGTTTAATTTTTAATTTATTAATTTGCGAATTAAAAAGACAAAAGTCCTCGGCAGAAGCAGAGAGCGCTCTAAACCGCTATCACCCTACCCACGTGATTATGCGCGAGAACAGAACACTGAACATCTTGGCGCTTGCGTTTTATACCCTCTCGGAGTGTCGGTCCAGTGGGAGAGGGTAAGCGCGAGGGTGGGGGAGGGAGAGGGCGATTAGGCCATTGGAGGATCCCATTGGACTCTTCCTAAGAGGGTCCAATGGGAGTCTCCAACGACCCAATCGCCTTTTCCCTCTCCCGCCCCTCGCGCTGACCCTCTCCCACTCCCTCTTTCCACATAGGATAAGAAGACCAAAGAAGGAACCAAAATGAGGGAAGAGAGGTTGGCCACCTCGGTCTAACTCCTCTTGATTATTACTTTTGGGTAATGCTGATGCCCCCCCCCCCCAGCGATACTAGAACTTTTGAGTGTTGTTTATGAGAAGACATCTCGACTTCTCCAAACACAGTTTTATCATTGAATTGCTGTTGCAGTAATTGCATATTCAGTTAGACAACGACTATTACGGATATTTTAACAATAAAAAATTTTTATTTGTAAATAGTTCTAACTTTTTCTATTTTTTAGTTAATTTGTATTCATGGTTTCGCATATATTCTATTTTATTATTTAAAATTACGCATTGTTTTACAATTTTTGTAAACGCACGCATTGACGGGATTCGAACCTAAGAACCTAAGATTCCGGAATGGCAGCCTAGTACGCTAACGCTGAGCTAACAATCTATTTTACAGTAACTATTCTGAAACTTATATTTCTGAATAACTTGAAAAGTATTTAATAAAAAACTACTTTATTATAGTGTTTTGAAAGACTCTCGAAGTAAGCGATAAGAATATGCAATCAAAAATAGAAATTTTCATTTAAAAATTTTAAAGTTATTTTTGCCTGGCATTAATAAAGTTATTTGTAGTCAAATTAATATTACTTTTTAATGCGTTACTTGATACCCTACAACTTTTGTCTGAAACTACGCATTTTAGAAAAAAATGTTACAGACAAAAGTTGTAGAGTTTCAAGTAACGCATTAAATAGCATTATTAATGTGACTGCAAATAACTTTGTCAATGCCAGGTAAAAATAACTTCAAATTTTTTAATAAAAACCTCTATTTTTGATTCCATATTCTTATCGCTTACCTCGAGAGCTTTTCAAACCACTATAATTAAGTATTTTTTTATTAAATACTTTTCAAGTTACGGAGCTAAAAAGCTACGATATCGCTGGCACCCAAGATGTACCGCGTGGAGGTTGTACGGTCGGTTTACACTAGCAGAGTTGTAAATAACAATACTTTTGTGATTGAACTTCTTAATTACTAATTATTTAACATAACTTCAATTTAAATTAAGTTTAAGTACAATTGTTCTTTGGAATTGTAATTAAAGTCGTTCAATTACAAATACATTTTGAAATTGTAATTAAACTCGAATTTTATTACAATTAAAAAAGTTATGGCCAACCCTCTCTTCCCTCATTTTGGTTCCTTCTTCGGTCTTTCTGTCCTATGGGGAAAGAGGGAGTGGGAGAGGGTCAGCGCGAGGGGAAGGAAAGGGAAAAGGCGATTGGGTCTTTGGAGACTCCCATTAGACCCTCTTAGGAAGAGTCCAATGGAATCCTCCAATAGCACAATCGCCCTCTCCCTTCCCCACCCTCGCGCTTACCCTCTCCCACTGGACCGACACTCCGAGAGGGTATAAAACGCAACATTAGTAAATCCACTGTAGTGAAGACTGTACGACGTTTTCAAGAAACTGGTAGTGTAAAAAGTCGTTTTAGGTCTGGCAGGCCATCGTCTGCAACTAATAACGACAAACAACTTGATGTTCTGCAGACTTTTATTGAAAATCCCCATACATCTGTTAATAGAGCAGCTCAAGCTCACGACATTGCTCCTATGTCCGTACACAGAATTTTAAGAAAAAATAAATTACATCCATACAAACTGCAATATACGTTCAAGAACTGCAAGACGGAGATGACGAGCGTGGTATACGCTTCTGTGCAAGAATGATGGACCTAATAGATGCCTCGCCCAACTTTCCTTATCAAATTGTTTTCACAGACGAGGCAACCTTTACATTGACGGGAGAGGTTAATAATCAAAATTCGTCTCTGGTCAGGTGAAAATCCGAATTGGGTGCGGGAAAGTCATACACTACTCACAAAAAATAAATGTATTGGGTGCGGCATGATAGATGCTTATGTGATAGGGCCATTTTTTTGGAGGAAAACCTTAATGCTTATAGGTACGAGAAATTACTTGTAGATGAAATAATTCCAGCTATACAAAATATTTTTCCAAATAACTTTGAGCAAATATGGTTTCAGCATGATGGAACTCCGCCTCATTTTGGTGCAGGGCCACGTCGAATTTTAAATGAAGTTTTCCCGCAAAGGTGGATAGGAAGAAGGAAACAAAATGAGAATGGAGAAAGTTGGCCACCTAGGTCACCAGATCTAACTCCTCTTGATTATTTCTTTTGGGGCTATCTGAAGAGTAAGGTTTACGAAACAAAACCTCAAAATATCCAAGAATTGAGGCAGCGAATAAGGGATGAAGCAGCCTTGATACCTGCTGAATCAAATCGTAGAGCTATTTCTGCGTTCTATCAAAGATTGGCATACTGTCAAGAAGTCAATGGATACCACTTTCAGAATTTACTCTAAAACCCTCAAACACACAAAAAAAATATAAATCAAGGTGGTCAAATTTGTAATTTAGGAAAATGTAAATAATAATTACTCTTTTTACTTTTTTAATTGTAATAAAATTTGAGTTTAATTACAATTTCAAAATGTATTTGTAATTGAACGACTTTAATTACAATTCCGAAAAACATTTGTACTGAAACTTAATTTAAATTGAAGTTATGTAAAATAATTAGTATTATTAATAATTAGTAATTAAGTAGTAATAATTAGTAATTAAGAACTTCAATCACAAAAGTATTGTTATTTACAACTCTGCTGGTGTAAATCCGACCGTGCAACCTCCACGCGGTACATCTTGGGTAACGCTGATGCCGGCGGTATCGTAGCTTTCAAGCTCCGTAACTTGAAAAGTATTTAATAAAAAATACTTAATTATAGTGTGTTGAAATGCTCTCGAGATAAGCGATAATAATATGCAATCAAAAATAGAGGTTTCCATTTGAAAATTTTAAAGTTATTTTTACCTGGCATTAACAAAATTATTTGCAGTCACACTAATATTACTATTTAATGCGTTACTTGAAACCCTACAACTTTTGTCTGAAACATTTTTTTTTTAAATGCGTAGTTTTCGAAATATTTAGGGGTTTCCATACTTTTGGTAAACCCTGTATATACATATATGTATATATATATATATTGTATCTTTTGTGAATGAACATCATTTTTATTTGAAGTAGGAATATCTCTCTGAAGATTTATTTCTGTATTTGATGAAGAAGTTGAACCAGGTTTATTGTCTAAAGCTACTGAAATGCTGTAATAAAAGGAATAAACAATTTAATATATAGTATAATGTCTCAAGCCGTTCACTTTCATTCCATTTCTATTTTCTGGAGCGTCTATTATTTATTAAAATATTATTTTATGTCATGTTAATAAAAAAAACACAATATCTTTACTACTGTTTTATATTATTATTATACAGGGTGTCTGTGCACTCAGTATTCATATGTTAGACAATAGAAATAATTAGTAAATTGTTCATATATTGATAATGACTAATAGAGTTTCAGATACTTTCAATGTTGTGCCATCAAAAAATTTAGCTAGTGAAACTATACTTTCTTCCAATTGTAATGGTTTCTTTTCTATTAATTGAAGAACAAAATCCACTGCATAGTTTTGATATCTATATAATATATTTTTTAGCTGAATTTATTTAATAAGTTTTAAATCTACGAATTGTACGTTTAATCAACAAATATTATTTCATTAACCGTAGAAAAAATAATTTACTTACGTTTCAATCGGTAGTATGTATTTCTGTTCACTTCACAACATATTGGTTCTAATGCATTTATTTTTAAATAAACAAACTTGAGATCCATCTCTTCACTCGTCATTATTATAAGTAAAAATGGAAAAATTACAAGAGAATCGAAATGAATGCCGTAACCTCACTATTCTTCTAAAGAGCACTGCACATACTTTTGTTAAACTTTACTCTTTTGTTAAATCGTTACTCGTTTCGCGCTCTTTTCTTAAAACTGAGTTCATAAGACATATTCCATTGAGAGTGCAAAACTAGCTAGAACTCTGGTGACGCTTCGTGTAATCCCGACGAAAAACTCGAAAACTAGAAGGCACTGAGTTCCAGCGAGTTTTTCCCAATGGAAAACGCTATTATTCTCCTTCACCAGTCGCCGCCAAATATCCTTTTTCCTATTCCCCACACTTGTCTCATTGCTATTGTGGCCTTTCTTACTCTTTCTCTTATGTGCGCTTTCTGTCCTCCAATTATTTGAAATGTGTATCCCAGGTAACAGAATTTTTCACTTCTTCTATATCTTCTCCTTTCCATTTCCATTCTACCTTCTTAAGTCTGCCTCCTCCCTTTTTAAATCTTATCACTTTTGTTTTCCTTACATTAACTGTCAGCTTCCTTTTGTCGAAGTACTTTTCTAATCCTTTTAACATCAATTTTATTTCCTCTTCATCTTCCGCCACTACGACTACGTCGTCCGCATATGCCAGTGTCCAAAATTTCGTATCTTCTACTATTACGCCTCCTTCCTGACCTTTCCTCATCACCTCCTCCATGTCTGCCAATAGCAATAAGAATAGCAGTGTACTTAGCGGGCAGCCTTGCCTTACTCCTTTTATCGTCCAGAAGCATGGTCCTTTATTGCCTTTACACCTTATCACATTTTTTGTTTCCCTGTATAGTTGTTCCACTCTGAATCTTAGTCTTTCGTTTATCTTTACTTTCTCCATCACTTTCCATAATATATCTCTATCTACTGAGTAGAACGCTGCTTTCAAATCTATAAATGCTGCTACCGGTTTTCCTCTTTCTTTGCTGATTTCTCTCCCAATCATGTAATTTAATGCATATATGTTTTGTAATGTTCCTTTTTCCTTTCTAAATCCTGTTTGTGTCTCTGGTATCAACTTTTTCTCGTTAAATTCAATTTCTAGTCTTTTTGCTAAGATGACCGCATATATTTTATAGCTTGTGTTCATCAATGTTACTCCTCTATAATCTTCCACACTCTTTCCTTCCCCTTTCTTCACTATCGGTACTATTATTCCTTCTTTCCAGTCTTCTACTATTTCTCCTGTACTCCATACTATTTCACATATCCTCCATATTGCCTCCTTCAGTCTGTCTCCTCCATATATCCAAACCTCGTTTGGTATCCCGTCCGATCCTGCTGTCTTATTTTTTTTCATCTCAGCAATTATCTCTTCTACCTCTTCTCTTTTTATTCCATCCTGCTCTTTATTGTTCTCTTCTCTTTCCTTCCTCGTTTCCTTTTTCGCATGTCTTACATTAACTCCTCTTAGAAACTTCATGAAGTGCTCTCTCCATTGCTCTTCTGTTATTTCTTCATTTACTTCTTTTCTACTTTTTCTTTCTTTATTTAAATTTTCAAACTTCCTTTTCATTCTTTGCCTCCTTCGCTTCTTTCATTATTCTCTCTTTTTCACCTTCTTTCCTTTCTTTTATCCATTCTCTATATTCTTTCCTCTTCTCTATGTACTCCGCTTTTTCTCCTTCTCCTTTTCTCCACTTTTTTAATTTCCTTCTCGCTTCTCTCCTTAGTTCTACGCACTGCTTGTCCCACCATCTGTTTTTCCTTCGCAATTTCTGATCAGTTCTTATTTTTTTCCAGCTTGCTGTTTGAGATATTGCATTTTTTATTCTCTCCAAAATCTCTTCTGCATTGCATCCTGTTATTCTCACTTTTTCCATTCTCTCTCTATATCTCTCCGTTCCTTTCTTCGACCAGTCCATTACTACCTTGACTTCCCTCTTTCCTCTTCTTTTTTCCTCTACTTCTTCGCATATTTTAATTATCACAGGTTGATGATCTAAATCTACTGTGTCCCCGATTCTGACCTGTTCCGTTTTTTCCCATAACTCCTGGTGTCCTATTACATAATCTATTACCGTTTCTCCCCTCCCCCCGGTAAACGTATGTTCTCCCTCCTTGTCTCCTTTGTTTTTATTCAATATTGCCAGTCCTTCTTCTTCCAGAAATTCTAACACTTTCCTTCCTTCCGCATTTATTTCCTTGTTTTTCGATTTCCTTTTTTCTCCAAAGACTTCTGTCATTCCCCCTTCTTCTCCTGTTCTCGCATTAAAGTCACCTCCTATTATTATCTGTTCTCCTATTCCTCCTTCATTCGTATATTCTTTCATCAGATTTATCTTCCTCTCTATATCGTTATTTACATATATATCGATAACTTTCCATTCTCCTTTTAGTGTTTTTATTACTCTTTCTATTATCCCTTCCTCTTCTCTTTTCTCTTTACCTTTAGCAACCAGTTCTATCCTTACTCCCGAGATTATTCCTCCTCTTGCTCTTCCTCTCTTCTTTTATCTTGTCGCTGGTTGACATTTCCATACGTAGTTCTCTGGCAACCACCTTTGTATTTTGCTCCAGTCCTTTTCTTCTATTCAAGTTTCAAAAAGAATTATTACGTCCTATTTTTCCACCATCAAAAAATCATCTCCCTTTCCTTTTAGCCCTGCTATTAGTAGCAGACCAAAACGGGATTCACCTTGCACAGGAATCATCTCTAGCCGTCAGGGGCGCGGTGAGAGGGGGGAAGCGCGTAGTGACAGCATCGTGCAACAGATGACGCCACGCACGACGCATTAATTGTGGAGCTAGTTCAGTAGGCTCAACAGATGACACCACGCAATAAGACCGTCTTAAGCACAATCTTAAGATGTTATGAACCAATCACAGAGCCGTATTAGCATCTTAAGACATTACTTAAGACGGTCTTGAAATAAGATCCGACTATGAATACCGGATTAAGTTGCATGTAAGCTGATATATACATAAGTACTGACAGAGAGAGAAAGGTTCTACCTCATTCTCATCGATTCAGCTGTATTAGCTTTAAAGAACAAACGTGCGTTACTCCACATGCGTCCGTTGCATTTTTTATATGTCCTACGATTTTTTAAAAGTCATAGGGCCTTTATTCATAGTCAAAACTTATTTCAAGATAGTCTTAAGTAATTTCTTAAGACGGTAATACGGCTCTGTGATTGGTTCATGACATCTTAAGATAATACTTAAGACGGTCTTAAAAAATATATGATCCGACTATGAATACCGGCCATACTAGTCGCGGTACGCGCGCGATGTCTCATTGTCAGATGCCTTATCGCAGCATTAAATTCGATCGAGGGGGAGGTTATGTGATTACATAATTCCGCTGAACGCTCCTATTGTTAGATGCCTTATCGCGGCAATACATTCAATTGTGGGGGGGGGGGGGGGTGTTGTGATTACATCATCGGCGCGGCGAGGCAGATTTCCGCGTTGCGCAAGGTTTCCGTCGTGACCAATCACGACGACGACGACGACGACGACGACGACGACGACGACGACGACGACGACGACGACGACGACGACGACGACGACGACGACGACGACGACGACGACGACGACGACGTTTGCGTCGATGATGATGATGACGTCCCATGAAAGCAACGCATGAAAAGGAAGAAAAAGAAAGAGGTGGCAACAGCGACAGCGACGGCGATAACTTCGACGGCGGAAGAAAAAGAGGAGAAGAAGAGAAAGAAGCGGAATGATAATGATGATAAGGAGGAAGAGGTGGACAAGGGACGCGGGCTTGACGCATTTTTTGATCTGGCCTCCGTTTTTCATGTCAAATATATTCATCAGTACGTATCTAGATTAAAGAATGGGCGAATGGAGACTATGAGATCACCTGGAGAGAACGGATATCAATTGGTACGCTTGGACGTGTACGATTTCAAGGGCATTGTAAACGTGGAGAAGCGTCACTGGTGGAGGCACGCGAAACTGAGAAGTCAATTCTTTATCTCCTCCTCGATGACGGACCGCAAGGGACAATTGTTGCGACAATCTATTCCGGCAATCGTGAAAGAGACTAAGAGTCTTTCCTACGACGGCGGTCAGGGCGACATTTGAGAATATGTGACTAATTTCGTAAATTAATACAGTTGCAGGCGTTACAGATCGATCGTGTCGTCCAAGATCGGGCGGCGGCGATGGTGGTGGCATAAATCTATCTGCATACATATACGCACAGATATGAGATTTGTAGCCTAGAGTAAAAAAAAATGTCTCTCTGTGCACATAATGGGAAATGGGAAAATAATAAAGAATATCAAAATGGAATTGTATAGATTGTGTAATTGTCATTTATTGAATGCTTTTTTAGATTGGGTAATAGGAAAGAAATAACGATAGGCTGACAAAATGGGGCAAGATGTTTCTTTATTCGTATTGGGGGGGTGGTGAGGGAATTACAACTTTTCAGCCATTCCAAAACATAAAGCGACCAACTCGCAGTCGACGATGTCAGTGCGATCAAAAAATTCGCTCTCGCGTATCACACGTGGCACATTCTCAGGGTCCGGAACCATGGATGCGATAGCGACAAAACGGGACAGTTTTGCGTCGACTTTGTCGGTTATCGCGCACAGCGTAGCCGCTATAAAATTTATGCAGTGCTCGAGGTCGAACATAGCGAGCACGGTATTCATCGACAGGACGATACGAGTCTTGAGCGTGTCCAGACGCAGGATCGGCAAATTGTTGAGTCTTCCAAATCGTAACGTCGAACCTGCTGCGACGATGGTTCTGTAGGCTGGATTGCGCGTATTCTCGTCGTTGTTGCACCCACCGCCGCTGCTGGTGCTGCGCCGCAGGTGCGACATTATGGCGTGTTTTTCATCCATGAGTCGACTCCATGCGTCGGGCGAGAGATTGATCTCCTTGCCATGATAATCCTCTATGATGATGTCCACGCGAGACGGAAATCTAACGGCGATACCGACGTCTATGAATTTGTACAACGTTTTGGTCAACGAGTATCTCCTTCCCAAGATACGGATACGATAACGCGCGATATTGGCTATCCATTTCGTCAAGCGGCTGTTGTTGTCATATCTGTAAAATACAATGTGTATAAATACATACTTGGCGGGATACGCTAGTCGGTGTCAACGTCAACTTACGCGTTTCTTTCACTGTTGTTGCCGCTGTTGCTCAAGGTTGGATAGACATGCTCAATATTCGGTGGCGGCGTCGTCGTCACTGATCGCTCGTCGTTCCTTCTTCTTTTTTTCCTATTTGTTCCATCGTCGCAGATATCGTTCTCACGATCGTCGTCAAGGTGATGTTGCAGCGGCGGCGGTGGTTGCGTTAGCATTACCTGCAACAGTGGCTGCGGTGACGGCGGTGACGGCGGTGATTTATCGAAATGCTGCTCCTGCTGCTGCTGATGAGCGCGCAATGTCGAATACATCTCTCTCTCTTTTCTCAGCGTATCTTTTTATGCGTCTGATCGTTTGCGCCCGGTAGATGGACCGCGCGAGAATAATCGCTCGTGTGACAGGGTGTCGACTTAAGAAGAAACACGTCATTCCCCTCTCCGGATAATTTTATGATAATTTACAATAATTTTTTTACACCGTCGACTCGCTCTTCTCTCCTCTTCAACATCCTCGGAAGTATCGTCACGGTTACCCATCAGTGCGTCAATTCGAACGAATCGACTCAGGAGATTTCGCAGCTCTTGCAACAGCCCGTCCCTCGGACAAGTCACACCGAGCATCTCCGGTTCAAATCCGCCGATGGTTGTCACAGCTTTCGTAAATTTGTTAAATTTGTAGAATTGTAGTTTGCCGAAAAAGTACAGATTCCTATCGATGAATCGGAAGGCCGTTGAAATACCGGAAGGTATTCCGGGAAATATCGCTTGCATCGAGAAAAATTGGGAGGCTTTCATCGAACATTCATTCATCTCGGCCGCAAACTGATCGTCGTATATCACGAAGGTTCGTCCTCGGTTGGTATTCACCGCGGCGTTGATCCTCGCGTTCGATGGAAATCCAATCTCGGAGAGATATCGCGGCCACGTTGGTACCAGCGCTAAACTCGGGTAATTCACCAGGTAAACCTTATTGTCCACAAACAGCACGAGATCGCCCGACGGCGCTTGATAGGCAGCCGAAAGTGTGAAATTTACGTGGAGATAATTCATATAATTCGTCAACAAAAACGGTTTCCTGTAGGTCTTTCCATTTACATCGATCGACCATACGTGTCGCTTACGCGCGACGTAAATTCGACTGTTAAATACCAACACGTGATCCACGCGTTGTAGGGCACACAGATCCGTCTCGACGTCGTCTTTCGAGAATTTCGTATCAGTCGCGATCGTGGTGGCTGCCGTCGTCGTAGTCGTCGCCCTCGTAGTTGTGGTCATCGGCGCAATCGTTGTAATCGGTATGGAAACCGGAAAGTAAGCGTTAATGCCGTAAAGATGTTGGATGGTAATAATATCCTCATAGCTTAATTTAGTGGGAAAAGATTTCTTGGGCACGAATGCAAACATCACTGAATCCTCGTTCGGACTGTGCCTTAATCCTAGAGCGTGACCGATCTCGTGCGTGAGCGTTTAAAGCATATGGTAAGTTCCCGGAGGATTCTTGTCCAGAGTTATGTGCCATCGTTCCGCGTTGTCTATGTGTATCACCGAGACATAGTTGCGATCTCCAGTAGGGAGATACGCGCGAGCGACTACTCCGTTGGGGCCGTCCATCGCTTCCAAACACATTCCACCTTGTCGGGGATTGAGAAACGGGTGAAAGCCATCGCGAAATGATATCAGAATGTCGGGATTCCGTACATTTCGCTCGAACGTCAACGACGAATTCGCCGCCCATAGATCGAACGCGGCTCGAGCTGTTGTCAGGTGATCCCCCGTCGCACAGTGGAGAATTTATATAAAAAAGCTGGCCAAAAGTCAATTTTCTCAAGTTCCTTCTAACTCTATATAAATGACCGTCTGAGATAGTTGAATATCTGCGAAACAATGGCCCGATATTCTTTTTTTTCCCCCGCGGTAACATAATGCAGTTTGCTTAGTTGGAATATGGGTGTCATTTACGTTACACGCATCAGCTTTTGGCGCTTTCCAAAATACGATATTTTATTAACAATTTTAAGTCTTGAAAGTAGTAGTGCAGAATAAATCATTATGGATTGTTCAGAAGAAGGTTTGTAGAAATGTTTTAGACTATTTTTATTACAGTTGTATCGTTTTATTAATGTAGATTTATAGTTTCGAAAATAGTATTCAATAATGTACATTTTGCGTTTTCACTATCAAACTTGAAGGATTTAGTTGTACTTCAGGGTCCGTCCCTGTAATGTTTCTTGAGTGAAATGAAAGAATAATCTATCCGGATGTAATCTAAAAAAGAATTAGCCGCGGAAAACCGCGGATGCAGTTTTAACAATTATTTTTGTTTTTCTGAACATAAATCTCATGTTTTGTTCAAAGATCATTTTGAATTCATTTCCCTTTGTAGGATCTTTGGATGTTAAAATTATATCACGAAAAGAAATATATAATATTATGAAAGAATGTATTGCAAACAATATCACTAAAAAATTAGAATTTATGGAGGATTATATACTAAACATTGCAAAATTGTCTCCAGAAAAACATAAAGATTTTAAACACAAATTATCGTACATTAAGTCACAGTTTAAAACCAGATGGCTCGCTGCACATAAGAAAGAAGATGTTTTCTTAAAAAATAATGATAGCTGGCTTCAAGGTACAGTTGCAATACCCATTATGAGACAAACTGGTCGGCCAACGAAGTAATTTAAAGAATCTAGCGAACGAAGCAAGAGACGAAAGACACAGGATCTTAGGGAACATTTTGCTACCGAAGAATTAACTTTCGCTACACAAATGGGTTACACGACAATTTCCATAAAAGAAGAGGGGATTATGTTGGTAACAACGAAAACCTCTAGATAACACAATTTAATTTCTACCGGTTGGTAACATTGTATAAGTAGTAATCTGTTAGATTTGGAAGCCTTTTTGACATATGCGTGCGCGCGTATGTAAAATAATAATAAATATTTAATAAACAAATGTTAAATACATTGTGGCATTAAATTAAAATCAAATTAAATAAAAATAACACAAATAAATAAAAACATGACATATAAAGTGCATAGAGGTTAACAAGGTGAAAAAATTGTGTTTTATATAATATATGTATAAAAATGGATAAATTATTATTATGTATAATTAAAAAATATTAGCTTTTCAGTTTTGTGACGTGCCTTACCAAATAAACGTCATTCGCTGTTGCTGCATCGTTCTTCGCGGAATCAATTAGTCATATATCATTATCATCTACTAAAGAATGAAACCTGTGCGAGATGAAATAAGAAGCATGAAAGAGGAAGATAGAAAGAAGTAAACGGAGAATAGATAAATATCAGATAAGTAGAGCTAATACTCTTATAAAATGGAAGATAATTTATCTATAATATATGTGCGCACTGTAATTGTACAGTAGATGTTGTTGGACCGATTCTTTTCTTCGATTAATTTTTTGTTCCAGCTTCGGGATTGAAGATAAGATGCTTCTTCAAAAAATCAAGGAATTTTTTACAGGTCTTACAAGATTTCGCAAAAGTAAAAAACGGGCAGTGTATATAGCGAAATCAAAAATATAAAATTATAAATATATTGTATAAATGGAAGTACAAGAGCCATGAGAAATATGTAATAAACCTTACGAAAGTGAATTAAGAAAGAAATCAAGGAATCACAAAGGCTTATTGTGATGTTATTATACACTTTACTTGATCTTGCTATATACACTGCACGTCTTTATTTTTGCGAAACAACAAGGAAGATTAAAGAAGAATAGGGAGTATTAAAATATTTATTAATTTATTTTCCTTTTACCGATGAGTTTTGATAATTTATGTAAAATTATTAACAAATCTAAATTTTCCCTGTTCTTTTCTATTTCGTCCAAAATGTTTGTAAGTTCTTTCTCTTTTTGTTGCAGGGTATCACGTTCCAATCTTGCCCAGAATTTGGGATGTCTCAGAAAACTGCGGATATTTGTCTGGTGCTGAGTAAGGTAAGCTGTAAAAATAATATTGAATTTTAAGAATAGTATAAATATAATAGTATAATTTAGGAAAAAAGTATTTGCAATGGGGCGTTCAAATATACCTAAATATTCAACAATTGTCGAATGTTTGTGGAGATTTTCTCCAAGCTCCCGGTTGTGTCTTTCTGAAACATTGTTTGTTCTGTGTATTTTTTTGAAAACGCAGAACGAACTGGGCTTAAAGCCATTTATCCACGTGTCTTTGTAGTAGTTAAAATACGATTGCAAGTGCTTGCAATCGTGGAAAATAACGTTGGCTATTATTTGGAAGCCTTCTTCTATAAATTCCTTTGGTAAAAGAGCCAAAGATGTTAATAGTTTTGTTGCACACCAACCCGATTCTTTCTCTTCTCCTTTGAGAATTCTGTGTTTCTCAGCATTATCTAGTAACGCCTGTAATAAGAAACCAACATGAGGAAAATTTACGTGCATTTCACCTTTATTATTATATGTATTGTTTTTTTATTACCTGACTGTAATGAAAAAAGCAGCCAATGACTTGAGCGTGGGGGAATATTATTTTCAATGCTTTTCGTTCGGCTTTTTCAAAATCAGACATTGCTATGGCAGGTCTTATTTCTACAACACTTGTAACTTTTTTCAGAACATTTACATAGGCTTCGGTAGTGCGTCCTTCCATTATTGCGTAGACAATTGGAAATGTCTGGAATTTGAAAGCAATTATATTTACCTACTGATATATTTACATAGAAAGTAGGGATGTCGTATATGGCTCCGTATGAGAGCGGCAAACTCATAAGGTCGCGAGTTTGAATCTACACATCCCGTATATAAGGATTTTTAGGTTCGTCATTTTTAGCGGAAGTCACAGAGGAACTCTTTACATCTAAATGACATGACATGTAGGAACTGATATAGTCCTACCCGCTCCCATTGCTACTATATAGAAAATATTATAGAGAGTGCCTTTTGCAATTAAATGAAGTAATGCATTAAATAATTGTTTTGTTTACCCTATTGTGATGTCTAATAACAATCGTCCACAATTGACAATTATTATTTCTTAGCTGGGGTACTGTCGCAAAGGTTCCGTCAATAAAAATTATTAATTTTTCCTGAATTGTTTTTATGACAGACTCGGTTAGAGTTTTATCAATAAAAATAACGGTTTTTGTGTCGTTATTTTTAATGACACACTCCACTGCGAAAGAATCTGCTGGATCTATCATTAATAATTGCTTCCAGCTCTCTGTTTTTAAGCAATTATTTAAATTATTTAGATCTTTTGGACTCTGTCCAAGATTTTGTTTTTTATATCGTTCGATACTTTTCTCTATATTTCCAATAGTTGTCAGGTCCAGTAAGTGATCGTTTCTATGTGTAAATGTCCAAATTACGAATTATGATTAGTAATTCATAATAGCATTTATTATTTTCTACTTAAGCGCTTCTTACTCACTTTGACAGTATCCTCTTTTTGATCATTCTTGTTTTCGAATGGCTGTGATGCTTCGATTTCCTTTTTCAACTGAGACCGGCGTTTTCCTTTGACAAGGTTTAGATAAACAATATATTTAATTTCACGAATAACGCCGACACCCGGCGCGGCCTGGGTCAATGGCTGCCAGGGCTCTGAGTGATTGCGACAAATTATTTACTAGTTGGGCGCCAGTTAGTTTTATGAGAACTAACAAACTCCTATTTCATACTTAAGTTTTCGTAGTCGGCTAGCGATTTCAAGCAATCGAATATGAGACAACACAAGGGGAGTTCCGTCGGAAGACCCAAGGAATGTTGCAAATGTCAAGAGAAAGTCAGAGAGATAAGCAAGCGATATATAAGTGTATTGAAAATTGACTTACATTACAGGTTACGTAACTGTTCGCCACAAAACGGGCCACACAACTCGTTCACAATTGTTATTCGCACGCCGCCTACACAATTACGGCGTTGACAAATCTGTATCGACGAAACTACTCGAAAACCGGCAGACAGCTGATCGATTTCGCACCAAAATTTACGCATGGACTGATCACGCCGAAGACCGACGGAAAAGTCCCCGAGATCCCTCGGTCGCCTCGCTACCACGCGCCCACCCCTCCGATCCTACTAATCGTTACGGGTCGATACTTTCCGTCAGATACAGCCACGCTATTGGCTCTCCGTCTCGACGGTTTACAAGGGTCGGCGCCCGTGCAGCGCGGGCAACAGAAAATGTACAATCGGTATCCTATAAAAATTTTGTCGGATCGACCATTATATCGAGTGTCGACGCCGAGGGAACGATTTCAATTTTCCTGTCACACTCCCCTCCCTCGAACCTTGGCGTCGTGAACAAGATGTTCGGAGGATTTCGTGCAAGCTGTGTGTTTTCGTTCTGCTGCTCAACTTATAGTCACCTGAAAATCTCCCTTCCATCAACAAATTGTGGATATGACGTTTCTCATTGACTTCGGCAATTTGAGGAAGGAATGTTAGTAGGTGAAGTTGGAAATGATACACCTACTACTACGGTGACAAATATATTTTGGAGTCAAGGATAACTTAAATTATGCTTTATAATTTTATAGCAACTAATGCTTACTTACTAGGTAAGACAAACTACGCAACAAAACATAAACGGAAAACTTATTCAACTATTGTATATTAGTTATTTCGACGACCTTAAACTTAGATTTAATTTAATAATACTTCTTATGAGCTATAATAATTGAACTCAGTCTTCAAAACAAGACAACGTAAATTAGCGGAAAACAAAATATTTAACACAAAATCTTTAGGATTAGTCGTCGAAATTGTCATGGGGAGGGCAGCCTACATCCCGTTCTTATATTTTGTAGGTACTATGACGCGAATTTCTTCCCCATTTCGAATCTCCGGCCTCTCCCGCATGATCTCGTCCAGAGTTTTTTTTGTTACGCGGTGAGCATACCGCTTGGATCGCGAGGAGGTTTCTTTCCACTGACAATTCCTTTGCTGGTGGTGCAGCTGGATTGGCGACAAGCGGTGCAGAGAAAAGTGCATTCTCCCGGATCAGGAATATGCGCACGCGGTTTGGGTAGTCCTCAGGGTCGTAAAACTTTGCTTTGACCTTCCTTTTCAGGACTTCTGCGCCTTCGTTGATCAAATATTGGTAATCTTTGGGTACCAATGCTGTAGGCCAAGTTGCATAATTGAGTCTCAGCCAGTCGGCAATGTCTCCGTACCGTACATTGCAGTCCGGACATTCAGGACAACATAGAGACAAGTCCGTGGCACATCCTGGGCATCGGTTGAGGGCAAGCTCATGTTCTATCCCATGTGGGTAGATGCAGTCGTCAGTGTCAAATCCGTCAGCCCCACAAATCTGACAGAATCCGGGGCGATAAGGCAGTTTGCAGTCCTTGAAGTGGTGTTTCTTTGAACGGCAGTTGACACAGCCAGCGACGCGACGTACTTCTTGCCCACGGAGATGACAAAGGTCTGGGTCATGCAGTCAACCACGATCCACCTCACTGATTATCCTGCAATCAGCGAGATACAACGGCGTTTTCCGACTCGCAGCGCCGGGAAGTTCTGAAACGCCGAGTTCCCTCAGTACTTCGTCAAAAGATGGCATTTTTCTAACGGTGATGGCATTACAGCTACCGAGGGGGCTACCAATGCTTTAGGATCGTCAGTTGTCTTTGACGCCCTCTTCCATCTTGACGACATTTGCAATGGGTGATCTCTGCTGAGAATGCGGTTACGTTTCACGTTTTCTGCATGGATTTCGGCAGCAGAAGTCCTGGTTGGTTTCGTCAATTTGAGGCGAGGGGGAGGAAGAGCCCGGATTTCCTTAAGTAGTCGTAGGGCTTCAGGGCTCGTTATTGATGTAGCTTCCCTGACTTCCTCCTCTGGGAACGGCTCGTCATGACTGGCTGCCGTGGAAGTTCCCGACACGTTACACGAGTACGTGGATCGTCGCTCAACTCCCGAGGTGGGGTCACACGAGGCATCCGAAAAATTCTCATGTTTGTCGTCCCGTTTGATCCAAGCTTCTTGCAACCGTGCCTTGTCCTGCTGAGATTTGCGTTGGGTTAGGAGAGCCTTGACTCGCTCCTCAATCTCCAATTTCTGTTGGAGCAACTCTTCCAGCGTAGTCTTGTCCTCTCCGCCGTCCATGATGCCTTTATTATAGTCAGGTGGGTTTTGTCGAATTATCTGTAGAATTTTAAGAGTTACGTAGACTCCGACGAGGAACCTTCAGATCTGTTACATAGTACTTGCCGATGATTTTATCAGCTTTGTCTGCCAGTTCGACGATCATTGGCTCGATTATTCGTTTTACGATTGCTGGGCCTAGATACCGGTGACCCAATTTAGCCGAGTACCCTCCAGCTTTATTACTCAATTTTTTATTTGGATAATAAACTTCCGCACCGATATTTAAGTCAAACCGCTTTGTTCGGTTACAATTAGCCTTGGCAAGACGTTTGTCGGAATATAATTTCAACTGATTTTCAACCTGATGTCGTAATTCGTCGAATTTACTTATCTTTTTAACCCAATGTTCGACCAGGCCGTCCGTTACCTCCTCACTACCATCAACAAAACATCTCCGTTGGTTAATGTTTGCCTCCCGCGCGTAATTCAAGTAAAACGGCGTGACTCTACTACCGGCATGTGGTACCGTATTGTATGCAAGTTGGAGTTTTGACAAATCTTTATCCCATTCGTTTTGACTATCTTTTATGAACGCGGCAATCATTGGTTTTATCGTCCTATTGACGCGTTCTACCGGATTTGCTTGAGGGTGCGCCAGTGGGGTAGTGATGTGGTTTATTTTCTTAGCTGTTAGAAATGCTTTAACATCTTTGTTTACGTATTCCGTACCGTTATCCGTGATAATTGACTCGGGGATGATTCCCCATTTGTCAAATACCGTCTCCAAGATTCTAATGACATTTTTACCGGTTTGCCTACGTACTGGGAACAGTTCGACAAATTTCGTATAGAGATCCTCCACGACAATTATGTATACATTGCCCTTCTTTGAACGAGTAAACGGCCCTACCGTATCGATCGACAATTGCACCCACGGTGTGAGTCGAGGTCTGGTCATCAAAGGTCCTTTCAGTGGCCTCTGATTAAACTTGACCTTCATGCACACGTCGCAGTCCTCAACAAAGGATTTTACATCTTGCGACATGCCTGGCCAGTAATAGTTTTGTCGTATTCGATCGTATGTGCTATCTCTACCCAGGTGCCCTGCCTGTGGAGTTTCATGGTTTTCGCGCAAAATCTCGAGAACTTCAGCTGGTCTAACTACTCTTTTCCACGGATATTTGTCATCAATCAGCATTTTCGCGTAATCTGGTCTATGATAATATAGCTCGTCATTCTCGATCTTCCAATCCACGAATCTATCGGGTTGTTTGCTTACAAGTTCGCGTTTTACATCATACCAATCTTTGTCACGAATAGTTGTTAAGTTAGCTCGACTTTTAATTGTTTCCTCGACCGTTTTCTCCCACCCAAGGGGATCGACGTCAACGTCGTACATGCGCGAAAGGGCATCCGGTGCCTCGTTTGTTGTTCCGCTCCTTCCGTCTGATGTCTCGTCAGTCGTCAACGTTGACAATTGAATAATTTCCGCGGGTTGTTCGTCTGAATTGACCGATTCCGGATCGATTTCATCCTCGGACCATTCCGAATCGCTTGAGAGCGTTGCTAGTAGATCTAATGATACTGTCTCGCGATTAACGTTAGCCATGTTAGCTGAAGGCTGATTTGATGTAGGTATATCGGCGCGCGTTTCTAATCTATCTAGGGATTTTATCTGCTCTATATTAAATTTTTTCTCTCCCTCAATCGGGCCTTTTGTGGCGGTAGCCTGAGGGGGGGTTACTGCCGGCCCTGCTCGTTTCCCGACCGCGTTGGGCAATCCCTATTCACGTGGCCCTTATTTTGACAAATATGACACAAGACTTGCCGGTCCGCGGTACAAAAACGCGCCGTGTGTCCCATCTCGCCACAGTTATAACAAAATATTTTAGTAAAGTCTCGGGCAGGCCTTGCTTGAGGGGCCGGTGATTGTTCGTTCGGGGTGTCTGTTGACAACTTCGCGGATTTCTTAAAGGTCGCTATATTTTTTTGCCTTTGCCTTTGCTTAACTAATGTCTTTGTATTGTTTGCCGTACTGTTTTCCTTTTTAGAGTTACGTGACGATTTTACCTGTATAGCCCTCAGCTCGATTGCGCTCTCGTCGCTACTCTCGCCTCCAATAGATTGAATATCGGATTCGTCGGTGTTATCCTGTAAATACCTCAAATCCGACTTAGAGGACCTTCCGCGCGCTCCCTTTTGAGCCTCGACTGAACGATGATATAAATAATTTCGCTCATTTAAGTAGTGTAGAAATTCGTCATAATCGCGGATAGGCAGATTCAGGACTTCAAAAGTTAATCTTGGATTAAACTTGACAAGAATTTGTTTTAATTGTTCGCGAAATGACGGTGGATTCCGCATCCTTTCGAAGATAAGACGTGCTCGACAAGTAAATTCTGCTAGGGTTTCCCCTTTCTCGAACTTCAAGTTACAGACTTCTAGGAACAGTGCTCCATCGTCCTTCTTTACTGCCCATTGAAAGCGAAAGGCGCGTGTGAAATTTTTCCATGTCTGCCAACGTTGTTTATTTAACAGATACCAAGCTCTATACGGTCCCTCAAAAACGCTTGACAGGCACGGAACAAATAGATCCTTTCTTATCCCGCTCACGCTCAACTGATCCTTCAAAATAAGCAAGAATTGTTCCGGGTCTTTCTCCGTTTTGGGAAACGTGATGTTCCAATCCCTGACAATACGGCCGATTTTCATGGCTGATTCAAGTTCGCGATCATATGCGTACGCGGGCGAGTTATTCTCCCTACCACCGTACCGATTTGTTGACATGGTATTCCTTCCCGTTTGCGCGTGACGATAACCGTCAGCTCCTCGGGTATTATCGTCGCTATCGTCCGATTCGCTACTATTCCACGATAGAACTCCCCTCCTAATTGATGACGATCGTTGTTCGCGCCAGGATCTAAAGTTAGGGGTACGAATCTCACCACGTTCTGCTTCAAATCTATTTTGCATCATTTGACGATATTCCTCATTAGTTACATAATTTTCTTGAGTGACTAGTTCACCTTCGGGGGTCATTTCCGTGACTACGAGCCTAACCAAATTATTTGATAACCTATTAACTCGGCGATTGCTCGGTTCCGTATCCACAAATCGCAAACTTCGGTGCCTACTGTCTATTAAATTTTCTGCCCGAAAATTTACATGGCGAGTATCCCCATTCTGTAACGAACTATCTGCCCGTCTGGTTCCAGACGACCTGGGCCGCGCAGTATCATTTAAATTATTCGACGATCCCGCGCCGACTTTATCTATTTGACGGTATGACTCAGCTTGCGGATTATTAATTAACGTATTATTATTATTATTTTTACTGGGTAGCTCGGTTCCAGACGACCTAAGCCCATCGGTATTTCTCAAACTACTTGACAACCCGGTGTCAATTACATTATCTCTCACACCTTGCTGTATCATAGTATTCCCCGCCGTGTCCCCACTTCCAGACGTATCGTTAGGGCATGCCGGGATTTTATTATTTAATTGATCAATCAACAATTTCAGACTTCCCATTATTTCAGTCATTTTGCTCTCGAGTGCCTCGACTCGGCCTATCCTTACTTCAAAACTGTCTAGCCTATTTGTCAAAGGTCCTAATATCGTTTCTATTCGCATCGATCGAAAATCTTCATTAGGAGTTGGGGTTGCTCCGCGCGAGCCCCTTCCCCTACCCATTGGGGTACCCCCTCTCCCGATCATAGGGGAATGACCAATACTCAGTCTTGTCATAATTCCCGCGTCCAAGCCGAGAGCGGCTAATCTGTCCCCCGCCCCCGCGCTCCGGGCGGCCGGTGCCTGAACGGACTCGCTCCGCTTATCGATACTAGCCACGTCTTCCCCTCCAGACGGTGCGGGAGACGTTTCGTCGATCATCGCAAACGGAGCCTGGTCATTTGACTGATTTCCACTTTCCATATTCAAAGCTCTCGCACTTGACCTTGTCGTTCTCTTAGGCGGCGAGCTAAACATGTTTACAGGAAATTTCCGAACACTAATAATCTTTAACAATTTATCTTGCCAAGACGTTATCGGAATTCAATTAAGATTTTAAGTAATTTACTTGACCGTGATAACTTAATGTTATGTTCGTTTATAATCGGGCCAAGATTTACGATTCAATTAAATAAACAGATAAATGATAAACGCGAAATTACAAATAATAAATAATAAACAATTAAATACATAATTAGATGACAATTAAACAATCAATCAATTAATAAATAATCAAATAACATGCAAGCAATAAGTAAAATATATTAGCACCTCTGTAGGAAGAAATTTTGAAAGCGTTGTAGAGTATTATTCAAGCATTGAGTGAAAGAGAGTCGAACACGACGAGATAGAACTGTGTTGTCGCAGTTACCACTGAAGGTCTCTCAGTGTTTATGTTTTCTATCTCAGTCGCTCATGCGAATTCCACACACTATTACGATCCGAACAGCTTCTCGTCGTGCTCGGCTTTACAAATAAATTCCTCAGAATTTCAGAATCTCTTGAGTTGCTTACAGAATTTTACAATTATCGGAATTTATTGCCGACGTCGCCCCACGTTGGGCGCCAAATGAGACCGGCGTTTTCCTTTGACAAGGTTTAGATAAACAATATATTTAATTTCACGAATAACGCCGACACCCGGCGCGGCCTGGGTCAATGGCTGCCAGGGCTCTGAGTGATTGCGACAAATTATTTACTAGTTGGGCGCCAGTTAGTTTTATGAGAACTAACAAACTCCTATTTCATACTTAAGTTTTCGTAGTCGGCTAGCGATTTCAAGCAATCGAATATGAGACAACACAAGGGGAGTTCCGTCGGAAGACCCAAGGAATGTTGCAAATGTCAAGAGAAAGTCAGAGAGATAAGCAAGCGATATATAAGTGTATTGAAAATTGACTTACATTACAGGTTACGTAACTGTTCGCCACAAAACGGGCCACACAACTCGTTCACAATTGTTATTCGCACGCCGCCTACACAATTACGGCGTTGACAAATCTGTATCGACGAAACTACTCGAAAACCGGCAGACAGCTGATCGATTTCGCACCAAAATTTACGCATGGACTGATCACGCCGAAGACCGACGGAAAAGTCCCCGAGATCCCTCGGTCGCCTCGCTACCACGCGCCCACCCCTCCGATCCTACTAATCGTTACGGGTCGATACTTTCCGTCAGATACAGCCACGCTATTGGCTCTCCGTCTCGACGGTTTACAAGGGTCAGCGCCCGTGCAGCGCGGGCAACAGAAAATGTACAATCGGTATCCTATAAAAATTTTGTCGGATCGACCATTATATCGAGTGTCGACGCCGAGGGAACGATTTCAATTTTCCTGTCACACAACTCAGCAAGTTGAAGTACAGGTTTCTCATGCCCTTCGTGTCTTCCATTTTTAATGTACTTACCATTTTTATATGTTAAACGTGCTTTACAGTGCACGTCTTTGGTTTTACGGAAACTACATTCGTAATATCTGCGAAAAAATTCTTTATAATTAAGTGCACCAAATACAATGCAATGTGCTCTTATGTAAATGCATAAATCACGCTGATTATGTAAATAAATGAAAAAATTTTCTTCTCAGTCATTTCTGCTCAATCTATTTCTTATACTCTTATCTACTCTTACATGGTATCTCCATAGGAACCATTCTGATGAAAAGTGTATCCCTCGTACTCCAGTTTTGGCTGTTGGATTCTTGCTGTACTATATTTTCTTTTTTCTGCCATATCGGAAAGCGACGATGCGTATACAATAGAATTATTATTCTACAAAATTAGGATACCATGCCAACCACTGGGAAAGACTGCAAAATAACAGTCGGATATATGATATTGCTTTTGTTTTCTTCTGCCGACTGTACAGAGTCCAAAAGACCTAAATGATTTAAATAATTGCTTAAAAACAGAGAGCTGGAAGCAATTATTAATGATAGATCCAGCAGATTCTTTCGCAGTGGAGTGTGTCATTAAAAATAACGACACAAAAACCGTTATTTTTATTGATAAAACTCTAACCGAGTCTGTCATAAAAACAATTCAGGAAAAATTAATAATTTTTATTGACGGAACCTTTGCGACAGTACCCCAGCTAAGAAATAATAATTGTCAATTGTGGACGATTGTTATTAGACATCACAATAGGGTAAGCAAAACAATTATTTAATTCATTACTTCATTTAATTGCAAAAGGCACTCTCTATAATATTTTCTATATAGTAGCAATGGGAGCGCGTAGGACTATATCAGTTCCTACATGTCATGTCATTTAGATGTAAAGAGTTCCTCTGTGACTTCCGCTAAAAATGACGAACCTAAAAATCCTTATATACGGGATGTGTAGATTCAAACTCGCGACCTTATGAGTTTGCCGCTCTCATACGGAGCCATATACGACATCCCTACTTTCTATGTAAATATATCAGTAGGTAAATATAATTGCTTTCAAATTCCAGACATTTCCAATTGTCTACGCAATAATGGAAGGACGCACTACCGAAGCCTATGTAAATGTTCTGAAAAAAGTTACAAGTGTTGTAGAAATAAGACCTGCCATAGCAATGTCTGATTTTGAAAAAGCCGAACGAAAAGCATTGAAAATAATATTCCCCCACGCTCAAGTCATTGGCTGCTTTTTTCATTACAGTCAGGTAATAAAAAAACAATACATATAATAATAAAGGTGAAATGCACGTAAATTTTCCTCATGTTGGTTTCTTATTACAGGCGTTACTAGATAATGCTGAGAAACACAGAATTCTCAAAGGAGAAGAGAAAGAATCGGGTTGGTGTGCAACAAAACTATTAACATCTTTGGCTCTTTTACCAAAGGAATTTATAGAAGAAGGCTTCCAAATAATAGCCAACGTTCTTTTCCACGATTGCAAGCACTTGCAATCGTATTTTAACTACTACAAAGACACGTGGATAAATGGCTTTAAGCCCAGTTCGTTCTGCGTTTTCAAAAAAATACACAGAACAAACAATGTTTCAGAAAGACACAACCGGGAGCTTGGAGAAAATCTCCACAAACATTCGACAATTGTTGAATATTTAGGTATATTTGAACGCCCCATTGCAAATACTTTTTTCCTAAATTATACTATTATATTTATACTATTCTTAAAATTCAATATTATTTTTACAGCTTACCTTACTCAGCACCAGACAAATATCCGCAGTTTTCTGAGACATCCCAAATTCTGGGCAAGATTGGAACGTGATACCCTGCAACAAAAAGAGAAAGAACTTACAAACATTTTGGACAAAATAGAAAAGAACAGGGAAAATTTAGATTTGTTAATAATTTTACATAAATTATCAAAACTCATCGGTAAAAGGAAAATAAATTAATAAATATTTTAATACTCCCTATTCTTCTTTAATCTTCCTTGTTGTTTCGCAAAAATAAAGACGTGCAGTGTATATAGCAAGATCAAGTAAAGTGTATAATAACATCACAATAAGCCTTTGTGATTCCTTGATTTCTTTCTTAATTCACTTTCGTAAGGTTTATTACATATTTCTCATGGCTCTTGTACTTCCATTTATACAATATATTTATAATTTTATATTTTTGATTTCGCTATATACACTGCCCGTTTTTTACTTTTGCGAAATCTTGTAAGACCTGTAAAAAATTCCTTGATTTTTTGAAGAAGCATCTTATCTTCAATCCCGAAGCTGGAACAAAAAATTAATCGAAGAAAAGAATCGGTCCAACAACATCTACTGTACAATTACAGTGCGCACATATATTATAGATAAATTATCTTCCATTTTATAAGAGTATTAGCTCTACTTATCTGATATTTATCTATTCTCCGTTTACTTCTTTCTATCTTCCTCTTTCATGCTTCTTATTTTATCTCGCACAGGTTTCATTCTTTAGTAGATGATAATGATATATGACTAATTGATTCCGCGAAGAACGATGCAGCAACAGCGAATGACGTTTATTTGGTAAGGCACGTCACAAAACTGAAAAGCTAATATTTTTTAATTATACATAATAATAATTTATCCATTTTTATACATATATTATATAAAACACAATTTTTTCACCTTGTTAACCTCTATGCACTTTATATGTCATGTTTTTATTTATTTGTGTTATTTTTATTTAATTTGATTTTAATTTAATGCCACAATGTATTTAACATTCGTTTATTAAATATTTATTATTATTTTACATACGCGCTTGGGATTGCATGCTGGCGCTAGAGAAATTAAGTGGACCTAATAAGGTCACTTTGGTATGGGTGCCTGGGCATGAAGGAATACCCGGCAACGAAACCGCAGACACACTGGCTAAGAAGGGAGCAAATGAGGCACCATTTGGCCAAGTGACAGGAGTTCCTTTTGCAGTAGGCAAAAAGAATATCAGGTGCTGTCTGGATAGAGAGCACTTGGTCAGGTGGGGGGCCACTAAGACCTGCCGCCAGGCCAAAATCCTGATGAATAACATCAGGCCAAGTAGGGTTAAAGAACTACTGGCGCTGAATAAACAGAGACTGAGGGCGGCAGTGGGACTGCTTACAGGCCACTCCACGCTACTCAGAGCACACCTATTCAATCTCGGACTCGAGGAACGGAAGGAGTGCCGTTTATGTGGGGACGAGAAAGAAGACAGCGTGCATATATTGTGTCATTGTCCGGCACTTATATGCAAAAGATACAAAACCTGGGGACGAATGTACCTAAGTCCCCAGGATTTAGAAAGAGCAAGGGTGACAGATCTAGTTAACCTGGTACTAGGTTCTAGACTGGCTTCAAGCACCTAGCTAACAAAAGAGTGGGGAGATACAATGGATCATAACGATCTAAGTGTCGTCAGGGACTTTAATAGAACCATCCACTACTTTGCTACTACTACTACTACATACGCGCGCACGCATATGTCAAAAAGGCTTCCAAATCTAACAGATTACTACTTATACAATGTTACCAACCCGTAGAAATTAAATTGTGTAATCTAGAGGTTTTTGTTGTTACCAACATCATCCCCTCTTCTTTTATAGAAATTGTCGTGTAACCCACAAATGAAGTTACGAGCAACTGGAAAGGAGGAGGGTCCCTAAGGCCTGTTTTCGGCACCCTTCAAAATTGGACCAAAATGGCTGGAATCACTTCCTTATACCCTTGGAAGTAATATTTAGTCAATTCCAGCCTAAACGCAAGTATTTAGAGTGTATACTTCAAGTATACATGGTGCATCAGCGCGCCCGTATCAAGCATTTCTTTGGAAAACTAAGCGTTTTTGAGAAAAATGTTTCAGATAAAAGTTGTATGGTTTCAAGGGGGACATAAAATGGTGTCATTGGTTTGACCGTGGATAGTCATTTGAAGGTCACGTGAATGTCGATTTCAATATTTTATATAGAACCCCCTATTTTTACATATCTTGTAGCTTATCTCGAGAGCTTTCCAAAACACTATCGTAGATCACGTAGAAACATTTATTACAAATACTTCTAAAAGAAATAACTGACGTATTTTCTGCCGCAAGGCTAAATACGAAGTTTTGAAAAGAACTGTTTTAAGAACTGTATGCACCTTTTTGAGCAACTACGATCCCTTAAGCTTTTAATTCAATAGACCTGGAAACCATTATACAACTTTTATCTGAAACATTTTTCTCAAAAACGCTTAGTTTTCCAAAGAAATTCTTGATACGGGCGCGCTGATGCACCATGTATACTTGAAGTATACACTGTAAATACTTCCGTTTAGGCTGGAATTGACTAAATATTACTTCCAAGGGTATAAGGAAGTGATTCCAGCCACTTTGGTCCAATTTTGAAGGGTGCCGAAAATAGGCCTTAGGGACCCTCCTCCTTTGGATGCCTCGAAAGTCGTAAAAGATATTACCGAGTCTCCAAAGCGAGCAACAAAATATAGGAAAGCATTCGTTAGCAGGAGCGTGCAGGAGAGATCACAATTGTCACCTTTACAAGCCTTATCGATGTTTGTTGAAGCCAATCTTTCCAGAAAACAATATGAAATTATCAGAATAAGCGATAAAGAATTGTATCCGTGTTATAGCATTTTGCAAAAATCAAAAAGAGATTGTTATCCCATTCGCGAGTCATATAAAATCACAGCTACGTGTGCAGAAATTAATCTTCAAGATTTATTAAATCATACAGTTGAACGACTAACATTATATTTACAAGAAATTCTACAAAATTTAAACAACGAAGATAGAAATACATTAGAATTAATCTGTAAGTGGGGTTGCGATGGATCGCAACAAGTACAATACAAACAAAAATTCGAGAATATTTTAGACTCCGATGCAAAGGGTATAGCAGGATAAGAGGGGAGCTAGCGGCCCCCAAACAAAATTAATTTGGATTAGGGGCAACTTGAAGGTATCATTGAAAACATTATCTGTGGAGAATTCCATATCTCTATCTCGCCCCATTGCCGGAATATCGTAAAATACGTATTTCTCACATTTTATTTCTTTTCTCCGCCGCTATTATAGATATCGAGAAGAGCTTTGTCTCATATCGTAAATCATTTAAAGCACTATCAAACACGTTTTTCTTTAGAATTTTTCACGCTAAAACTCGACTTGCAGAATCGTTTAAAATATTTAAGAATTTTTTTCGCACGCTCCTTAAGAGGTGAAACCTTGGAAAAAATTTATAATGTATGTTACATAAAAGACTATCTTCCCAATTTTTTTAAGAATTTTTCAAACACGGCGCCATATTTTAAAAAATTGGAATTTATTTTTTTCTATTGTTCCGTAATAATAAAGTAAAATCAATAAATGTATTGCGTCATATTCGTTAACAACACGGCGTCATAAATGGTTTCCCACCTAAAGATTGTCACGTCCGATCGTATATAGAAAGATATATAATTATTGTCAGGTAAAAATACTGACTGACCAACACATATAAATGGCTTATATTCGCAGATTAGCAATAGTAATATAACCCGGCGAAAAGTGCTTTAATATTTTCTACAACAGCTGCGTTTTGATATTTGTTAACAGCACGGCGTTATAAATGGCTTCCCACCTGAAGATTGTCACGTCGAACTCGCACGTGACAATCTTCAGGTGGGAAACCATTTATGACGCCGTGCTGTAACGAATATGACGCAATATACAGGGTGTTTCAGAGCCTCTGCACCAAACTCTGAGGAACGATAGGTCTCGCAGAATGGATCATTTTTTGTCAAGCAACCCATGTCCTCTGACGCGTTGTTTGGAGCTACGCGACCGCAAAGACAGGTCTTAGGTGGCATGTATTACAATTATAAGATGAATTCTATTTATTTATTTTTTCAATTGCAGACAGTTTACGGAATATTAAATTAGAATAATCGCCATAACGGTCCAAGCTTGGATCTTAATAACATAATATTATTTTATTGTGTGATACACATATTATCCCCTCCTTCCCTTTAGTTAAATCAATTTTGACCTCCAACTCTTGAAAACTGTGCGCCGACTAAATTTGTCAGACTTAAAAACACAGCCCCTGTTGGAAAAGTTGGAATTGGGACGACGCCTGCACGGAGAGCGAGAGGTTCCAGGTTCAAACCATGGCTGGGGTAATATTTTTCGCAATAATTTCTTTAACATCATAAGTTGAATCGTTTCGCTATTCCAACAGGGGCTGTGTTTTTAAGTCTGATAAATCTAGTCGGCGCACAGTTTTCAAGAGTTGGAGGTAAAAATTGATTTAACTACAGGGAAGGAGGAAATAATATGTGTATCACACAATAAAATAATATTATGCTACATTGAATAATTTTAGTCTTTAATATTGTTTACGGAATATGTTTAAAGTGTCTACCGTGAACCTGATTGCATTCTGCGTTACAGTTGGCCTCTTGCTGCTATCTTCGTTGCATTGGTATTGCATTGTGTAGCGCAGAATGCAATCAGGTTCAGGATAGACAGTATAGACTCTTTGAACATTTTCTGTAAACTGTCTACAAGTGTACTTAAAAGAATAAATAAATAAATTCATCTTATAATTGTAATACATGCCATCTAATAAGACCTGTCTGCGCGGTCGCGTAGCGCCTAAACGACGCGTCAGAGAACATGGGTTGCTTGACAAAAAATGATCCTTTCTGCGAGACCTATCGTTCCTCAGAGTTTGGTGCAGAAGTCCTGAAACACCCTATATTTATTGATTTTACTTTATTATTACAGAACAATAAAAAAAATAAATTCCAATTTTTTAAAATATGGCGCCGTGTTTGAAAAAATTTGAAAAAAATTGGGAAGATAGTCTTCTATGTAACATACATTATAAATTTTTTCCAAGGTTTCACCTCTTAAGGAGCGTGCGAAAGAAATGCTTAAATATTTTAAACGATTCTGCAAGTCGAGTTTTAGCGTGAAAAATTCTAAAGAAAAACGTGTTTGATAGTGCTTTAAATGATTTATGAGATGAGACAAAGCTCATCTTGATATCTATAATAGCGGCGAAGAAAAAAAATAAAATGTGAGAAATACATATTTTATGATATTCCGGCAATGGGGCGAGATAGAGATATGGAATTCTCCACAGATAATGTTTTCAATGATACCTTCAAGTTGCCCCTAATCCAAATTAATTTTGTTTGGGGGCCGCTAGCTCCCCCCTTATCCTGCTATACCCTTTATTTCAAAGTTGTTTTGTACCATTGCAACTTATTAACGGCAAGAATAAGAAAGAAATTATCTGGCAAAATCCAACGCCTTCATCGCCCCATTTCTGTAGGCCTATCAGAATAAGATTTATTCAGGAATCTGTAGACATTACAAATAAAGAAGTACAGTATTTACAAAACAAAATTGACAATTTACAAGATACGGAAATAACAAGAACATATGGCCATTTATTGATAAAGCACACTATGCTATTCACGATGATCGATGCCAAAGTCTGTAATGCTGCGACTCAGACCACGTCAACAATGAGGTGTTACATTTGTGGAGCTACATCGAAAGATTTCAATACATTATCGAAAACGAAAGAAATAAAATCAGATACACTGAAATTTGGATTGTCCATTCTGCATGCTAGAATAAGATTTTTTGAGAATTTATTACATCTTTCATATAAATTACCGTTGAAGAAATGGCAAGCTAGATTGCCGACAAAAAAAGATATAGTCAAAGAGAGGAAGAAAAGTATTCAACAACAGTTTAAAAATTAAATGGAATTAATTGTCGATGTGCCCAAACCTGGATTTGGCAATACCAATTATGGTAACACCAGCAGAAGATTTTTTATGGACCCTGATCTATCGGCTCGAATAACTGGTGTGGACTCCCGACTAATATATAGATTCAAAATAATTTTAGAAGTAATATCAAGTGGACATAAAATTAATGTTGAGAAATTCGCTACTTATACCTTCGATACGGCTAAAATGTATGTAGAATTATATTCATGGTATCCGATGTCTCCTACAGTACACAAAATTTTGCTTCATGGACCCACTATTATAGCTAATGCTCTATTACCTATCGGGAAATTATCAGAGGAAGCCGCTGAAGCAAGAAACAAACACTTCCGTGTATATAGAGACAGATTTTCTAGAAAGTGTTCTCGAGAAGCTTGCAATATGGATATAATTAATAGACTTCTGCTAAGCTCTGATCCCTTATTAACAAATTTGAGATCCACGTTAAGAAAGAAGTCTAAACATTTTTCGAAGGAAACTTTGGATATGCTTCTTCCCACTGATCCCATGCCAAGAGGAGATACTTCAATAGATGAAAATAATGATTCTGAGGATGCAATAAACTCATCAGATGAAGAAGTTTGATATTTGTTTATTTATCTAATTAAATGCTTACTGATGTTAAATATTATGCATATATATTATTTAATATTCTTACATGCATATCATTAAAATTAACAAATTTTTAATTAATTAATTTTACGTACCTTTTCATGCTATTTCCGAAAAAACTTATCTATAATTACTATAAATCTCTTTAAGCATGAGCGCGCGCGCGCGCACGCACACAGACACACACACACACACACACACACACACACACATATATATATTTTTAGCCAGATCGGGTAAATATTTAATAATTCCGTCTGCCATATTCAAGCCGCCATTTTGTTTTTTATAAATTGAACACCGGATTCGTAATCAGCGACCTCGAAAACATAAACCTACCAAGTTTTGTGCAATTCTGTCTCCCTAACTTTTTGCCAGCTTTTTGATACAAATACCCCACTGTGCGTCGCCCCGTAAAAGTTCCACGTGAGATATGTTTTAGGCCATTTCAGCAAGAGTGAACCAATCAAGCGCTCCGACATGTCCTCGACACCGCAGCGGAGTGTGTTCATCAATTGCAGGGTTAGCTCATTCAATTCACCGTTGCCGGGCAATCCATAATATCTCTGAAACCACGCGATAGCAAGTTGCATAGCCGCAGTCGTGTCGTAGTCTGCTGAAAACTTTTGCGCATTCTCCTGCAAATAGCCATATTTTTGCAAATAATGGACCACCGCTTTAGTATCACTAGCGTTAAATTCGCAGTTTACCGCAACGACGTAAATCGCGAGGATAACGATGCGCCAGAACAACATTATCGAGAAGTGGAGAGAACAGAGAAAAGCGAGGTGACTCACTCGCAACCGAGAGACGATAAGCGTCTGATAGCGATTCGAACGTAATTGGACACCATCGATTAGACGGACTTGGAGAAGGGGATGTTGTCGCCAACGATCTAAATTTAGGGAAATATTTTTTTCTTAAGAGGAGTAAAACGAAGAAAAAAACTCGTGAAACGTTTCGGAGAAAAGAATAAATAAAAACAAACGAGGAAAAACAATTCACGAGACGTTTGAGGAAAAAAGCACGCAAGGTTCAGTCACATATTGCGCGATAAATTAATAATCGTCGCTATAAATAAGACGCACAAGGAAAGAGGAAAAAGGCACGGTTCATTTGCATCGCAAATAAATTACTAATCGTCGCTAATATATAAAACAAAAACCGAGAGACGATAAACGTCGGATCGCGATTCGAACGTAATTGGGCACCATCGATTAGACGGACACGGAGGGGAGGATGTTGTCGCCAACGATCTAGATTTAGGGAAAGATTTTTTTATTAAGAGAAGTAAAAACGAAGAAAGAAACTCGTGAAACGTTTCGGAGAAAAAATAAATAAAACAAACGAGGAAAAACAATTCACGAGACGTTTGAGGAAAAGAGGCACGCAAGGTTCAGTCACATCGCGATAAATTAATAATCGTCGCTATAAATAAGACGAACAAGGAAAGAGGAAAAAAGCACGCACGGTTCATTCACATCGCAATAAATTACTAATCGTCGCTAATATATAAAATAAACGAGGAAAAAACAATTCGCGAGACGTTTGAGGAAAAAAAAACGCGCGCGCGGTTTAGTCACATCACGATAAAATAATAATTGTCGCTAATAAAACGAAACCAAAAAACGATGAAAAAACAACTCGCGAAAAAAAACGCTCGGTTTACTTACATTGCAATAAAATAATGATCGTCGCTAATAAAAAAAAACCAACAACGAAAAAAACTCGCGAAACGTTTCAGTGAAAAGGCACGCGCGGTTTAGTCACATCGCAATAAATTAATAATCATCACTAATAAATTTAAAAAAACGAACGAGGAAAAACAATTCGCGAGACGTTTGAGGAAAAAAGGCGCGCGCGGTTTAGTCACATCGCAATAATGATTGAACATAAATAATAGCGATAAAATAAGTCACTGCGTACACGAGCGAGCTGGGATAAATAAGCGAATGATTTTAAAATAGCTAGAAAATAAAATGAACACTAACACTAAAACATATGTATATAAGTCGAAAACAGTTTTTTTATTTCCCCAAATTTATACAATACAAAATGAAAAGAGATGATTTTTATATGCACAATACAAAATGAAAAAGATGATTATATGATGATTATTATCGTTGAAACGTAAGGTTTTCTTTTCAGAAATCTCGTATTCTGTCGGAATCACAGGTGCCTCACTCGCTCCTGCCGTTCGGTCCACCATTCGTGTAACTTTAGGACATTCTCCATCGCGCAGTTCCTCGTGTGACGATAGCAGCGAAAAGGCCTGACCGCGGTCAACGTCCGCAGCCTACCGATGTCCTCGTAATCGGCATCGATCGTCTCGATCGTGACATCAACGTCGACCGTGTCCCCGATGAGCTCTCGCAGCCATTTCTTCTTCTCTTCTCCCTTCACATACACAATCTGGACGGAAGAGGAAGCGGAAAAAGACGCGGAATCGGAAGAAAAGACTTCCTCAACTTTAAGTTTCCCGCACACAGCCTCTCGGATGATTGTCTTAGCGTGACAGTACTCCGTGTCGCCGTCGTTCCATCCAAGACCGTGGTGATTCCGCGTCAGCCACCTCGCTTGAATTTTTTCCGCTCTCGTCATGATGTGGCAGACCCTTGGTGGATAAAAAACATGGTATGTAAGCACGGTCCCTTTTCTCAAGACCGCAACCTCTTTAACCACGAACTTTTCACCAACAATAAATCCTTGTAGATCAACAAATGTTGGTACGTCCGACATAGTTACGATCTCGTGAGCGACTGATAAAATAAATTTACTGTCGCTACAGAATCTTGCGCACAATATTAGTCTGCGAATAATATACAGGGTGTCCCATTTTAAACAGTCGAACCGAATATCTCAAAAACTGAGCTCAATAGACAAGAATGTTTCAAACAAAAGTTGCATGGTTTCGAGGTGGCCACATGATGAAAATATTGACTTGACCTAGAGTTACCTTTTTAAGGTAAGGTCAAGATTACCGTAATTTTTTAATTGTAACCCCCTATTTTTTACGCCATATTCTTATAGCTGACTTCAAGACCTTTCCAAAACACTATAATAAAGTATTTTTTTGTAAGGTACTTTCCGAGTTATAAGACTCAAAACTTAACAAGTGATGGTTAGTCAATCCACTATCTTAAAGCAATTTGGTTTGAGACAAGGAAAGGACGATGACCTTGGCTGAATTCGACATACTGTTCTCAAGCTCAGGTCGAGATCACTTTTAATTTCTTAAATATTTTTTATTCTATTTCTACTTTTAGCGTTACCCAGGAACAACGACGTGGACGTAGTAGTTTTCTGTTCCCTTTGGGGTGCTTGATTAGCGTGAGTCCCCTTGCCTCTCACGATTGGGGTGCTTGATTAGCGTGAGTCCCCTTGCTTCTCACGATTGGCGTGCTTGATTAGCGTAAGTCCCCTTGCCTCTCACGATTGGGGTGCTTTATTAGCGTGAGTCCCCTTGCCTCTCACGATTGGGGTGCTTGATTAGCGTGAGTCCCCTTGCCTCTCACGATTGGCGTGCTTGATTAGCGTGAGTCCCCTTGCCTCTCACGATTGGGGTGCTTGATTAGCGTGAGTCCCCTTGCCTCTCACGTGTGTGTGTGTGTGTGTGTGGTGTGTAAATGCCTAACCATTGATTAAATTTTCAAAAACATTTCCTTGTCTTCTCGCGCATAAGCGAATTCGGTTTTTAAAAGTATCTACAGTTCGAAGCAAGACTTCGCGGGGAATATTTTTGCAGACTCTACGTATTCGGTTTTTCATATTATTTCTCGTGGTAAGTTGTCGAGCATAAACAGTATTTTTAATAAATCCACATAAACAGAAATCAATGATAAATCCGGTGGTCGAGGCGGCCAAGATATCGGTCCCTCACGACCTATCCATCTATTGGGAAATATCTGATCTAAGTACGCACGCACGTTTCGTTCGTAATGCGGTGGGGCGCCATCCTGCTGATACCACATTCGTTGCCTAGTATGTAAATCAACGTGTTGTAATAAAGTAGGTAATTTATTCTGCAAAAATCGAAGATATCTTCTACCGTTTAATGTTGAGCGAAAAAAGAAAGGCCCTATAAGATAGCCATTCACTATTCCACACCAGACATTCAGACTCCATTGATGTTGGAAATCTATCTGTCTATACCAATGAGGATTTTCAGGCGCCCAGTAATGACAATTGTGACGATTTAATTGCCCTGTATTGTGAAAAGTAGCCTCGTCACTAAATAATACAAAATTAAAAAATCTGGATCTATCCTCAATCTCTGCTGCGCCCAACGACAAAAATTTAATCTTCGTTGCATGTCGAGTTCGGTAACTGCCTGTGTGAGAGTTATGTGGTAGGGATGAAAACGATAATTTTTCAAAATCCTACTTGCTGTACTACGTGGAATACCTAGAGTTCTTTCAATTTTCCTTAAACTTATATGAGGGTTAATGGCGACTATTCCTAGAACATTGAGAACCCGAGGATCATCGTTATGAGCTGGAACTCTTCGTGGTCTTATTCTTCTGACAACACGCCTACGCATTCTCATTTCCATTGAACGTATTACCGAATGCGATGGATGATGGTTTCGTTCAGGAAATCTTTCCCGGTATAAGCGAGAAGCTATCCAATAACGCCCGCAACATTCTCCAAGAATAAGATGAATGTCCACAATTTCATTTGATGAATAAGTTGGCATTTTAGTTTAATTCTATTAAATACTGTGTTTACAAACATTAAATATTAATTGCTAATCTGTTCGTCCATCTATTTTTTGTTTATAACGTCGAAAGTAGCCTCGTCACTAAATGGTGGGGATAGGTGAGGACAGGCTGCCGACGCTGCCGACGCATACCAAAGCGAGAGCCTACTCTCACCACGAGAAATAATATGAAAAACCGAATACGTAGAGTCTGCAAAAATATTCCCCGCGAAGTCTTGCTTCAAACTGTAGATACTTTTAAAAACCGAATTCGCTTATGCGCGAGAAGACAAGAAAATGTTTTTGAACATTTAATCAATGGTTAGGCATTTACACACACACACACGTAAGAGGCAAGGGGACTCACGCTAATCAAGCACCCCAATCGTGAGAGGCAAGGGGACTCATGCTAATCAAGCACCCCAATCGTGAGAGGCAAGGGGACTCACGCTAATCAAGCACCCCAATCGTGAGAGGCAAGGGGACTCACGCTAATCAAGCACCCCAATCGTGAGAGGCAAGGGGACTCACGCTAATCAAGCACCCCAATCGTGAGAAGCAAGGGGACTCACGCTAATCAAGCACCCCAATCGTGAGAGGCAAGGGGACTCACCCTAATCAAGCACGCCAATCGTGAGAAGCAAGGGGACTCACGCTAATCAAGCACCCCAATCGTGAGAGGCAAGGGGACTCACGCTAATCAAGCACCCCAAAGGGAACAGAAAACTACTACGTCCATGTCGTTGTTCCTGGGTAGCGCTAAAAGTAGAAATAGAATAAAAAATATTAAGAAATTAAAAGTGATCTCGACCTAAGCTTGAGAACAGTATGTCGAAGTCAACCAAGGTCATCGTCCTTTCCTTGTCTCAAACCAAATTGCTTTAAGATAGTGGATTGACTAACCATCACTTGTTAAGTTTTGAGTCTTATAACTCGAAAAGTACCTTACAAAAAATACTTTATTATAGTGTTTTGGAAAGGTCTTGAAGTCAGCTATAAGAATATGGCATAAAAAATAGGGGATTACAATTAAAAATTACGGTGATCTTGACCTTACCTTGAAAAGGTAACTCTAGGTCAAGTCAATATTTTCATCATGTGGCCACCCTCGAAACCATGCAACTTTTGTCTGAAACATTTTTGTCTATTGAGCTCAGTTTTTGAGATATTCGGTTCGACTGTTTAAAATGGGACACCCTGTATATTCCACTGCAAGATCATGAATAATAAAGCAATCTCTTTAACCACAAACTTCTTTCCGCAACGATAAATCCTTATAAATCAGCGAATGTCAGTACTTACAACATAGTTGCGATCTCCATGAGCGAATGATAAATGAATTTACTGTCGCTACACAATCTTTGCGCCCGATGTTAGTCAAGCGGATTATATTCCACAACACGGTCGTGAATAATAAGACAGTAGGCCGTTGTATTAGGTTCAATATTGCGTTTACTCTCAAACTCTATACGAACATCCACGGTCGCGCTTTTTATCGATTCGTTTCTGTCGTGAACAATCCATCACCACGAACGGGCCCGATTCCTTGAACAGGGTCAGCGTGAGGAGTACCTCATCGCTTTCGCTTCCGTAATACGACTTTCGAAATTTCCCATACATGTCATACAGTATAGCGATTCTACGATTATCAAAATCCAAATTCATATCGTCGTAGGGATAGAATTCAGAATTGAGATACAACTTAACATTCGTAAGATTGCCGCTGTCAAAAACGGAGGGCATTTTTAAATATGTTGTTAATTCTTCCAGTTTGCAGCGCGAAATGACGGTCTCGGCTTTCCAGCTGCGTCGCCGCTTTCACGGCCCACGAATGCTTGACCGTGGTTTGCAGCAGAGGGTACTCATACAGATCCCACGAGCGAAAACCCATGCTCAGATAACGTCCGCTCTCCAACGTTCGCAAAAGGGACAATTTATTTACATCGTTCAACATCACGTGTGGCATTCTCCATTGCAGCTTCGACAGAGTGATCTTGGGATCCTTGTTATGATCACGCGTCATCACGATGCAATTGGCGTCGTTCCGCGAACGTATGAGAATAAGTTCGTGTCGCGCGTTTATCACCACGCGCCTGTAATCCTCGCAAAAACCGAGAAGCGTGTCAAGAGGTACGCAAAAATTGAACTCGCCAATTTTGGGCCTCGGTTCAAGGTTCCATCCAGCGTTCTGCAGTTTTTTGCCTCTCTCGGCGGTCAGCGACACGAAGTTCTTAATTGAGCTCGATATTCCGACGTTTCTGTTCCTGTCAATCGCGACGCCATTGAGCTCATATCGAATCTCATCGAACATAAACGCCACGCAGTTGTTATTCATTCGAGTCTCCGAGGTAATTTCCGCAATATCGTCGGAAAGCGTCCCCTCGACGTAGAGAAAACTCTCGCAGGGTAACGTGTACAGATCATGCTGTTGTATCGGTATGCGTACCTCATCGCTGTATCCGAGCGTGGTGTTGGAGTACGGATTATACGTGTGAGTTTCAATCTTGACAATGCGCTCGTCGAAGATTGGCTCACCACCGATGCTCAGGATGTCAGCCATGACGATTGTTTCGCACAACGAAACCCAAGGATCGCAGAAAAGCAACGTTCTCGACACTTAGCTCGTTCCTCTTTTTCCACCACCTCGTCCTCTCGCTCCGCGCGCCAAACGATAACGTTGGTGGCTCAACGACAGCGACAGCAGATGCGCTCTTACTTTCTCTCGCGGACGACTCGTTCAGAACGAGCATCTTTCACACACACACACATATATCTAACCTCTGCGTCGCACATGCAGTCGAAGCGTTATCTCCTCGCCACGAAAATCGATCGGTCGCCCGTTCTGATCCACCACGCGCACCGTTATGTCGGTGACACTCCGCGCGATAATCGGGAGATAAATGATCTGCGTCGGCGTCTCCGACAGTTTATATCCCGGTGGAACGTTCGGCGCAAATTCGTGTATCGTGTACCAGCTGTAAGCCCCCATGGTAAGATTGCATTCCACGCGAATGATGTTTACGTCCATTATCTTCGTCGGCTCGTCGGACGCGTACCACCTGTTCGGCATGAGTACGCGATTCGTCGAAAAACCTAGCAGAGAACCGATGTTGTTCGGTTTGGTAAAGTTTACTCTGTAGGCGCACTTAATCTCACTTTTCATGGTGTTCTCGTTGGCGCGAAGAATTATCGAACGTTCATCCCCCTTCTCTTCCTCGTTATCATATATGTAATCCTGGTTGTCATCGTCCACGCTCGGGTACACGTCGTGCGTAACCGTCGACGGTTCTACACCGATAAACACCTGTCGCTTGCGGAGAATAACGGCTCTCAGATATCTGCCTATGGCACGCAGTTCATACGATCCCTCGGGAATCGTAATTGTCTCGTCGTTTTTGTCAAAATAAAATTTATTGTTCATAGAGTTAACGTTCGGTATCGTGTTGTACGTCTCGAAATTCGCGAGACCCAACTCGTAATCACCGTCGCTCAGATCCAGAGCGGAAAAGTAGCTCGCCGCGAGAACGCTGCTTCTCCCGGTCAACGTAAGTGTCAATGACATGACAAAGAACGATCGCTTATTCAGGAAAAGCGTCTCCAATCGATCTCTCGAAGAAACCGCAGACACAGCTGACCGCAGATACTTCGATCGAACGTCTCATACGAACGATAGTTGTACGCGATATTCACCTCGCTTCCGAGATATCGCACAAGTTCCCGCGGTGGACGAAGGTTACCAAAACCGTCGAAGTAAATCGCATTGTTTCCTCTCTTGGCGTAGGCGACCCAGTGCGTGCCCGGACCAGCGGCGTTGTCGAGATTTACAATACCGCTCTCATCGTTACGCACTCTCGTCGGCAGCGCGTCACGCATAAACACGCCTCTGAAGAAGGACATGCGCAAACGGCGCGCGGAGCGACTCAATTGCTCGTTCGTCGTAAGACCAGACAACGGTAGATCAAATGCGGTTAGCGTTTCTCTCCACGAGATTTTTTTTGAAGTGAAACTTCTTAGGGCACGAGGGGTGACTCGAACCGGAAGCGTTACGGAAGTCGCGTTATGGAAGTCCGTCACGAAAAGTCGAACATTCTACGGAAGTGATTCGATTCGTCGCGTTACGCGTTCGCGATATGGAAGTGCGTCACGAAAAGTCGAACCTTCTACGGGAGTGATTCGATTCGTCGCGTTACGCATTCGCGTTATGGAAGTCCGTCACGAAAAGTCGAACCTTCTACGGGAGTGATTCGGAGCGTCGCGTTACGCGTTCGCGTTATGGAAGTTTGTCACGAACAGTCGAACCTTATACGGGAGTGATTCGGAGCGTCGCGTTACGCGTTCGCGTTATGGAAGTCCGTCACAAAAAGTCGAACCTTCTACGGGAGTGATTCGGAGCGTCGCGTTACGCGTTCGCTTTATGGAAGTCCGTCACGAAAAGTCGTACCTTCTACGGGAGTGATTCGGAGCGTCGCGTTACGCGTTTGCGTTATGGAAGTCCGTCACGAAAAGTCGAACCTTCTACGGGAGTGATTCGGAGCGTCGCGTTACGCGTTCGCGTTATGGAAGTCCGTCACGAAAAGTCGAACCTTCTACGGGAGTGATTCGGAGCATCGCGTTACGCGTTCGCGTTATGGAAGTCCGTCACGAAAAGTCGAAACTTATAAGGGAGTGATTCGGAGCGTCGCGTTACGCGTTCGCGTTATGGAAGTCCGTCACGAAAAGTCGAACCTTCTACGGGAGTGATTTGGATCGTCGCGTTACGCGTTCGCGTTATGGAAGTCCGTCACAAAAAGTCAAACCTTCTACGAGAGTGATTCGATGCGTCGCGTTACGCGTTTGCGTTATGGAAGTCCGTCACGAAAAGTCAAACCTTCTACGAGAGCGATTCGATGCGTCGCGTTACGCGTTCGATGGAAATCCGTCGCGAAAACTAAAAAAAAAAAAAAAATACGTGTGACCTCCACGCGCGACAAAAGTGAAACTTCTTAGCTGTGAGGAATAAGATAGTATCTCGTTTATAGTATCTGAATTAAAGCCTGTGTAATTCAGAAATCAAATTTTAATTATAAATTAAAGCCGATGCAATTTGCAAGTAAAAATTGATTTGTGCAGAATTAAAGCGTATATAAGTCACAAGTCAAATTTTAATTATAAATTAAAGCCGATGCAATTCACAAATAAAAATTGATTTGTGAATTGAAGCCTATATAATTCACAAATCAAATTTTAATTAAAAAAGTGAAGTTTCAGGTTAACAGTTGCCAACTGTTACATTTATATGTAACTATGCATGGGCAAATTTTTCTTATACCTGAAACTTCACTTTTATAAAATGTAAAATTCTTTTCTTCGTCAGTAAAAATTAACAAGCAGAATTATTTGACCAAACTGACGTTTATTGTCGTAGTATTACATAAATTCAGTCGACGTTTCGACACTGGTTTTGTGTCCTTATCAAAAGTAAGAAAACGAAACATTTCGATCGATCCCTTTTCGAAGATAGATAATCTAAATGGCTAGTCAACATTAGCAATAAACAGATTCCTGACTCGGTTTCGGGTTTCCTGAGCTTGGGAGACAAATTCGCGTTACCAATAAACCAGTTTGACAAGAGGGACCGCGCTAATTCCGTTTTAGAAACGATAAAGAATTTCGAAGCAAATGTTTACAAAATTCCGGCAAACTTGGTTAATGGCTTGCGGGGCTCGGTGACGGATTCGTTGTATAGATTTTTAGTGGATCAAAATCATGTTGATAGGGTCGACCGCTACATTTTAGATAGGTATGCCAAATGTAAAAAATTTTTGCGCGATAACCAGGATGTCTTTGTCACGAGAGCTGACAAGGGTCAAGTTACTGTCATTATGGACAAAAAGGAATATTTGGAAAAAATGACTGAATTGCTCAATGACCAGTCCACTTACAAGAAATTAAAGAAAGATCCTATTAAACAAATTTCATCGAAATTAAATGAACTTGTCAGATCTTGGCGTGACGGTGGCATCATTGATGATCAAATGTACTGGCGCTTAAATTGTACGAATGGCAATCTCCCACGCTGTTACGGCTGCCAAAGATCCACAAAAATGGTTTCCCGCTACGTATTATTGTATCGGCTCTGGGAAGTCCATTATATAATGTAGCGTCTTTTCTTCATGAGATTTTACAACGCGGTATCCGTACACCAAAGTCTCATATCAAGGACAGTTGGTCTTTCGTGAGAGAAATTAACAATAGAGAGATCAATGCCGATGAGGTACTCGTTTCCCTTGATGTAACGGCTCTTTTCACCAATATCCCTAAGGAGTTAGTTCTTAAGGCGATAGAGAAACGGTGGCAAGATATCTCTCGGATCACAGAGCTCAGTTTGCCGCAATTTTTGCATGCTATTGAGTTGGTACTGAGATCTACGAGTTTCAGTTTTAACGGAAACACATACGAACAGATCTTTGGCAGCCCGATGGGATCTTCTCTATCACCAATATTGGCGGATATTGTAATGGAGGATCTGGAAACCCACTGCCTTGCCGTACTCAATTTTGGTTATCGTTTTTCCGCACATATGTCGATGATGTTATTGCCATAATACCTAAAGACCGAATTAATGATGTTCTTACAGTTTTTAACAGCTACCACCCTCGTCTAAAATTCACGCACGAAATGGAAGTTAACGGGTCCATTCCTTTTCTAGACACTCTGATTATCAGAAACGGTAATAGACTTTTGACTAATTGGTACCGGAAACCTACGTTTTTCGGGCCGTTACGTTAATTATTTTTTCAACCATCCACAAAAGTACAAGAATAACACGATTACTAGCTTGGTTGACCACGCAATTTTACTCTCGGACAAGCAATTTCATAGCTCCAACATTGAAATTGTTAAGGACATCCTTATAAATAATTGCTTCCCTAAACACGTTTCAATAAGCAATTAATAAAAGGCTAAAAGAGTTAAATTATCGCAGGGACATCATCGATTCTAGTATACCATTGACACTTTCGACGCCCGGAGACATTTTGTGTTCCCTTATGTAAAGGGTTAAGTGAAGATATTCGCCGTACTTTGAACCGATGTGGCTTCGATGTTCTCCACACGATCCCCAAAAAGCTTGATTCCATCATAAACGAGGCAAAGATAAACTGGACAACATGAAAGAAACGGGTGTAGTTTAAAATTGATTGTAATGACTGTAATGTATCCTATATAGGACAAACATTAAGACATCTGGAAATTCGTGTGAAGGAACATCTTAGTGACATCAAAAAAGACGAGAGTAAGCGCTCGGTAGTCAGCAAGCACCGATTGATACACGGGCATGATTTTAAATGGTCCACTCCTGAAGTGTTGCATAGGGAGAGAAATGTGAGGAAGAGAGAAATAGCGGAGATGTTTTACATTAAAAACACAATAACACGATCAATCTCAAAAAGACACCGGAAAATCTGAATCCGTTATATGACCGAATTATAAGATCTACATAACTGTTTTTCTCTTCGTGCTTATGTTTTTCTTTCTGTGACCCACCCGCTTAGCCTGTATTTTTAAATTAGTTCAACGCCGACCTTCGACTCGGATCGGCGACTCTTACATTCTTTGTGCCGACTATGTCGTTTTT